>LPNX011050644.1:166948-351162 GCA_001517045.1 Pseudotsuga menziesii | reverse complement strand
ACAGGGAAAACCACAAATGAACATCATTCAAACCACAGAGAATACTTATCTTTGAGATGAAGCTGTCCAACAACTGGCTATGTGAGAGCAACGTTCCACGCAACCATAGATCTCTGTCCAGCCTCTACTCTTTCAGCTGAGAGATCACCCCCGAGCTGGGCTGTGTATCCACTAAGGAGGAACTAGATGGGCTCACTCATAGCCATGGGTTCACTCAAATGGTCATGCTAAGCCAACACCCAGTTGGGTTTATCAAGCATACAAGAAGATAGTGGAGGGTAATGTTAAGACAATGAGCTCAACAACAGAGCTATAGGCATCTCAAATGAACTCAATAGTCAGGCACCCACATCACCTACCACATCCAGCACAAGGGAGGTCCCCTTCTCTGCTGCACAGTCCCTCAGGCAACTCTTCCCTCCAGTTCTCTTTAGGATGGGCATAGAAAGGTCCAGCTGCTAGCTTCCTGAGATTTCAGCCTTTACTGGGTTTATCAAGCAAACCCAACATCTGTTCCAACATCCACACTTGGATTTCTCACCATTCTGCCAACGAATAACTCAAATCCGTCACTGATTTTCTGGGCTGCAAAAAATGGGTTTTCCCATGGATTTCGGGGTAGCTAATGCTCCCAAATTATCCCTAAGGTTCATACCTATGGATTCCCCATTGGATTTTACTGTCCAATACCAAATCTGGGCATTTTTGGCTCTCCAAAACGTGGGTTTTTGCACAGTTGCGATTTCTGGTTTTTCACCCTGCTGGGAACTCGTTTTTGGATGGAAAATGATGATGATTCCTTCCACAATGGAATGGGGATGAGGAAGAAGCAATCCCCAAGAGGTAGAGTGACTTGTGGTACAAGAAAACAGAGCCCATACTCTGCCATACGAATTTCTGGGCTGCCCATGCTCCATTAAAGCCATGGATTGTTTCCTTCAACCACTTCCTTACAACAGAATAAAATGTCAACAAGGAAAGTCAAATGGGTTATCACAATGACATATGGCAGCTTATGGTTCAATCCCACAACCCCTTCACCACTCCCTAGTGGATACACATGGCCCCTTCTCATTCGTTGCCTCCATAGTCAGTTTTGGTATTTTATTGCTTGATGTTTATTTACATCATTTTTACAATGTTCCACGGCTAAATAGCACATGGGTAACATCATGTCCAATGCTTTGCCATTTTAAATAAAATACGAGCATACACTAGCGGGGCCTTGGCCTTGAGCTCCACGCTAGGTATACATACATCATACAAACGAGGTCAAACTCGGGGACATTACACAAATGTACGAATATACATATAACTATTCGTGGACTACCCAAAAACAAAATAGGACTAGATCTACTATAACAAAAATTATCCTAGGGGAGGCAGGCATGGGGGGGAATAATCTACGACCCAGGAGGAAAAATTGTAGAATCTTTTGCTTGGGGATTGGGAACAAAATCAAACAATGAAACAAAATGACTAGCCCTTATGTATGCAATGAACTCATGGCCAAAATAAACATAAAAAAAATCATCATTGGAGACTCTAGATAAGTCATTCAGAAGACGTTGAAAGGATATCAGAATGGGAACACAAGATGTAAAATATTTGTGTAAAGAGTCTCTCATTTCATGGCTGGATTAGAACTAAGCCTTGTGCACATCCTTAGGGGAAATAATGGAAAGGTGTATGCTCTATCCAACAAGGGGCTCAAACTAGAAATTGGCTGTGTTGTGCTTCATACCAATGGTCCTAAACATCACCCTATCCCATAATGAACCTCGCTGTGCAAGGAAGGGTGTTGAGGGGAAAATGAAGTGGGTTACGTGGAGCACTGCATGCTTTGGCCCACATGAAATATGGTAAGTTCCATCAAATCACAGTCGAAACACTATCAACTCGGTTTAATGCGGCAGGTGAACATGCAGTGGTGCTATCATCTTAGTTTAATGTGGAAGATGCAATGGAACAATAATGGTGTGGTATAGAAGGTAGGGGTTGGCATTTTCAACAAGTTGAGCTAGAAAAGAAGATAGAAGATAAGATTAGTGAGTCGAGTTACGTAGAGGTTATCAGGATCTTTCCCAGGTGTGCGTGTAACGTCCCCGATCCTCCGACCGGTGAAGAGGACGCTACCGATTACTGCTATCTATCCGGGAAACTAGCCCCATGAACATAAAATGAAATGCTTTGAACTAAACATGCATAGATGCATAAATTATTTATCATACAACGGAAGCAAACTACTTTCCATTCAAGCATTTAGCATGGTCATCATTTTCATTAAACAACAAATACAATTGCAGAGATGAAATAGACAAGAATACTTATCTGATGGAGAAGCTCGTCCCACAACCAGCCATGTTGCTGCAACGTTCCACCCAACCATAGGCCAGTGTGCTTCTTAATTCTCAGCAACACTGCCACCCTCGAGCTGGGCATGATTCCCCATGGAAAAAGAAACTAAGTAGGCTCACACTTAGCCAAATATATGTCAAAACTCAGTCAAGCCAAAGCTAGGTTTGGGTTTATCATACTACCAAGGGGACACAACAACACATAACCAAGCCAACAAGTTGGGTTTATTAGGTTATCAGGAGATGGAAGCACCGTTTGCTAAGCTAGTGGGATCACTCAGGAGCTAAGGATGCCTTCACCAGAAATAGCTTGACTCCTAAGACATCCACACATACCCAACATAAGGAATCATTCCCTTCTCTGCTGCACAATCCCTCAGGACATGACTTCCCTTCCAGTGCTATTCAGGGGGTGTAGAGAAGAGAGCCATCCCTCTAGCTCCGTCTATGAGGCTCCTGTAAAACACTAGGTTTGTAGAGCAGACTCCTTTCCACTCCTACACAGTCCAAAGACCAATTGCATACATAGCAATAGACACCATTTCTGGGTTGAGGAAAATAGTTCAGCCACAAAATTAGTTGCCAAGGAGGGTAAGAACAACCCCTGATAGAAATTTGATTTCCCAGGAATGTTTTGGCCCTAACGTGGCCAAAAAACGAATTCAAACACAACCAAGAGAATGTGGTCTCTCCTCCAAATCACTGGGCAATTCAAAAACAATTTTTAGCTTGGAAATCAGTGGGGAAATGCAACAGAAACGTTGGGGAAAGAAACCTAACCACATATCATTACCAAAAACAAATCCACAACCCAGGAGAATGAGGAAATGACTACCCACGTGAGGGGAAAACACACCCACAACAACTCAAAAATGAATTTCACACAGAGAATTCCCATCCACTTGAGAGAACACCAACGTGGGTGAATGATGAAGATGAAAAATGCCTAGGAGCCTAATTGTGAAGGAGAGGATACCATAGGAAAAACATGGAGGTGAAAACAACTCCCAAGCTTCCCTGCGTGAGCAAAAAAATGAAGGACATGGATGTGTATCCCAATGGCATGCATTTTTTGGGTGTTTAATTGCCCCAAAAGTCAAAATTGATTTTCCCCAAAAATGGGTTTTCCCCAAATTCGAATTTCCTGCCCATACTCCTCCCATCCCCATGCAATAACTACTTCAACCAATTTCTGGTAGAATTAAATGATTGGGTGAATGAGACAAGAAAGGTAGTTGACTGTTTCATGGGTTCTCCCTTTGACATTTGGCTTTTCGCCATTGGCCCCAAAGGTTAAATATTTCCCCCTCCTTATCCTTAGGAAAATCATGCCCCCATCTCTTTTAATGTTTCGTAGACATAACTAGTTGTGGGTATTTTGATTAAAATGCATATTTACATGATGCGAAAATTATAATGTGTCGGCTTAGCACGAATATACCATCGACAACGATTTTAATCGCCAGAACATAAAATGTTAAATCTATGGTGGGGCTTTTTCCTTTAGCTCCACACCATGATTAATTACAATAAATACATCATATACATTTTTAATGCAAACAGGGTCAAAACCGGGGTGTTACAGTGCGATTGTGGAAACAATGATAATGGAGAATGAAAGGAATGAATGGAAATGCTGGAGGGAGGGTATAAATAATGTCAGGAGAAGTATTGTCAATTTCAAAATCCATATGCGAAAGGTTTTTGAAGTGGTTTGCAGTGGAGAAGGCAAAAACAGGAGCTCTCAATTGACATAGGGTATGTTTTAAGCAAATTGTCTTGCCAAGAATCAAGGATTGATTATATGGATAGGGACATCAAAGAAATGTTGGAAAAGATTGATAAAATTGCAGAAGATGTTCAGAAAATGGTCAACATGAATCAATGCAACCATTTCCAGGAAACTGAAGCTAACAGAGTGCAACCAATGGAATAAATCTCTATTTCAAAGCATGTTCTAGGCAAGGATGCAAAGAAAAAGCAGTAGTGTCAAAACCTCAGGTTTTAGCCGATATTTTTTTGTATTTTGCTAAACTTCCAATTCGTCAAGGTTTACCCCTCCATTAATATGGTGAAAGTTAGGAAGAAGTTCAAGGTCTTTAGCAAAGTAAAGTTAGTTACAGACATGGTCATTTTTCATCTGTAATTTTAGAACTCAGACTGGACGTGTTTATGCTATGGATGGTTGTGCACAACTTTTTTATCTAATGATTTTTTTTAGTTGATGTTAAATAAATAAATAAATATATATATATATCCTATTTTCCAGAACATAAAAATCAAAACTAAGAGTTTTCATAACCAAAACTATATATGCACTAGCTTGAAATCATAGATTAAAAATGGAAGGACATAGCGTCCACTTAATGCTCGTCATGGAATTCACTGAAATATATGTTCTCAGGATCATTCCCACAATTTCTTTTAACAATCCATCTACTTTTTGGTTTAAATCACATAGGATATGAACGAAGGAATTCCACTAAAAGGAATGTATAGTGTTGTGCATTTCCTATAGGAGATGTTCAAGCTAAACATTTGTAATTTTTATTTTTATTTTCCCAATCGATGATATCTTCAAATCTCTGATGATTTTTTTGTTTACCTTCTTCAGATTTGAAAAATGGAGCAAGGCCCATAGCACCAAAAGCTTTGCCTTTGTATTTGATCCCTGACTTGTAATGTACCCAATGATAAAATAATGCTCATGTGTATAAAACAAAATAACCCCAATACCACACATAGATAGTTGCCCTTGATTGGCACCATTATAGAAGCATAACACGAGTTCAAACTTTTGTTGGCTTTGGGATGGATTTGTAGTCCTGCCACCAATTTAGAATTAAAATTATTTAAACATTTGGGGATATCCACTTGTTTGAAAAATCATACTATTATGAGCCCACCAAACACCATAAATAAATAAACTTGGAAAAGCACAATAGTTGTTAGCAGAACAATCTTGAAACCAACACTTAACGCTCTATTTCAGGCTGAAATTTATCCATTGGACTTCTGGTTTAAACAATTTCTCCACAATACTCCAATTGTGGGATGAATATGGGCATTCAGTAAATAGATGAGTAACCAATTCACCATTTTCATTACACGGTAGGCACCAGTTTGGGCCAATCCTACTCCTTTTTACTCGATCGTCCCAAGTTAATAATTTGTTAATTAAAGTAAGCCAAGGAATTATGATGGCCCTCTTTGGATTGGGTTCTTTCCAAATTATATCCCACCACCATAATTTTTCCTCCGCACAATAAATTTATGAGTTGATTCCATAACCAATTTTTGTTGTAAAATTCCCTATCGTCAAGTTCTTGGACCATACCAAAGTGTCCCTTATCTCCTTAGGTTGCATTA
Organism: Pseudotsuga menziesii; assembly: GCA_001517045.1. NCBI lineage: Eukaryota > Viridiplantae > Streptophyta > Pinopsida > Pinales > Pinaceae > Pseudotsuga > Pseudotsuga menziesii. The sequence goes on along the minus strand of LPNX011050644.1, from coordinate 345,436 downwards.
TAATAAATTTAGATACAAACTTGTCCACATAAGAAGACAATTATTCTGCAGGATTTCCCTGCAATACAAGACCAAGCATAGCCTTCCATTCACCACTCCCCCAAACTTGTGGAGACTATTCTTGGGTGTTTGAAAAAACATAAATATCTTGCTCTAAAATGACCATTAAGAGATCATCAAATAATATGTATTCATTGTCAAAACCAGACATAGGTCCTCACCAATTCTTACATTCCTTTTGTTACCTATTCACTAGACTACCCGTTTTCCAATAAGCATAAAGGAAGCCACCATAGCTTTTCACAATGTAGATCCATTCTTATGAGACTTATGGGGGTAACGAGACCATTCCTCAACGGATAAACCAGGAAGGTATTTTTACTTTAGAGCTCTTCCCCAGAGAGAGGAACTTTGATACAATCTCCAAATACTTCTAGATGCTAAATCATGGCTAAAAAGGAATATGTTCTTCATCCCCCAACCTCCTAGGTTTTAGAATGAGCCAAATTAGCCCATTTGACCAAAGGGATCCCTTCAACTTTATTGTTTTCTGGACATAAAAAGGATAAACAACTTTTACGAATTTTGGTCAAAATACTTATAGGAATGTAAGTTATAGATGACCAGTATATTGAGATGCTTTGTAAAACTGATTTTAATAAGACTAGATGGCTGCCTCGCAAGAGGAGCTTGTAAGCTCAAAAAGATATTTTGGATTCTATTCTTTTACATAACCATACCTAGTCTGCAAAGGAGTGTGAGTTTCCCTTTAAGTTAAATCCCAAACACTTAAAAGCATTACTTAAGGCCCCGCAAGGATAAGAAAGTAGCTAGTCCAAAATCCCGAGCAGTTCATTCATAAGAAGATAATGGAGGGTACACAATTTATTTACATTAATCACCATCTTGGTATCCTTACAAAAGAGGTTGAGAATACAATTCAAGGCTTGAACTTTCGAGAGATAGCATTCACCCAACGAGAATACATTGTCAACGAAGAGGATATGTGTTAGAACAACATAATAAATTTTTCGACTCCTTTTATCTCTCCAAAATATTTGGCATGTGTGACTAGATCACTAAGGCCTTACGTAACCAACAAAAGGAGAAAAGGAGAAAGAGGGAAGCCTTGGAGAATCCCCCTAGAGGATTGAAAAAAATAGACATAGAAACATTAAACAAAATTCTAAAAGAGACAGACTAGACACACCCCGTGATATAGTTAATAACCATTATAGACATCTCGATATGAGAAAGAAGGAGACATATATAGGACTGGTCCACCCTATCATATGCGCTCGTAAGGTTGATCTTGAGAGAAAAGTATTTAATTTTAGAGTGAGCGATGGAATGAAGCACTTCTTTTGCTAAAGAAATAACATCATGAATGTGACACTTATATAAGAAATCAAACTATTCTTTGAAGACTTTGTCACTTAAGACCACCTTGAGATGTTGGTCTAGGAGCTTCGAAATTAATCTATAGGTGATGTTGCAACAATACATTAGATAAAATTTGTTGAGAGAGGTAGAATGTTGCTTTTTAAGAATTAAGGATAGATACATGGAGTTAAGAGACCCCATAAACTTACCAGAAGTATGGGACTCCTTGAAGTGTTCGTAAATTCTAATGTAAAATTCAACATATAAATCATTAAGTCCATGGATTTTCTCTTGTTTTAAAGAGAATAGAGTAGAGTATTTTCGATTTCCTCTTCTGTGGCCTCGGAGGCCAATGTATCATTCATTTCTTTAGAGAAGAGTCTAGGAAAAAGATGCAATACATCTAACATTTCCTGAATCTGACACCCTTGAGGTTCAGGAAAATAAATTTAAAATAATGGATCCCTTCTTCAAATTTTTCCTTGAAGGAGCATAATTTTTCTCCATTGAGGCCAGTTAACTCCCAAATGGTGTTAATGTTCTATGCATGGTTGGAAATTTTTTGAAAAAAAATGTGTTGTCACTTTCATGAATCCAAATAGCTTTACTCCTTAGTCGCCATTCTGCTTCATCTTTCTTAAAAATATTTTGTGTACTTTCCTCTAGAGAGCGAAGCTCTTTAATTTTTTCAAGAGAGAAAAAACCAGACATGTTCTCTTAATAAATTAATTTTGTTTTGGATCTCGTCTCTTTTAGCAAAACTTGATATTTTTCTTTGTATTTCTTATTCCAAGGTTTAGAGTCAAATTTGATCTTAGTGATATTATTTGTCATTTGTTGCATGAAAGAGATGGAGGGAGAGGGTCTAAGTGGTCTCCATACCTCCTTAACCAGATTTCTATATTCTTCCTCCGTAAACCATTCATGGTTAAATTTTATTGAGGAAACATGCTTTCTTTACTCTTTCTCATTAACTAAAATTATCGTGAGATGATATGAAACCCCCCTATCCACCCATGAATCCAACAGACAACAACCATTCATCAAATTCTCAAAAACTAGGAATTTGTCTAGATAATTCAACGTCGCTTCATCTGCATTTATGAATTTTTCCATATCGGCATAAGCTTTATAGGATTGACATTTATCTAGTAAAAGAAATTCCCAAGGGGTCTAGTCTAGGATGCGACACCGATACCTCTCGAGCTGAGAGAGTAAAATTTAGATCTCCACATATAATTAAGGGATTGTTATTCAACACTATGAATATGTTAGAGAATATCAACATCTCTATCAAAGTATGGCCCATAGACATCTAAGCTAGTGGAAGATAGACGAAGTGCCTTGCCTTCCAAAACTATGTGATTGTAGATTGATGAAGAGTAGAAGAAACTGACTCAGTTGTAGGAATCCAAGACATAACAAGACTTCCAAATAAATCGTCTGAGTCTAGGGTGTTGAAGGATTACCCTTTTAAAAAAGGTTCGAGACTATCTCTTGCTTTGCTCCCATCTACCATAGTTTCTTGAATCAAAATGACATAGGGACTGATTGCTCAAATGAGTTGTTTGAGGGATTGAATTTTGGAGATGCTCTTGACCCCCCTTGCATTATAAAAATAAAAATCATATTGACACCATTTTTGGGGATTTTCCCACTCCGAGGTCCCTATGAATAGTTTATTGCTTATACATCTTAATGTCCAAAGCTGACTTTTGCTGGGATTTCAATAAATTTGATTTCCTTCTAACAGAAGGGGTTGGGACCGAGTCCATGGCTAGACCTGTTTTAGATAAATTATCAACATGCTCTTTGGATCTAAACCTAAGTTAATAAAAAGGTTTACCCCTCCATTATTGATACCCATTTTGATTATGAGTGTTTTGGTTTGGAAGTAAAACTTTTGAAGGAGACTGAAATTATGGAGGAGAGTAACTTGCATTAGAATTAGAAGGTTTTGAGAGTAAGGTCTCTTTGAGAGGGGATGGAGGAGGAACTAAAGGAGACGCCAAATAGAACTCAACTACTTCAACTGAGTTTAATTCATTGAAATCAAATGACACAAAGGATATAGGACAAGAAGGTCTTTCTTACTAGATCCCATTTCCTAGTTGAGTTCTTCTTCGACAGGATTATGTTTCTTCTGATAAATGAGTTCTAGAGCTACATTCAAACCACCACGATTTTATGACAAGGATGGATTGGGATCCTTTGGGTGAGACATTTTTTTTAAATATTAGCTTTCTTCATCCATATTTCCTTATGCATTATCCAAGAAGGATGCTTCATCAAACAACTATTCTGAAGGTGCTTAACCAAATGGCAGGAGAAGCAATGAGACAATAGCTTCCAATAGTCCAACTTTTGGACCCAAGAGCACCCCTTCCAATCCAATACAATTTCTTCAAAAATACTGTCCTACGAGTCCATCTCCATCGACACCTACATGAATCTTATATCATACTTGAATCCCAATCCTTTTCAATAGTTGAGAAAACTCTCCAATCTTATTCCAGATGGCAAAAATAATTTCCTCTTGGCAAAAAACTAGGGGGATTTCGAGCATAATTATTGACAACTTTGAATGTTAAAAGGTTCATTTTGTGGGTTGAAATTTACATGCCACCTATTCAAGATCATCCCCTAGAGTTGCTGGTTCTTGATTCGGGCAAGGATATTTTCATCATCCTCCCTTCTCTTCATTAGGAAACAAAACCAACCTTTGGCTAGCACATGGAAAACAAAGACATAACCCAACTGCGGGAACCAATTATTAGCTATCTAGGATTTCATGGAATCTTGTCTTACCATATTACCACAAAAATTGCCTATCAACACCTTCGATAGATACTTTGGAACTTCATCAAGGCAAATATCTACTCCTACAATCATCACTACCCTCTCTTTTTTGGCTCTAATGCCCTTCTTTTTTTCACACAAGATTCCCTAACCTTATGATTGCTTGGAGCATTATCCAAGGACATTTGGTTAGATCATGGAGCATGAGAATTTCCTTGAGTATTATGCGTATTTATTTTCTTCACCTAATTGCACTTGCACAAGGGAATGGGAATAGATCCTGGTGGCTTTTTTTGTACTTCTGCATTGATGAACTTGCTCTAAAACTGTGCCTAGTGAAAATTAGAATTTGCACAAAAGATATGCCTGGAGTCTTTGTTGACCTCATAATTAACAATGTCCTTTAACATGATGAAAATGGTACTCTTTCTTATGTCAAGAGGGTATGTGATCCTTAGCACTGGTTAATAAAATAACCCTCAGACATATGAGAAACTACCCTTGCCGCAACTCCCCCCAAAAAAACTCAAAGCACCTCGATTCCAACTTTATTTTTAATATATTTATTTTATGTACCTAATCTTATCAATAGAATTTTCAACCTTCAATGCTTCTCCTATGGTGTCTTTCCTCACTCATCCATGTTGTACATAAACAACACCTAGGGACGAAGATGACAAACACCCAAATAAATTTCAAAAGTGAGTTAGTCATATAAGTGTGGATTAGTATGTTATTAGATTGTTGAATGTAAATCAAATTTTGTCCCAAGTCGTAGGATTTTTTTTTATTGTAACCCTCAAACGTTGAACCAACATTCTATTCACTAGTTTTGTGTGCCCATATGGTTATGGATGAAAAGCTGTATATCTCTTCAACTTAGTGTCCATCTTTTCCCAAAGTTTAGTCCAAAAGGTTCTAAGAAATCTAGTATTTGTATGTGATATTTTCTCCTTTGCATCCCAAAGTTCACCTAGACCTTTCCAAAGAAAATGTTTGATGTGTCTTGTTCATTGATGGTATTTTTACAAGGGATGAGATTGCACATCTTACTAAACCTATCAACTACCACAAATATATAGCCATGTCCCTTCCTTGTTTCTTATAACCCACCCATGAAATCCATGGAGATACTCCTAAGGTCTAATAGGTGCAAACAAGGAATGGTATAGCCCTTGATTTATGTTGTTAAGCATGTTGGTACAACAAAGTATGCATCATTTAGTAAATAGAGCTACATATTCTTGCATTCTAGGCCAATACACGTGCCTTTATAAGTTGGAAATTGTCTTCCTAACACCAAAATCCCATACAAGTTTGGAGGTGTGAGTCTCTCTGATAAGCTACAATATTTCAACCGTTAGGAACACAAAGCATGTTGAGCTTGTAGAGAAACCCATCCTAAAAATGGTACTCAACCTTATTGTCACCTTCTTCTACACAAACTTGGGCTTGTACTTGTTGAAACATCTCTTCAAAGTCCTTGTCTTTTGTGCATGTCTCTTTGTATGCATCATGAGTGAAAGCTTCCATGTGAATAATAGTTTCCTAATCTATGATCTTGGATGCGAGCAGCCTTGAAAGCATATATGATGACTTATTAATGCTCCCCTTCTTATATTTTATGATTACATGAAATTGTTGTAAAACCCCCATTCACGTGTACTATCTTGTTTGTTGACGCTTACTTTGGGCCTATAAATACTATAGTGGTTGGTTATTAATGAAGATTACTATCTCCTTTCCCATCAAATAGTGCTGGGTATTTCTTAATAGATTGATCTAGAGAATATATTTCCTTGTCATATGTAGGGTAGTTCGTGACTCCACCATGAAATTTTTTAGAGTGATAACATATTGAATTACCTCACTAGCATACTTGCTTACATCTCTCACCACTTTGAAAGGCTTATGTAAATCAGGCAATGCAAGAACTAGTGCTTGGATGATCTTCCATTCAACTCTTCAAAATATTTACGTTGATTTTTTCCCCAATAGAAAATATTGTTGATGGTTGTTGTGGCATGGAGTGTCGTAATAATAGCTCAAAAGGAAGTTATAAACTTTTGTAGGTATTTTGTTTCCCCAACAAAACTCTAAACCACAGTGATATTAGTAGGATTTTCCAACTTTAGGATGGCCTCCATTTTTGTGACATATGTCTTGAGTTTCCCTCCACCAATCACATACCTCAAGTACACCAATGATTTTCAAGAAAAATTACATTTATTAGATTTTTCCAGTAGTTGATGCTTTTTAGGGACTCTAACACCTATGTGATAGTTTAGATATGTTCTTCCTAGGTAGAGCTATAAACCAATATATTGTCGAAATATAATGTTACAAATGAATCTAGGAAATGATCAAAGATATATGTCATCTAATACATATATGTAGTTGGTTCATTCTATAATCTAACGAGCATTACCCACCATTCATATAGAATTTTCCTTGTCTTGAGGTGGTCTTTCAGGCGTCTTCTTCTTTAACTTGTACTTGGTGATATCCCAATTTGAGGTGCAAATTCATGAATTACTTGGCATGCTACAACTTATTTATCGAGTCATCGATCCTAGGAAGAGGGTATTGATTGCAGAGGGAGATATTATTCAAAGCTTTGTAGTCGATACAGATTCTCTAAGTCCCGTCCTTCTTAGGTACTATAATAATAGGTGACCCACAAGGTGAGGTACATGGTTGAATTTGTCCTTGCTCCAATAGATGTTGTAATTGCTTCTTCACTCCATCTAATTCATAGATGTATTATTTCTACAACATAGTGTTTCACAATGAGAAGTTCATAAACCATTACATCTCATGCTCCATTTCCATATTGGGTGGTGTTGAGGCCTGGAAAATCGCAGGTAACAACATTAGGGATTCTCCCCAATAAGCGTTCCCAATTAGCTCCTTATTGTTTGGTATGGGGAATTTGTCCGGTTTATGGTCCGACTACTGTAGGTCAAGTAACGATTAAAGCTTGTTTTATCGGTTGCGGCCCGGTCCACCATTTAAGTGTATTTTTTAGTTTTATGTTTATGTATGATACACAAGTGCCTAATTAAGTGCAATCGATAGAGATAACGAAGAGTTTCATAATGTGATGCGTAGGTTCTTACCTCTCGTCTTACCTCTTTCACTTATAAATCATAAACAAATAACAAACTATGCTAATGCTAACTAATTCTATCTAACCTATGCCCAGGGAGCAATACTGTAACTAATGATGAGTAATGTACTGTAACACATGCATTTAGAAAATTATAGATAGCTGTTATATTTAAGAATACATGGACATAAGTAGAAAGATAAACAAAGAGATAACTCATTGTCAATTAAAACATTCATTACTCAGATATATTGCGTAAGTTTCACAGAAATAAATAGGAAAACATTCATAACATGAAATAATTCATAAGTTAGAACGTTCTCACAGTTCATAACACAAGCTGGAACCATAAATAGTTCACATTCAATCAGTCTATGGCAAGCATTTTAGACTCTATAGTGCCTTCTCCAACATAAAATATATATCTTTTATGACAAGAGGAAATAGTTCTTCTTACAATAACATATCCAAAAGATAGCATGAAAAAAGGTCCTCCCTTACATCTAATTCACCTATATTTATACAAACAACAAAAACTCTTGAACTTCCCCCTTTAGCCCTTTGGGCTTCCCTTGACTTTTCCTTTACAAAAAAATGTCTTCTAGTGCATGCACTTAGAAAAAAGATAAATACAGAATATAACATAAATTATCAATCATTTGAAAGAAGCCAACTAAGTGGGCCCAACTTGATCATTTGAAAATTTCTTCCAAAATTTTGCATCCGTTGCTATAGTCTCGAAACCAAAAGGCTCTAGGAATCTGATGGTGATCTCATGTTTAGCAGCCTGAGATTTTATATTTGCCACTCTGGCTAGAATCAAATGAAGCTAGTCTTCCAATAAATGACTGCTTACTGTTTCCTGTGCTATTGTAGTTTTCAGCACCTTCTCATCCAATCCTTTGACCAGTTGAATACCTTGTTCATCCTCTTGCCATCTTTCCTGCAATTGCTTCAAAAACCCTTCATGATCAGGCAATTCTTCTAACCTTCTCTTAGCATATGTTTGATAGCGATTGTAAGTTATGAGAACTTTTATGTAGAATTATGCACAAACACCTTTTGTCCTTCGAACTGTCTTTAGCAATTCCTTTGCTACTTTACTCCCAAATTCAATTAGCTCATACTCCAGCTTTACTGTCTCTAGGTCCTTGATGGGTGCATCAGCTGGAGGTTCCTTAGTTGTTTCCAACCAAGTCATACATCCTTGTAGAACCTTCAAGATATCCCGTGTCCTATCTAAAAAGTAAGAAGTTGTACTTACAATTTCTTCCAGCCTTATTTCTACCTGCTGAACCTTCAACCTCTCTTCTACCGTCTGAAGCCGCATCTGATGAATTTTACTTCTAAGTGCAAGAGCATGCTTCTTCAATGGCTCAATATCTATTTTCTGCTCCATAGTTGCATTTAATGAAACCTCCAGTGAAGCTTTCTGGTTTTCCAATGCTACTACTTGAGTCTTGTAATGCTTGGCTTTCCCCTCAGCTGTAGTCTTTTGCATCTCTAGTTATGCCACTTTATTCTCTAGACTTCCTTTCTCTTTAGTCAATTCTTCAATTGATGATTTCAGACTATCTCTTTCCGTTTCCAAGACCTGATGTCTTTGCTGAAGTTTTTCACACTCTGCCAAGGTGGCCTTAGACTCTCTTTCAATATTGCTTGCTAATAATACCAAAGCATCTTTGTCTGATTGTAAGGTTTGGCATTTTGCTTTGGATCCCTCAATCTTACTAATCATGTCTTCGTACTTTCTCTTTAGATTTTGACTTTCATCTCTTTCCTTTTTAAAAATTTCTTTCAATTGAGTGATCTTCTTCTGGGATTGTTCTAAATCCGTCATTATTCTATCCACATTGTCATTAGTAGCTAGGGCTATGGCTACACCAGCCATTTCCATTAATCTCATATCTTTATCAATACCATGAACCACTGCCTTTTCGGTCACCATAACTCCCCTCTTTCCTCTAGTGTTCACCTTCTTCCTCGTTCTCTTAACAATCATATTTTTGGCTTTGTCATAGAAAATAGTATTTAGATCAGGCACTTCATCTTCTTCCGTGGAAGTAAAAGGAATCAATTCAATTCTTGATACTGAAACTAGATTTCTTCCCGCTATGCTACTAGAGGGAACATAGGGTTCTACTGGATCAGCATAAGACTGAGTCTGTTCTTGATTTGCATAGTCCTGTTCCTCTTGTGCCTTTTGTCTTAACTCATCAGCTGATTTTTCTACCTGCTCTTTGTCTTTATCCGCTGCTTCTAATCTTAGCCTCTCATTTTCTTTTTTCTTTCTCTGGATTTCTTCTTCTTCTTCTTCTTTTCTTTGCTTCTTATGTTCTCTTCTCGGCCTCTTCTGCTGCTTTTCTTTTTTCTTCTTATTCGACTCTCAACCACTCTTTTGCTTCCTGGGCTAATCTGTGGGCCTCTTCTTTCCTTTTCTTGGTAGCCTCCTCTTCTTGATTTTTTAGTTCCTCAACAGCTTTTCCCTTTCCACCAACAATAGTTTTCTTTTGTTTAAACCTTCTTCTCAAAGCTGTCATATTCTAAGCATTTCAGAAAAATTCTTCATCTTTATCCCAAAAATTTGTATACTCGAAATGCACCCCTACTGCGGTACAATAATCAACAACCTTCTTCTTGGAGTCATTTCTATGGAAAATTATTTCACCGAAGTGAAAATATTCTAGCTCCTTCACGAATTCTTCTACAATTTTTACTTTTGAAAACTGATAACTCCCTATATAAAATGGGACTGGAGGATAAACAACCTTCTTTTGCTTGAATAGCAAGTGGCCAACTCCATCAATGTATAGTTGTCTAACTACCTCCTTGTGAATGACAAAATCTGTAGTATACTTAGGCAGAAGGGAAGGAGCCCTCGACCCACCAAACATTCTTAAATACAAGCCTTCTTCAGTCAAGTAACAGTGCCCGTTATCTTGCATGGCCTTCATAGCTTCCTCAGACATGCAATTACACTCAACCTTCATAACTTCCTCGGACAGGAAAATCAATGTGTACAATGGCATGATAAAACCTTCACAAATATTCTTGTAGTGACTGTAATACTTGTGAGCCCACAACAATTGGTAGGTAGCATATACAGGGGACTGGTGTTTATCCCATTGGAATTTCAATGCTGGGAATGGCTATGTACATAAAATACAATCAATCAAGATTGAGCTCATATAAAATTCTGTTTTCTTTTGTGAGAATCCTCCCAGGGCTGCACTTATGCAGGCTGACAAACTATTGGACACTATGTTTTCCCAATTGAATATGGTACCTAGAGTGGCTACAAAAATGATCACTGGTACCCAACCTATTTTGAATTTCTTCCCATTATCCCTCCCGAAAATCCTGTTTAAGATGAGGGCTATCAACCTGTATGGAGTATGAAGGCTTGCTATTTCATACTTCCCTGAAGGCTTCGTACGAAAGTTCTTACCCGGAATCATCATCCTTTTGACTGTTTCTACCACATCTAGATTGAGGTCTTTCAACCAACCTTCAGTCAAATAGCTCTGTGGTGTTGGCAACTTATAAGCCATGGATACATAGGCTGGGCTATAGGCAACATAACCTTTCCCTTCAGTGTTAGCCAATATCATCCTTGTCACATCTTCCCTGGGCATAATCCATCTTATCACCTTTGAACAAGGGAAAAGCTCAGGTCGGGTAGCCACCTTAATGATGACTGATCTTTTGATATTGGCATAAATAGGCAAATCCTCAAAACCAACCTCTAGGAAACTCTGATTTGAGATCATGTGGTATATCTCTCCCCATTTATATTCAGGATCGATACCAGTGATGGATTTGGTGTCTTCGTAAATAACCTCGACTTGGGTTATTATTTCGACCTCTGGTTCTTCCTTTGTTGCTTGTGCCTTCTTTTTCTACTTTCAAGGCATATTGTTGTACTAATGATGTGCTTGTGTATACAAATTAGATTTAGTCCATTCACATATAAATAGCAGACTATATACTGAAAACAACAATATTAACCAAAAAATTGCCAACTCATCATAATGCATGTTGAACCGCTTTTGTTTCTAACCAAACCAAATGTGCTTCCTGTATGTGAAACTAACAAAACCATGAAGCTTTCAAAGCTATATTAGACCAAGTATACAAGTGAAACTTCCCCTGGGAAAACCCTAGGTTTCCACTATGCCCTCAAATCTACAGATCAATACCAATGACGGGAAACCCCTCGGAAAAATCGGTCTACTAACCTCTAAACCTGCAACAGAGAATCTCTCCCCTAGCATCCCACAAAAAACCTAAACACACTCAAACGATGGCTGCGCACCTGCCCTAAAATGGTGAGGGAGAGGAAAGAGTGGTGCAGACAGTGAAATGCTCATCTGCACCCTGCCCTCTTTCTGCTAACAAATGTCAAAGAGTAACTCATGGATGGAAGAAATTCAACAAGAACCAGGACCGACGAGTAAAATGGCATCTATACTAAACAACCAGTGCGAACCCTATATAAAGAAAAACCTATCGCATTTTGAAATAACCCCCGCAGGATAAACAAATGACCTAACCCTATCAAACTGCGGGTAAAAAATCACTGAGTAAAAAGATTGGAAGAGAATCCGACCTGGAAAACCTTGTGGAAGAGCTCTGCTTCTGCCAACAAACGATTTGCTCAGAAAACGATAGCTACGCAGCTCCACCCGGTGACCAATACGATGAACAATGACCGTATACACAACCTCTATGGATTTTATAAGCTTGAACACGAGATTGGATATGTTCCTAGGAGGGAAAGATAGAAGCATTAAGTGGCTATCGAAAGAGAACTTACGAGCGCATGCAAAGCATCGACCGTCCTCCGAAAAACGGGCCCAAGAGATTGAGCAAACAATGTCGAAGCGTATAAAACCACTGTCGGCAGGTCAACCATCTAACCATGCATCGGTATCGAAAAAGACTACGGGTAGGCATTGGTTCAACATCCAACTCTGCCTCCGCAACGTCGGCCAAGCCAATCACTAAGTCTTCAGATCATTCCGAAATAAAAGACTGATATGGTGAAAAACAGTTTACAAATTTTCAACGGATACCGAAAAACGATAGACGAATGGAGACCCGGTACATTGGAACGGTTCCAAACTAAGCTTTTGATACATCAGTAAAAAACTTTCGATGCAGTTAGACAAAACAATATTCGATACATCGAACAGAGACTTTGGAACGCTTTCGATGAGAACATTGACTAGCTAGACAACTGTGCACCCGGTACATTAGAAAAATTGTCAACTGTGCATCTGATACAAGCAAACTAACTTTCAATATTTTCAAACTTTTAAGTCATGGGCAAAATCTAGTGAAAAAGATAAAATTTCTAAGCCTTCAAAATAACTAGGAAAGATAAGGGGGCCCTAAAAAATAATTTTTTTTGGGGAAAATAGTTGCAGCTGCAACATGTGGCAACCCTTTAAATAATTATTGAAAAAACACTTTGTATGCCTGCAAAATTTCCTCCAACTAACATTTATTCTCTTTAGTACACATGCCTTTAATTTTATCAATTAATCTTTAGAATCTTTCCCTTTTAAGAAAAGTAATATAAATTTTCTACTTGAAGTGATCAATGTGTTGTCTTGGTTTCACTTACCAAATATGTCTTTTACCTTTGTCTAGATTGATGATGAATGACTTCCCATCCTCGGTCAGGTGGTACTAGTTTTTTATCCCCATGAAGATTACATGCCTAATGTATCCATACTTATATAAATTTTTATATCAGATTGCTTAGTGACCCTATGCTCTACATTGTTGTTTACCTAAGTTAATGATTATGGGTGGGGGTGGTCATGAAATTCCAACCCAAGTTTGTTGATTAGATATTATGCTATGAGGTTGGTCGGTGAGTTGGAATCAAATATAACATCCACCTTTGTCTTCTTAACTTGGATATCGACATGGAAGAGTTTCATTATTTCCTTCTCTTCCTTGGAATCAAGGTTAATAAGATTCATCTCCTTCTACATTGTAGTCTATAAAAACTTTTAATATTAATCTAAGTTGCTCTCTATATAGTTACTTCAATCCATGGTTAGACCATTCTTCTTCTTGGCATCCTTTTCATGTTCTTTGGATTCATCTATGGATGTAGATTCCAACACCTATGTTTGGTGTGACCATCAATATTATAATGGTTGCAATGGTTACTTGGATCCTTGCAATAAAGTGCAATGGTTGTTGTCTTCTTATCCTTTCCTTTCCATTTATTATTTCCCTCCTTCAAAGCATATTTTTGGTATTTTTTCGTGGAACCATGTGGTTCCCCTTTGGTATTACATATATTCTCTAGATATTGTGCTTTCACTCAAGCCTCATCATATGTCCTAGGTTTGAAGAGCATCACTTGCCTCCATAAATGATTATGTATACCACCCAGGTACTTGAGTAGCACATCCAAGTTATTGGGAGATATTCCCAATCTAATGGCCATTTTTCTAAACTTGTTGGTGTACTCTTGCACAACATGGCCTCAATTATTTCAAAAATAGCGCCAACATATCCATTGGTACTCTTCATACCCATTAAGATAAAATTGGAACTCAATGAGGGATTTAATTACCTCCCATTTAGTTATTATCAGATCAACCTCTAGCTTATGTGTCTTAGTATAAATTTCACACAAAGTTTGTGCATGGTACTCTAACAGTTAACTTATATTGGACAAATATGTATTTTCCTCTTCTCTTATGTTATGAACACTAAAATAAACTTCTAATTGTTGCAACCATTGATTCAACTTAACAACATCAATCTCACCTTGGTAGGATTGGATGTCCACATTCACCATGACTTGAAACATGGATTGGGAAGAAGTTATGGCACTAGAACTCAATATCTCTTTCTCAGGATCCTTTTGTTTATTCCTTTTTGGGCCTTCATTGTCTCCATATTTTTTATTTGATATAGCTTCTAAGTTAGAGCTACCAATCTCCCTAAAAGGTCGAAACTTATTCTCTAGATTCAACATGAGAATGGCCATGTTGTAATAAATGTCAATGAATTTCATTTCCAACTTTAAAGATTAGTCCTCTAAATCATCCCGAGGATTGTTAATATTGTACTCATCTACCATGGCTAGGGTATTGGGATTTTTTTATTATGTCAATTCTTAGATCTTGCAACTTCCCACAAAACCTGAAAGAAAAATTGCCCTTATACTAATATGATTGTAAAATTTTGTGGATATTCCTATGGAACAATTTGTCACAACAAATCTTACAATAGTCTGAAATTTCTTATTATGCAACACACTACTTTATATTTTATATTTCATATCACTGGTATAGTGCACATAATGTTGAAATAAAATGAAATTGAAAGGAAAGAAACAAGCAAATAATACATCATCCACACAATGTATGCTATGCTCAATTATGGAATAATAACATAAAATAAAAATGGAACCCCTTCATTTCATAGCGGTCCAATATTTAACATAGGTTGATAGTTTTCTAGGGTTAGGGTCAAGGTTTTTGTATGCATCAACCCCCAATTATTGTTAGGATTTTGATCCTCTAGAATATTCTTTGAAGTCCACATGTGACTAGCACTACATGTGTGATTAATGGAAGCTAACATGGTATCCACTCATTTCCATGGTGGTTAACATGATATGTCAACTTGCATGGGGCATAACTTTTGCATACAAACTCCGATTGAGGTGATTTGTGCACTCTTGGAAAGATCTTGACGTGTTGAAAAATGTTGAGAGGATACAAGCTAAGATTGTAAATAGTTGACTCCAAAAACAATTGTAAACATGTTCTAGAAGGTTATATACCCCAAATAACCAAAGTGGGACCTAACCATAAAATGGGCCCTATAAGCCAATACCTCCAATTTTTCCACCTATAAATTACCAAAACTAATGGAAAATAATATAATGATCCATTCCAGAATAAGTTATTTGAATTATGTCTCATCTTCCCCACATTAAAAGAGTAAGTAGAAAAGGGTAACATGTGTGGAGGTTATTATTGACCTCAAATAAAATCAAGAAACAATTTTTGTGTGGAGAATAAGAGAGACCACCAAAAACCATGTTGGAGCTTTGGATATTTGAAAATGGACAATAGTTATGAAATTAAGGGAATAAAAAATATAATAATGGCAGGGGATACCCTGACAATATTTGACATATGGTCAATCGATTTCTTCCCTAAGAAACATAGTATTTAGAGCTTAAAGAGTAGTGGAAGGTTTCATATCCATTGAACCTGTTCATTTTTTATGAGGTCTTAATTCCTTGATGGATAGAATGGAAAACGAGGCATGCAAATTTAATTTTGGAACAAGGAGAGGAAACTATACATTTCCACCTCCAGTGATAGTTAATCCAAACTATAGGCATCAAATAACACCATTCCATGTAAAGCACAAATGGAAATTGAGTACTCAAGGGTTAATGAATTATTTGTGAGGCTCAACCTCCATGCAATACCATATTATCTATTTGTTATCCGGAAATATGCACTCCCACGGACAGGAGTTGTTTCCCTAGATCTGAATGGTACAGGTCTAGAACAAAACACAGACACGAAATGTTAAACTTTCCCTAGATCTGGTTCATTACTTGAATATAATGCCACAATACTTATCTAAAAGGTTGTCCTCACTGTCCTTAAAGATTTCTCCTCCGATACTGCAGAAGAACTTGTAAAATATTAAATACAACAAGAAAGGGATGATAGCATACAATATAATCAGCTAGATCTATGATTGCGACCAAGGAATCAAACAATACATACAAATGATACGGTAAATATGGGAAAGAAAAGACATTTTTATTAAGAATAATTGGAGAGACTACAAACTTCATGCCTTGGTGTTGAGAGTTGCTTCCAATTGCTCCTTTCCTCTAACTTCACCTTGCCTCCAATAGCTGAAGAATTATTTTGACAGAGTTTGGGTGTTCAACACAATTCTTCCTCTTCTCTCCCGTGGGGGATGAGGCAGTATTTAAAGGCATGGGAGGATAGGTATGGTTGAGGATCTCATGGGTGAGGTAGATATAAGATCCTAAAAGGGAGGATCTTGAGCTCCATGTGGTTCCTAAACCATAGGGAGGAGGCTCCACGGAGGTAAGCTTAGAGAAGCCTCTTGAAGCTTCCTTTTTTTCCTTTAAAACTCAAGCACCGCACCTTTAATGAAGCAAACATGCGGTGTTATGGGGGTAATTCCATTTTGATGAAGGAAATAAGCGGCGGCACCACTCT
This sequence comes from Pseudotsuga menziesii, assembly GCA_001517045.1. Classification (NCBI taxonomy): domain Eukaryota; kingdom Viridiplantae; phylum Streptophyta; class Pinopsida; order Pinales; family Pinaceae; genus Pseudotsuga; species Pseudotsuga menziesii. The sequence continues at coordinate 328,891 of LPNX011050644.1, read as the reverse complement.
TTTGTTGTGTAAAAGGAGCATTGCTGACTCAGGTAACACTTTTTATCAATGGGACAGGAGCGTTGCTGGGTCAAAACAAGGAAAAATACAAGGGAATAATTTTTTCCTTTCATTTATGTAGGGAAAACATTGAGGGATTGGAGCAGACAAGGGAATACCTCTCTCATAATATGATCGTGACGAGATTTAGGTGGAACACTATTGTGAGGTGGAAGCCATTTGAACTTTGTCCCAATGGCCTGTTTAGAAGCACGTGGTTTATTGCCTTTTTTGGAGTCTAATATTACCAACACTCCACGTCACCCTTCTTAATTAAATACATAGGAATGGAAAGAGTATGAAGCTCTATGTTCTTATGCATTCCTAGAATTGGACAATAATGTTCGACGCTAGAAATAGATGTAGGCAGGAGTTTGAGATTCACGGACACCCAAATAGGAGTGCATTTTGTGAAAAATTTATGTCTTGAAGAGAAAATTATAGGCGTGAAAAGCACTACAATGATTCCCAAGGATTCCTTTCTCTACATGTGAGGAAGTGGGAAAGGTGGAGGAAAGACCAAGAGCAAAAAAAATCAAGGGGCGTGTAAGCGATGCAAAGAGAACTGATTAAAAGAGCATAGGTAGAGAATTGTTGGAATATGTAATGATGACTTATCTTGTTTAGTTGGTTGTTTAATGTTCTTATCTATCAAAGAAAACATAAATAACTCTAGAATTATAAAATGGATTTATCCCACATGCATCATGTAATAAACTCTCTTATTACCAATATTTATATAAGAGAAGTGGAAAACTATTTATCCCACATGTATTATGAGATGTTATTCTTCCATACCTCTAGCTATATAATAGAGGTGAAGGAGACGCTTTAGGGTATATTGAGAAAAAATCATTGTGACATGAGGTGAATATGGAGAGTGATGTGATGCTTATGTGGGTAAAGCTCAAGTGTAATATTGGTCTTTCTTTGAATAATAGATCATACCTTCGTGTGGATGTTTCCCCATTCAGAGTTTTAACATGTATATCTAGTGTATTGTTTCTTTGTCTCTTATCTCTTACTTACTATTTGATTATTTGTTGCTAGTATGGATAGAAGGATAGACTAGAAGATTATTGATATTGATTTGCATGTTAGAAAATTTATTGTTGTATGTTTTTGCATATTTCCTAATAATCTAACATGGTATCAGAGCTTGTTACTATAATCTACCTTCTTCAATAATTTTTTTAAGCAACAAGTTCTTCAATTTTTTTTGGGCCCCTCCACATCTAGTAGATTTCCCATAAGATGTGAACAACCATTAAGGTTTCTCTTTAGATATGGGCATTCTTCTACATGTCTGATTTTTTTTCAAAACCCTAACCCTCACCAATTTTTTTATAGATTTTTTCAATTTTTTCGTAGAGATGAAGTTGAAATCTATTGTATACTAACCTATTAACAAGTATCTATATCTCGAGTAGAATATCTGGTTGTTTTCATGTTTCTATTTTAGTATTTTGGAAAGCTTTCATCCACATGGATTCTGTTTGCGTGTATATGTATTTACAAGGCCTTAACATATAGGTATATGGGTAGAAGATAGTAAATGCACATATGTATGCGACAAGCCTTAATAGAAGGAGTGCACCCCCATGACCAACCTTTATAGAAGGCACACACACCAATTTCGAAGAAAAATTATTCATGTAAGCCAATTTTTTTCTCTATTTTCTACTAAGGATTTGCATATCTGTCGGTTAGGTACTGTTGAGTTTCATCATTGGTGATAAATTTTAATTTTATTCTCTGGTTTTGGTCATTAGTTTCTTGTTTTTTTGCATTAGGGTTTAGTTTCTTAGTTTATTCATCATGTTTCTAGAGGTTGTCTCTTGTTCCCATTTCACTAGTCTCTAACCTTCTTATGTGGAAGATGTTTGAAATTTTTTAGGGGCATGCATCTCTAGCATCTTGTCATAGCGACCAAAAAGAAGCAAATGATGACTAAGACTTAGTTGCCTGATGGCTATTTTTTTCCGTATCTAAGTGATATCAATTTTTTTGTTCATCAATATTTTGCTCAAAATTAAAAATTGTCTTTTTTATGTGTAATTCTACATTATATTAGTCAGGTAAACAAAAAAGGTACATAATGTGAAGAAATATGGTCAAGGGAAAGGGGTGGTCTAAACTACGACCCCAATCCATCAAAAGCATAAAATTCTAAAGTAGTGGTATGAGGAGAACACAAATCCATACATCAAATGGGTCCTGCTGCATAGATAAAAGTTTTAAACAAAAAATACAGAGTTTGTCAAAAAAGCCACAATTACCCATGTATTATATGGGGGGATATGAACAAGATTACGATTCAGGAATGTTTTTGAAAAAACCTTCAAAACTAAAAACCAACATATACTTAGATGTAAACAAAAATAATCCATATAGAGAAAAACTGAAAAGAAACGAGCTTAGTACAGAGCGTCTCTGGTAGTGACGTCGGGGTCCTGTGTCTCCTGTGTTTCCTCAATAATTGGATAGGCCCTATAGAGTTCCTCATCTGTAAATGGTTCATTGAGTTTCACCAGAAGGGGAGCCATTTTTCCAACAGAAGCATCAGGTTCACGAACCCGTTTAGAATGTTGGGTAATGGTGGTCGGAATTGAAAAAGGCACCATAGATGCAGGAGGCATGGCAGGAGCCGAACCAACGTTCATTGAACCAGACGGAGCCATTGAAATGCTGCTGCTACCCCCATCGCCCATGGAGTCGAGTCCCATGGATAATTTTTTCCAAGCGGTCATAGAATATTTGTGGGTGATGACAGTGTCTAATTCCAAAATTTTGGACTTAGCTTGTAAAATAGAACTATGAGTATGGTTCCATGTACCAATCATATCTTCCATGAGCGAGCCCATCATGTTTTTGACAATCCAATAATGGTTCGGGCTGCCACCACCAATCCCACGAGCAAGGTTCTGGTTTACCAGCCTGGTTTCCCAGTCGTCGATCAGATTACAGACTTGCGGGGAAATCTCATTAGCACATCCATCTACTTGTAATAGGTGTGCCCCTCATTGTGCATGACCGTGACCACTGCTAGCATGACGGGGTGTGCCAAGCTGCCTAGACATAATGCAATGGCTCAGATGCAGAGCAAAACCCAACAATGGTGGGTAGGACAACTCTCTCAACAAAAATTGGGAAGAACAAGAGTGCACCCATATCAGATCATATTGGAACAATCCGAAATAGGAGAGAAGGATAATAAATAGTATCAAGAACAGAGTGCTTTGCAGAGTAATAGCTCGATGGAATGAGATTGAAAGCTTCCTGTCCATGATAAAACCAATAGGAGGCATAGCAACCGTTAATGGTGAGTAAATGTTTCTTTACCACTTCTAGTCCCTAACCAAGCATAATCGCACTGCAACCAACAACAGAAGTGGCTGTAGGGTCAAATCCTGCCTTAGCTGATAAGCGTCGATGTCCTCCATTGAAACCGATACATGTTGAGAGAGCATTATCAAGAGAGACCAGTTAATTCCCACTCAGAGGGAGTGGAGGGGGATGAAGGGGATTAGTCATACCAGCCATCATGGAAATCTCGCGCTCAGGAGCATTGTTTCGGTAATGACTAGTGTAATCCACTATGGGATTTGCGGTAGTAGTGGAGGTGCAACTATTAATGTTGGACATGACAACCATATCAACTATGATCCCATCATTTAAACTCACCTAATTACCAACTTGTCCAGCCTCGAAAATGAGACCCACATCAACAATGCATAATGAGTGCGAGATAGGTGGCAATGTGATGAGATGGAAATTAGAACGTGGTTCTGCCACGGTGGCCATGTCCATTCCATCCTTGACAACAAGAATTTCATCATCCAGATCAGGGGTATAGAAATATTTGTTGGCCAAAATTTCACACTTGTTGACCAGACTCACATTGGTGAAGTTTCATAGGTCTCCCTTCTACAAAGGAGAGGCTTGGAGGATTCCTTCATTTTCCAAACAATCCGCTACTAAATTAGCAGAGCGTTTCACATGGTGAAAATAAATTGCCCAATTGAGCGAGATAAGGAGACCAATATGTGAGAGACTATGCTCTAGCCGCCAACTAGAAGAGATTTTGCCAACATGAGTTCCATGCATTAGCTTGGTTTCCATATCAAGGATAATCTGAGAGTCCCCCACCACAGTGAGTGAAAAAAATTTCCTTCCATGGAAATTTCAATGCCGATAATGAGATCCTCTAGCTCAACTGCGTTATTGTTGTTATGACCAATATTTCCATGATAGATGAGAAGGATCTTTCCAGTGTGGTTTCTGAAAGTGCATCCAAACTCGGCGAAACCAGGGTTTCCTATAGACGCTCCATCAAAATTAAGTTTTAGGATACCCTTGGCGAGGGGGGGGGGTTCCAAAGGATAGAGCGAGCAATAGTGGTCCTAGATCTAGAGGGACCAGCGGGGGGGACAAGATGGAAATTCCAGTTGTCCAATAGTATTTTATTAAGGGGAGAAACTAAGAAATTAATTAAATTCCAGAGCCTTGCAGAGAGATTTTCCTAAAGGTTTTTGATGAAAATATCCCAGACCTCCACTAGAGAGAGATGTTTGTCCAAGAAAATGCGACAATTCCTTTCTTTCCAGATGTTCCAAGCCAGGAAGCTAGGAATGAGTTCCCAGAGAAGATTGAGAATGGGACTTTGAAAGGGGTTGACATCCCATTGTTGAAGAGTTTCCGTAATGTTATCCTTTACTTGCCTGAAATGATGCATTTTCTCGACCACCTTATCGCATAACTCACTAACAAAAACACAAGAGTCTAGAAGGTGATAAATGGATTCAGAGTGCCTATTCCAGATAACACACCAAGCAGGTCCAGATAAACCTCATTTAAGAAGATTGTCCCATGTAAGAATGTGTCTGTGGGACACAATCCAAATAAAGGTAGATATTTTGGGCCATATCTTGGGATTCCAAATTGTTTTCCAATTGGTAAGAGAAGGCTCCCTCAGATGAAAAGTGGAAAGAGAGAACACTTCCTTCACCGTGAACGTTCTAGAGGGTTTGTAACCCCATGTTAGGATGTCAGGGCCATGCTTGATCTGAATCCATATTTGCTGAATTTACTGACAAATGGTCTCCAAGTGCTCAGACTCAAGCCTAGTTCTCCAATTGTTAGGAGTTTTCCAATGTCGGAAAGGAGACGAGGTATCCTCCATCCAAAGCTCATTAAAAAGCATATAGAGATTTTGCTAAGCATATAATTGAATATATTCCTACAAAAAGAGACTGTTGAGACTAGGGAGTCACTCCCAAGCATCATGCCACAGGAGATCCTTGCTCCTGTCCTGAATTTCCCAAAAGTTATGTTGCTGTATTAGAGCTCGATGGGTGTTAGCTACTTTCCATATTGAGGAAGCTGGAGGATCCAAGTCAGATCTTATAAGGTCATCAGGGTTGTGATCTCTGTAATACTTGTAGTTCCAAATTTGTGCTTAGGGAGAATGCTTTTGCGTTATCCATTTCCACTAGAGCTTGATTGATAAGACATGGTTACTGATTTTTGGATCTCAAATCCCAAGCCCTCATTCAAGCTTGGGGAGACATACCTGTTTCCAGCTAACAAGAGACCACCTTTGTCTGTTATTGTTGCTACTTGAAAGAAAGTTATTTTGGAGTTTTTTGATGTGCTTGAGAACCCACTTTGGATCCACGAGTATTGAGAAAAGATAGAGAGGCATGTACTACAAAACAAATTTGAGGAGGACGAGGCAGCTAGGAAAATTAAGGGAACGAAAGGTCCATGAGGATATGCGTGTTTCCAATTTATTCAAAAGTTCTTGCTAAGAAGTATGCTTGATTGATGAATCGAAGAGAGGAGCTCCAATATACTTAGAAGGTAAAGTAGCCATAGGAATATTGAGAATTTGGGAAATATTGTTTTGACTGATGATATTGGTATTGTAAAAAAAAAGTTGAGACTTAGCCAAATTGATGGAGGTACCCGAAGCTTTAGAGAATATGTTCAGAATGGAATTCAAAGTATGAGCTTGCTGAACCGAGGGGTGGAAAAAAAGGAGGTTGTCATCCACAAATTGTTGATAGACATTGGAAGGAGATCCATGAATCGAGATACCATGAAGAGACCTAGAGAGTAAGGTTACTTTCGGCATTATTCCCAAGCCTTCAGACATTAGAATGAAAAGAAAGGGAGAAAGTGGATCACCCTGTCTAACCCCATGAGAGGGGGTGAAGGTAGATGAGGGCATCCCATTGACCAAAATAGAGTAGAATGCAGAAGATATTAAATCCATAACCCATTTTATCCAGGTTCAACATAAGCCAAAAGCAAGAAGAGTTATTTCATTGAAATCCCAACTCAGTTTGTCGAAAGTCTTGGAGAAATTGAGCTTGAGAAGCATCCCTGTGGTTTTGGAGTTCTTCAAAATGTGAGTAATTTCGTGTGCTAAAATAATGCCATCAAGAATTTGACGGCCCTCCACATAGCCATATTTCTCAGGGGAAATGAGTAAAGGTAGCAGCGGTTTGAGGCGATTGGATACCACTTTGGATATAATTTTATAAGTGACATTACATAGAGATATAGGGCGGAACTTATCGGGATGATTGGCCCCGGCCTCCTTGGGAATGAGAGTAAGGTGAGTAGCATTGAGTGTGGGGAGAAGCCACTGTTTCTTCCTCGATTCTTCAACTACTTCCAGAACTTCATTTTTGAGCATATCCCAAATGATGGAAGAAATTTATAGTAAAATCATCCGGTCCCGGGGCTTTTCCTTCCGCCATTTGTTTAACTACTATCTCCACTTCTTGCAAAGATATGGGTTTCATGAGTGAGGCATTATGCTCCTTAGTGACTAAAGAGGGGATATGTTCAAGGAACTACTGGATGGCTTCTTCTTTATTATCATCAGGTTCGGTGAGCATGTGTTTGTAGAAGTTTAGAAATTATTTTTCCAAATATGTGTGGTGTTCCAATATGGAGCCATCGTCAGTTTTGAGTCTTATGATCCTGTTGCTCATTATGTACTGGAGAGCGAAACAGTGAAAGAAGGAGGTATTTATTCCCCCCTCTTTAAGCCAGTCTACTCTAGATTTCTGTTGCCAAAAAAATTCTTCTTGTTCATAACGTTGATTGAGGCGAAGCAAAAGATCATTTTATTTAGTTTTAAGATCAGTGGTGTACCCATTATCCATGATGCTATGCTGCATAGTTTCCAGCTCATGTTGGATGGCTTCCTTGTCTTTGAAAATGTTGCCAAAAATGAATTTTATCCATTTACGAAGGTTATACCTAAGAATACGAAGCTTTTGATGCATGATGGCTATTTTTGAACGTCCTCTGACTTGCATGCTGGTCCACCATTCTTCCATAGTACTATTAAAGTCTGCATGTTTTAGCTAGAATTTTCAAAATGAAAAGGGCGAAAGAGGGGACTTCCTAGACTGTGCCAGGAAAGGGAGATGGGCCAGTGGTCAAAGCCAGTAGTGGGAAAGACAACAAAGCTCAAGATTCCCCCCAGATAGAGGGTATTATTAGAGATAAGGAAACGATCAAGACGTTTGGCAATGTGGTGCATACCGCCTCTCTTATTATTCCAGGTGAAAAATCCAAAGGCTGGTAGGAGATCAATAAGGGCATTATTGGACACGAAATATTTGAAGGATTGATTAACCTTGGAGAGGGACCACATTCCTCCTTTTTTTTCCTCCAACGTGAGGATCATATTGAAGTCTCCTCCAATAATTATGGGGGAATTAGAGTGATAATGAACAAAGTAATCAAGATGTTGGATAAAAATATTCTTGAGGATGGGATTTTGTGGCCCATACGTATTGAGGAGATGACCTTTAATAGTGGTGCCAAGAATATGAAAGATAGTAGATAAATAATGAGCAGAGGAAGAAAAGTGACTAAGAGAAATTTTCATGGGATTCTAGATGACGAAAATACCTCCCGAGGCTCCTTTAGCATCGATGGCCATGTTCTGATTCCTTTCCAAACTTTGGTAAATAGCTTTGCAAGATCCTCACTCGAACAACTGGTTTCTTGGAGGAAGAGGACATAAGGTTTATGCTGCATAATTTTTCGTTTTAAAATTATGTGTTTAGAAATTTCGTTAAGGCCGCAGACATTCCAGGAGATGAGCTTCATGGGATACCTTGGGAGGTAGAGGAGAAGAATTTCATTAGTTGAGTATACTGGTCTGACTCTATGAGCGCATTACCTAGTCTGTTTCATCTTTGCAAGTCATTTTTATGACCTCTTTTCATGTTCTCCTTAGGCATCTTTAGTTTATCTTTTTACAACGGGTGATAGACCCCAAGCTTATTCTACGCTTTAGCTTTGAGAAGAGCTTCCTGAAGTAGTTGTATTTGTCACGCGGGAATGGAATCAAAGAATTTTTGAGTGCAATCATCCTCCATACTTCCAAGACCCATCTCCCCCAATTCTTGATATTTTAAGTCTTCATCCATGAATTACTGAGCGTGAATATCTGGAAGTGATTCTCAAGGATTACTAGAAGACATTAACCCAGTTTTAGTTACTATGTCACCGGGATCAGCTTGAACTGGAATATTTTTTGATTCCATTAAGGGCGCAGATTCTTACAGAGGTGCGTGTTCTTGAGGCTTGGAATTATTGGTGTTGGTTTCCATAGGATTTTCTTCAGCTGAAGTATCACCTAGATTGTTCAGAGTTTCAAAGTTGTTACTAGTACAGGGCAGATTGTCTTGATTGTCTGTTCCAGCTTTCTGTTGATAACGTTTTTTTTTTCTATTTTCTTGAATCCTTGTACATCAAGCTCCCCATTCTTGGGAGTGTTTGTCCTGGTTCTGTTGGGTGGGTAGTGTCTGAAGAGGTGTCCATGCTCATGACATTTTCTACAGTGAAAAGGAACATGCTCATAGTCAAGAGGGTGTAGCCATTCTGAATCTTCATGGGAAAGACAGATTGCATCCGTGAGAGCATTGGCAATGTGCATATACACACATATCCTGGCGTATGAGGTGAACTTGTTCATTTCAGTCTGATCATCTGATCTGACATAGGTTCCTAGAGTGTTTCCAATTTCTTTGAGGGTCTCCTCGTCCCAGTATTCTTGCGGGAGAGAGAACATGCGTATCCAGACTGGCGCCCAAGTGAAGTCTGCTTTTTCTGGATTGAATCTTTTCATCCAATTATGAAGGTAAAGACCTGCATAATTGAAGAGGTAAGGACCACCTTCTTCAACTCTGGATTTGTCCTCAATATCATGGAAAATGATAGTAAAAAACCTGTGGATCCGAGTTTCAAATCGAAGTGAGCCTTCGGTTCCCATTTGGATGCAATCTATTTGTGTAAGGTCTGCTTAGTTGGCCACATCCCATGAATTTGCCTATGACAGCATGATATTTCATCTTTTGTGCACGAGCATTGATTCGTTCAGCAGGGAGATGCATGAAAGTTCGATTCTCAGTTCTTTCCATGCAAGTTTTGGTGTTGGACTGTTCTTTTTCCTGAGTCTTTATCAGTGATTTTCCTGGAGAATTCAGGCCATGTGACCCTCAAAAATCAGAATTTCTTCTGATCCAATTTGAATAGTGATGGGTGGTGATCATGCCGACTGGTCAGCTGGATATTCACCACGAATGCTGGGGATAGCTTGGGAGGGGTTTACATCCCCTCCCCTTTCTAGCACCATGAAAGAAAAGACGTCAATAAGTGCATATAAACAAATTGCAGCCAAAATTAATCTAGGAGATTCAAGAACTTCAACCCGCGATATATTTTCATCAAGATGGATCTCAGTTGTTTATCAATCAATATTTAAATATTGTTTCTAACCCTTGTTTTTGTAAAAGCAATTTCATATTTCATGTTACTCTATCTTCCATATATCATATCATGTTTTTTCCTTGTCATGATGGGATTATCATGTTCTTGATATGCTTTACCCTTGGAAGTTATTTTTTCATATTAGTTCTTTGTTTACTTCACTTTCTCCATAATGGTATTTGTGAAGAGTTGCGGGACATCTTGGTTCTGTCGTTCCTTCCTATCTTAAGTATATCTAGGATCTTTGAGGTTGTTGTTGACAAATGAATGTAATGTAATAAAATACCATAATATCACCTTATTTCAGTTCTAATGTAATGAAATGAATGACCATGTTCTTCTATTAGTCATGATGATTATATGTTCGACACATTTTTCGATGTATATGGGTTTCTTGTTTTCCTAATGAGGTCTATCGCAAAGTTTATGCATATTTTCTCCTTGGGTGTGAAGACTGCCTATATGACACACTTTTCGATGTATAAGCCATTGGGGTTTTTTAATTCTCGATGAGGCCTATTGGATAGTTTGTTAAACTATTAGATAGGTTATGGTTGTGATGACAATATACTAACCGCATGTTATGTTGTATTGGACATATGATGTTTTTATACACTATTGTGGTGTTCTGCAAGAGTTCATCATATAGCTTGGTTTTGGTGCACTTTCATGACCAATGAGTAGTGGTTGTTATCTTCATCAAATCCATGAAGTGAAGTTTGTTCATATGTTATGGGGAATTCTGGAAATTGTCATCAAGGGGGATGTTAATGTAATGCCACCTTTCTCCATTTGTCCTTAGTCATCATTAAGGGGTAGTGTTGGAATATGCAATGATTACTTGTGTGGTGTTGTTGGTTGTGTAATGTTCTTATCTATCAAAGAAGACATAAATAACTATAATATTATAAAATGGATTTACCCCACATACATCATGTAATAAACTCTATTATTTCCTATCTTTATATAAGAGAAGTGGAAAAATATTTATCCCATATGTATTATGGGATGTTATTATTCAATACCTCTAGATATATAATGGAGGTGAGGGAGACTCTATAGGGTATGCTAAGAAAACATCATCGTTACATGATGTGAAAATGGAGAGTGATGTGATTCTTATGTGGGTGGAGCTTAAGTGTAATATTGGAGATTACTAAAGAACAAAGAAGATCATACCTTATCATGGATGTTTCCCCATCTAGGGTTTTACCATGTATATCTGGTGTACTATTTCCTCTCTCTTGCCCCTTACTATTTGATTATTTGTTTCTTAAATGGACAACATGCTACACTAGTAGATTCTTGCTATTGATTTGCATGTTAACAAATTTATTGTTGTATGTTTATGCATATTTCTCAATAATCTAACAATAATCTCAAAGGAAAAGGATACAACTGGAAATTAGGGATGAAAGCAACAAAGACGAATTAAAGGAGGTTAAATATAAGAAAAGAATGCTAGAGGACAAAGTTTTGAAAGTGGAAACGAAGCAAATATAAGGATGTGAGGGATTACGGAAATAAATTATTCCTTCTCTCTATATTGGCTCTCTTGGATCAAAACAAATGGCATTGATGGAAAAAGACACCATCCAACAAAATGTTGAGCAACCAAGAAATCAAATTATAGTAAATCTTTCATCAAAGTCAAGAAACAAGTGGAAAACCCCTGGTGGGCATGGGCTCAAAATTATTTGAAATTTATGATGTTATACAAGATATTTTTTTTACTAGGACAACATGTAAGGATATATACAAGCCATATAATTATCTTTAGTGATAGAACTTTAAGAATGTTGTAGATTGGAAGTAATTTTGTTGAAATGTTGAAGAAACGCTGAAGTCTTTAAAGCAATTTTGCTTCTTAAATTCTATATTAATCTATTAGATGATTTGAAATCATTCTCGTATTAATACAAGAGTAATTGTTTATATTAAAAAAATACAAATAAAAGAGTATATAGATAAGATATTCATACTGAATGAAGAGATATTATAGTACACTGGAATTTGGTAATGAGAATTGATATCTCATAGATACTGGCACGATCAAGGAGGTAGCACATATGTAATTCCACAAGGCTCGGATGTTTTCTACACAAACCACTATTGGTACATGTCCCATCACGTGAATAAAGGTGTCAATGTCAAACATGATGGTCCATAGTTTGATTACCGGTCATTGATGTATACTGTTAACATATATGAGATATCCCATCGATAATGATAATGGGAATCAAGGTACATAATGAAATAAAACAAGTGTGAATATATGTGTTGAGGTCAAACACTTGAGAGAGTCCATCGATCAGAGGACATTGATGTATTCCCAAAAATATCGATGGCGAGAGAACCTGCCACTGATGACTGCAAGTCTCAAGGCACTTAATGGACTCTAGAGTCCTATTCCAGAATAAATGATTTGAATTCGATGCAATGGCAAGCAGACACAGGAATTACAATTACAACTTGATATAAATGGGAGTCCGTATGGGAGATGGCTAACATAAAGTTCAAGAAAGAATATGAGGTTGTTGCTTAAAGACATGGCAGGACTACAAGGGGCTCCTAGACATAAGCGAGGACTCTCAACATGGGTATCAAATGGAAAAACGAGATCTATCTAGGGTACCTATGTATAGGAAGGCTCTACCACTTACGTAATGTCTCTTCTAATAGTAGTGTGAAGGTTCTGCAACATCATGAAGTGGGTTTTTACCTATAGTTAAGTCGACATGATCATAGGTCAATTCATGATGCACACAAAAAAGAAATCCTATCCTATATGCCAATTCGAAATTATACCTTTCATAGACATGGATGGGTCAAGAACTCGACGAAAGTGCACTCAAAACAAGTCCCTACACCACAATATTAGGCCAAAATAGCTCAAAAAGGTTAATAAAAGTCCAAACTATAGGCTAAGTGTGTAAAAAATTCAAAATAAATTTGATAAATAGTAAAAATTCACATTTTCAACATACCATTTTGTTTTTTACAACACATAGTGGATTTGAAGCCATTTGGACCACCAACTTCAATTGTCAATTTCGGGAGCTAGGAGCAACGAAATCACGAGTCTTCAGGACTAGGTAGATCTTCATCTCATTCCTCATCCTTTCGATGTATTTATTTTCATTTTCCATGGTGTATTTTTCAGTTTGAAGCAACCAAAAAATGGGTATCTCGTCCCATGCGGGTCATAAGCCATCATGTCACATATAGGGCCTGATGTATGCGGAAAAGCACAAACATCGCATGTACATACACAAATGTCACCAAGAAAAGTTGCGTAAAGGGCCGCAGATACCCAATTCAAAGGAAAATTCTCATCAAAATCAATGTTTTTCTTTCAGGGTGGTGCTAGAGTGGAGGGAGAGTGAGCATGATGATGTGGATAGGGTAGTCCATGGAGAAATAAATGCTCAAAAATCTCTAAAAATATGTGGATTATACAAGTTTTGGAAACTTGGGGATTTGAGGGCCCAAACAAGGCTTCTGTAGATGCTTGTTGACTATTGGGACCCAAACACAAAGGCTTTCTAGGTAGATGGGATGCCCCTGAGACTAGAAGTGGAATATATCAACTTCATTATCGGACTATACCATTGAGGTGAGGTAGTAAACTTACAGGCTTGTGGGGTGGGAGGAGGGCTCACCATTGAGGAGTATACAACAGTTTACTGCTTTCCAGATACTGAGAAGATAGGAATCCAGGTTCCAGTGAACTCCATCCAGAGCCTCAGTCTCAAGGTTATAGTTCTGGTACTAGTCAGGATAGTAGGGTTGACATCACTACATTAGGCCTCCAGGATTCTCATGTTTTATGTAGTAGAGTGTATGATACCTACAATGTATGATTAGATCACATCATTTTTGAATGCTATGAAACAACAGCTAGCATACTGTAAGCTGGGTAGGACAATGAACTTTGGTTTCACCATCATACTTAGCACTTTTCATTTTTGAGTGGGTACCAAGCCATAGCCCAAGAGTTCATTTTCCTCCACATATACTAGAGCCAACCCCAACCTGTTGGGCAGAGGTGATGCAAGGGTTAGGGGGAGGCAAGATACCCATTCCATTCCCACTAGACTTCTACCACTGGTGGCAACGATAGATCATGGCCGTGGATGACTATCCCTATGCAAGGATCGACTTCTGTGGGGACCCAAACATGCCATTACGACCAAGTGCCGCATACGGTGACATAGGTAAAAATCCCAAATGTATTTTTGAATTATTTGATTTTTGTATTTTTGATATAATGGAATCGAAAACATGTTTTTTGCGGTATCACGTACTGACATTGATGATGTATATGCAGATGTGGGTCCTAGACAGACGGATGGTTACACCCAACATCGCTAGAGGGGACGAGGGGATGACATACTCGATGCAGATGTGGAGTGTACACTCCAAAGCATACATACCAACTTTGTCAGGATGATACACATGGTACCCATGCTGCAAGTCAAAGACTTGCCGAAGGCTATGCAAAGACACGTAGTAGGATTACCTCATCCGTGGGTTATACTATTTCGATAGTTGGAAAATGCAGTTGTTTGTTACCATGACCATCACCACAGTCCACAAGCATAGAGGCCTAGATATACTTTTTGTATTGGCTGTATAGTTTTTTGGTGGCTTAAAGCACCAATTTTGTATCATGATATTTTGTACCGTGACGACATTTTGAACTATATTTTGGAAATGAAAAACTTATAGTGATTGACTTGATGTATTTACATGTGTGTTCAATTGTGAATGAAATGTGTATGCTTTGTTAGTGATGTAACAAATTCCAGCCCAAAATGTAATTTGCATAAAAATCGATAGCATGATTATATAGTCTAGGAATATGAATGTATGTTATGTAGTTAAATTATCATTCTAACAATATTACCTGTAATAACCTTTGAAATAAATTCATATCTCTGATATGGTACACACCATTTAATTGTGATACAACTAGCTGCGAGTCAAGGTGTACTTCAAGAGATCAAATACCATTAGAGATGGCATCGTGTAGTAACTCAATCGTGACACTATGTTTAGCAGCATTGTTGGATGATGACCAAAGACATACACCTCCTAAAGACACTACATGACCCTCAGACGTATAAATGACCCAAGCAGTCGAAGATAAGTTCTCGGTATGGTGGCTAGCATCATCAACGTATACCAAATATTACGTTGACATCTGTCACAACAAGGGGAAGCATGTCAACAAACTGAATCACTACAAGGGAACTAAAAGTAAACTATGCAACTTTACAATAATATACAAAATGTCAGCTTCAACTGAGAATTAGGCATAGTATTTTATAAGATAGAGCCCATTTCTAGGCTCCGCCAAGGCTGCCCCTTCATAATATTCTAACTCATAGGCGCCCTTCTCCAAGACACATTTCACTATGTAAGGCCCATGCCACATGGGGTTGAACTTACCCACCCCTAATGATTCATTAGCTTGGTCATACAAGAGGACCAAGTCACCTTCATTAAATTTGTAGGGACGGACAAACTTATCGTATTGAGCCTTCACACAACACTTATTAATCTCAAAAGCCACTAAGGCAGCCCAACGCTGCGCATCAAGGTGCTCTAAGTGGACCAGACGTTCCTCCAACTCAGAAATCTATGGCACGATCTCTATGGCTAATTTCAAAGAGGGAATTTCACATTCAATTGACAAAATTGACTCCACCCCATGTACTAACTGATATGGAGAGAAATTGGTGGTAGTATTAACAACGGTTTGGCAAGCCCACAAAGCAGGGTAAAGCATAATATGCCAATTCACTTTGCTTCAACCTGTCCATTTGCTTGAGGATAATAAGAAGTGGAGTACTCTTGCTTATATCCCATCTTTGAAGATAATTCATCCATCATTTTATTTTGAAAGTGCATTCCATGGAAAGTGACAAGCTCTTTCGGGATACCGAACCGAGTGATGATATGATTGAATACAAAATGAGCGTCAGTCTCACCATCATATTTAATAGTAGGCATAGCCTCTACCCATTTTGTGAAATAATACACATCCACTATGATGTGATGGTTCCCCCTAGTCGAGGCTGGGTTGCAATCCATAAAGTCTACCCCCCACTTGGTGAAGGGACTGACGGTGATAATAGGGTGTAATAGGGCGGGATACGAGCATATATTCCGTGCAAACACCTAGCAAGGGTGGCACCACTTGAACACATTAACACAATATTTGAATATCGAAGGCCAGTAATAACCTTCTCTTAGGATTGTTTGGGTTGTAGAAAGCCCAGATAAATGACCACCACATGCCCCACCGTGGTAATCATTCAACACAGTTTCAACCTTGTCATGAGTTAAACATCAACAGAAAATGGAATCCACCCCACAACGATACAATGTGTCACCGATGATAAGGTAATTCTTAGCATAATGTCGTAAACGTCGATGCTCATCCCGTGAGAGCTAAGGAGGAAACTTCAAAGTCTGTAAATATACAATGATGTCACCATACCAAGGATTCATGGTTGAGATAAGGAAGATATGTTCATCCATAAAGGCATATTCATGAATCTTGTCTTCATCCAAACTAGGGAGATCCGACATGAGATCCACAAAAACTAATAATTTATTCAATTTTGCCAAAACAAATTCAAGATCAAATTCTTTTAAAATAACAATCCATTTATTATACTTCCCCCCTATTATTCATCTTGTCAAAACAAAATGAAATGGATTGATATGAGCCACAACCGTAGTCTAGCGAAGCAGTATATAATGTCTCGACTGCTGAACCGCATGAACGGTGGCTAAGGATAGCTTCTCAACGTGACTATATATAAGTTCAACATCAATGATATTTCATCTAAGATAGTAGATAATGTGCTGTTGGAGCTCATCGTCCTCTTGAACCAGAACCATCCCAATCGTATCTTGAGATGCAACCACGTATAACAATAAATCATGGCTATATTCAGGTAGACTAAGTACGGGGGGTGATTTCAAGGCTTTCTTTAGTTCATTGAAGGACTCATGGGCTCACTCATCCCATATGAAAGGAGTATCCTTCTTCAAAAGGTGCATAAAACCCTTGGTTAAATTGGAAAAATTGATGATAAATCTCTGTAAGAAGTTAGCCATCCCTTGGAGACTTTGAATGTGTCTAATCGTGTGTGGGGTAGACATTTGAATTATTGCTTCAACCTTTAGAGGATCAAATCTATTCCCCTCCTTAGAAATGATAAACCCCAATAACCGACCCACTCTCACACAAAAGATGCACTTTTGAGGATTCAACCGTATTTGATAACGATGACATCTTTCAAAAACCAATCGCAAATGGTCTAGATGATCCACTCTCATACGTGAATGAGCAGCTAAATCATCTAGATAGAATTCAATAATATGCTTAAGGTCATGAAAAGAAAAGGTCATCGCCTGTTGAAATGTAGCTTCGATGTTTTTAAGGCCGAAAGGTATCTTTCGGTATGCAAATGTACCCTAAGGACAAATGGAAGTGGTGTTATGTTGGTCCTCAGTCTTGATTTGGATTTGGTTATACCCTAAAAAACCATCCATTAACAAAAACACTTCACTTTTGGCACACTCATCCAAAATCTGATTTATGAATGGAGTGGGGAAATTATCTTTTGGACAGGCCTTATTTAGGTCTCTAAAGTCAGTGCAGACGTGTATAGTGCCCTGCTTCTTATCCACTGGAATGGGGTTAGATACCCATTCAGTCAAGGGAACCAGATAGATAAAGCCAACTTTGAGTATCTTCTCTATCTTAGCCTAAATGGCAGGTGCCTTATGGGGGTTCATCGCGTGTAAATGATGTCGAACAGGCTTAGCATTAGGATAAGTTTTAATCTCATGCTCGACAATATGAGGATATATTCCTGGCATCTCGTCATATGATCAAGCGAAAATATTACAAAATTCTTTAAAAATATCAATGTATGCCTTAATTTCATTGGGAGAACAATCTGCCCCAATGTAAACATTTTCTATCTTTCCAGGATTCTGAGAAATGTTGATAGGAATTATAGGTGATAAGTTTGGCATGTTCCCTTTAGAATATAAACCATGAGTGCCTGATGGGACCATGAGACAACCAACTTTCATGCTAAGGGTCAATCTAAAGTCATCACACTCAATTTGTTCGAGCTCTGGGAGGAAGTAAGAGCGATGGTGCAACTCCTCCCAAGGCTTTTTTGGACCATTCATGGCCTCGAGAATTGCTTCATTTGAAGGAAAAACACCATCGAGGTAGTCATGTGAGCATAATGATGCAACCACCCAAGCAGGAAGTGAAAAGAGATCCTCCTCCTTTGTCTACAAAGAGGGAGGACCAGGTTCTACAATGAGATCAATAACAACTTGATAATCAACCTCCGTTGCAGACAACAACATCTCGATCTTGGTAGGTCTAGGATGCTCATTCGAAGTGCTCGGAGAGGGGAGAGTCCAAGGGTCCTCCAAATATGTGGTGCAAAATGGGACCGCACTCAATGCTGATGAATCAATACCAAGAGTCGAACTAATAGCTAGGATTGGTGCTATAATATTAAAAGATCCCATCAATGACGGATACATTCCAACACCAAAATTCTCAGTTTTTGGTTGAGAATTGTCAATAGCTGCGATGGTGGATCCCAATGATGCAACAAAACTGGAACTATCAAATCACATTTGGTCAATTGTGACTATCCGATCCTCAAAAGGGAAGCAAATAACATGGAAAATAGAAGACATGATCGCTTTCATAGTGTAGATCCAATTCCAGCCCAATAAAAGGTTCTAGTCAAGGGGTGCATCAACCACCTCAACCTCGACGACACGGTATTACCTCCCAACTAGACCTGGAGAGAGGGGATAATTCTGTGTGTTTGAAATGAATTTCCATAGAAAGCAGTAAACATAGCCATGGATTTTGAAAACGTGTGTGAGCTAAGGCTCTTCCAACAAGCGAGAGACATGACAGAGGCCGCAAATCCTTCATCAATCATTGTGTGTTTGATTGTGTTATTCATGCACTCCACATGGACTAAGAAATACACTTGGTAAGGCAAGCGAGGTTGGAACTCATGGGTATCAATCTAATTGTAGTGGAAGGATTGGAATGAACCATCCCGAAGGCAGTCAACAAAGCTCTCCTCTGCGCAGGACAAGTCTGAACGATTTCAAGAGATGAAATCACACATGGAGTCTAAACCAAGTCCTCAAGAATATAATAATTCTGGGATACTCGAGCATTAGGGTTGTTTCCCAAGCACTTTAATACTCCCTTTGGTATGCGAGGTATATCTTCAGGCTTATCAATATGAAAATATTTCTTAGGAGCTGAAGGATCTTTACCCAAGTCGAGTTGTGACGAACCATTAAATTTTTTTCGGGTCACAACATTAGCTACATACATCATGTTGATGCACCCATGGCCACCTTCCACATTCAATGGGTTTTGATGACCACTAGAAGTGTTTTCGGTGTCCATGTTCCTCGAAGTCATGTTTTGGTTATGAAGTAAGGGATCAGCCAACACAACTAGGCTCTGTGAGATGAACTTCGAGGCCTCATCAATACAGGGGCACAAGTATGTGAGATGGTCTCCCCCACAAATATTGCAAGGGAATTTAACCTTCCATTTAGGCTTCTTATCCCCCCAAAATTCATTTATGTTCTTGTCATATTTATATTTATCCTTCCTATTCCCACCTATTCTATTGTTTCTTCCCTTCTTTCTATTCCATCCGAGCTGTTGGTTACCCTTCTGGTCCGACAAATGTACCGAGAGCAAATCCGTTGATTGGGTGGGATTAGACAAAGCTCTTTATTGTCTAGTCGTAGCATGATTAATAGGAAAAAATTGCATTTGATTCATAACCTGATTTACGAACTTAGTACTCGTGGATCCAACAATAGAATCGACATGTGGAACATGTTTAAACTTAGGTTCAAAGTTTGACCATGGTGCATTAGGGATAATCTCATAAAGGATACCAGACTCATTACAAATCAAATCTAACTGTTGACCTCTAAAGGTAGCCTGCTTCTCATTCATAACTCTAGATGTTGAAACATCCTTTGTGATGTAAGGAAATAAAGGTTTGAGGAACCATTCCAACAAAAAATCAAGTGGAATGTGGCCTTAATCAACCTCTTTCGTCTGCGCCACTCTTGAATATGGTAAAAAATGTGCATGGCTTTATCATGCCGAAATGTCGACAAGAGTTTGGTACCGACATATTATTGTACTGATAGTTGAAAGTAGTTCAAAAAGGTCATGGATAGGTCGTTAAATGTTTGATATGAACCCCCAAGAAACTCTATATAGCATTTCACGGCAGGACCCGTGAAGGTGCGTTGAAACAGTTGTGAGCGAACAGAGTCATGGTTCAAATAATTTGAAGAGCACCATAGGTGGAAAGTAGTCACATGATCTCCATGGTCCTCATCACTCTTACCTTCAAACTTCATAATGTACGAAGGAATTTTGGCAGGGACAACCGACCATATCAGGTTGTAAGATACTGGATTATTGGTCAACTTTGAAAGGTCAGGTAAATTCAACAGCTAAGGAAGGGAGCCTAGGTTGTGCCATATTATTCCACACTCCTTGAAAATATTGATTCATATAGGGCTGATTATATTAAAGACCATGGCCTTGGCCATTTGGATAATAACCCCCTCCTACATGACCTATAAAAGGATAAATGGGAATATTATAATTCGGTACACCTTGAGAATGGGGTGCTACATAACCATAATTGTAGGATTGATAAACAGGTTGAACTTCAGACACATAAGGAGGCATGTAGCCTCCCGACACAATGGTACCGACTAATGAGGGAACAACATGGCTAGAGGTAACACTCCGTCCTAAAGGACCGTGCGGGTCATGAGGAGGATGTGTCATAAGAAAAGAATTTGACAGAACAGGTGCAGTGGTCGATGGAGCATAGGATGGAATGTAAGCTGTAACTCCAACATTCACATGTCTAGGGTCACCTCCGTGGAAGTGGACATTGGTGTTATGCCTAGATGAGGGGTATGAAAAGCCTCCCACTAATGGAGCGGAAGGTGCAATATGACCACTACCAAATCTATCAGCATGGAAAGGGATGGTAGTTCCCCCAGGCACAACACCAGGATCTATACCAAGATCAACGACAGATGATGGAAAAGTATTAGTAAGGTCTGGCATGTCAAATATAAAGGGACTTGTGCTAGAGGGAACATGGTGAGTTTCACCACTTGACCTTCTCGAGGAAGACCTTCAATAAGTAGCTGCAAATTCCTACAGATGGGGTCATGAATTGTAGGAAGTACCAGCCCCATGAGGGTTAGTGTCAATTGATGTCCTAGGTCTCGTGATAGTCACATTCCCCATTCTAGAGGATGGATAAGGAGGGATCTCTGTGTTCTTAGATGTAGTACTCATGATGAGAATAATGTGTGAATCATAGTGTGTATAAGCTTTCCTAGAGTGTCTAGTCCTCTTCCAAGGAGGAGGAGGAGATCCACAAGGTGAAATCCCTGCTAAACTTCAAGATCAGAGGAGTCTCAAAACTTGATTGATGATGTATTTACAAAAAAATAACAAGACTCAACTAATTATGATCCCTAGAACAAGCTATCACAAAAAGAGCACATCCCTAAGAAAATATAAGGTAGATGCAAACAATCCAAGAGGGAGGATCAGTGAGCTCCCAAATTTAGCAAGTATTTCTCGCCTATGAGAGGCCTGAGACTCCCATACACTACAAGCAGAGGTGTGTAACCAATTATAGTGGCCCCGAGCTTCAACACATAAAGCGACTGTGTCGTTTGATCCCTACCTTGCCAAAACACTCACATAATAACCTCTGCAAGTGCCCCCTATGATACCTAGGTAAGGAAACTAAGGTCACCCTAATATAACCAATGCTCAGGAAGACACTCGTAGGCAGGATCTACCGTATGGGAAAGGTAACAAAGCCTGAATCTCGAAAGCATCAAAGGTACCTCAAAATCCCCCAGATACAAATAAAATCTTAGAAATATATCTGATGTTGCACACAGAGTGGCAAGGGGTTATCCCCACCACAAATGTGTACACTTCCTCGTGCTTAAATCCCATGTAACAGGAGCCTCCTGATAACACTAGTTATATCAAGGATTTCTCTTCTCACCTAGACATACACCTAATTGTTTTGTTTTGTAGTCTTAGAAAAATTTACTCATGACACCCTATTCCAAGACTCTACAACCTAAGCTTATTGGTGCACCTCTATCAAATAAAAAGTGTAATCCATTTTAAGTTAAGCGTTAATATTAATGGATGTGATTACTCAAGGGTAATGACCGTGTAGCTAGCGGTTTTATGACTAAGCAGTGAAATAAATATGAACACCTAACAAATGATGCCAAGTGCAATTTGTATTTGAATATGAAAAAGGGGTATGCCACTACATGAGATGCATAAATTTCTCTTCAAATGCCAATGCAATCATTCCTATATGAAAACCTAAACCTTATTTCATCTAAGCAAACCTAATCCAAGTACTATTTCCATGCAAATGCATCATGCACAAACATGCCAAAAATAAAAAATATTTTTGTATTTTAATAATAAATGATATTAGAATGCAACAAAAAGAATCTATAACTCCTAGAACCTACAGCAAGTATTAGAAAAAATACAATCAAGACACTTAGACAAAAAGGTCTAATGCACTAATATCAAAACAAAAAAGGAGAAGAATGTCAAGAATAACTTTTAACTAAAAGCAAAGAAAAAGAAGTCTATGGTCAGTATAGGAGCAGTAAACAAGCATCACATGCACCCAAGAAGACTCAACAACACTCACAACCCATCCAACATCTCTAAAACATCAATATATCACTCACCAAGAGGGATATATGTGATTGTTCATAGAAAACCCATGTGTATACATGATTGGAAGTACTACAACCTGCGTGTATACACGACTCTTACCTCTATGACCCACATACAACAAGAGAAAGGTGGTAAAAGGGTAGGCTAATTCTCAAATTACTTCAAATGAATACCAATGGGTTAACATACTCCCAACCACGACACAAAAACACAAAGAAGAAGAGAGAAAATCAAGTACATCATGCACACAAACCACAACAGAAAGGAAAGTACCCAATGGAGTCGCCAATTTTTTTACGGAGAAAACTTCCTATGGCTTGGGGTGGACCACAACAGACAATATGACACTAGAAATCAATCCACTTCAAATATACGAAAGAGATAAATAAGTCTAACACTAAGAGATGGGAAGTGTACCTTGTTCTGGATGTTCGCAGTAGATCCCCATTGAGCTTTCAACCACACTTGGACCTACATTCCATTCTCAACAACAACAAAATATACAAGTATGATAGATATTAAGCATTAGAACCTACTCTAGTATATACCAATCCAATATATATAATCAAAGAAAATACATCCATGGACAAGAATATTCATAGTTACACAAATACAATGGACGAGTAATGGATATTTCTATTAATTATAAACATAGATACAAGTGACAAAATATGTCGGTACCTCGTCGAAACAGAGAAACTGAGTCCTCCACCCTGGCCTTTGACACTTCAATCTTCCATATCAATGGAAATCTTTGGAAGAGCATCAATGGCTGCTCAAAGGACAAAGGGATGCAGACTCAAGTATGTAAGTATGGGGCACAAATCCACTACAGTTTCTTTGCTCACTAGTTCTCCTCCTCTAATGCATCCAAGTAGCTCAATATATAGCCCTTCAATAGGAATTGAAGGGTCGAGTCAGGGCATTTCCAATATATAGCCCTTCGTTACTTGATGAGGAAAACTCTGAATATTTTATTTTTGGGCACATTTCCCAATGTACACGGGTCATAGTGGAGCAAGTTGCGTGTACACGCGATATGTAAGCTGGTGACCCGTGTATACCAATAAACAAGACTTTTTTAAGGGATCTTTTGGAGCATCAAAGTTTATATTAAGCAAAGGGGTTCCAAGGAGTCTGCATAGGGACATGGAAGTCCATAAAAAAATATACATGAAGTGTGGTAAAATAAGCTATAACAGGCCTTGTTGGGATGATTGTGAGGGGAAGTGTTATAGTCCCCATCAAGGTTCAATTCCTACAAGCAACATGTTGATATCTTAAATGAGTGATGGGATGTTATAATAACATCATTTTTGTCATCCTTTACAACCAATTCTCTTAATTTCCCTATCTCATTTTACATAATAACACCCCTTTTGTTCAACCCTTCAACCCTTTGAATTCCAAGTTAACAAAATATTGGTAATGAGTCATTTTATGCTTTTAAGAGTAATTTAGACGGAACAGTTAATTGTCGCTACTCTTGCAATTGTTTTGACAGTTTTATAGATATCTCATGCTTGATATCACAAAAGGTTTTTGCATTTTTGTTCCTATTACAGACATTGATGATATTCACAAAGTATTAACCCAGGCTTCCTCTTCAATGTTTGGAACCAACATTTACTTATATCAATATGGAGATGATTGAGCTTCCAAGTATGCCCCTACAATAACATATTTATTAAAACTATTCAATATTGAGTATGAACATCAAAATTTCAAGAGATAAACATTTAGAACAATGGATTGATATACCAGTATGCACAAGAATTTAGGAGGAGATATTAACACTAGATATTAAAAAACTTGTGGTTCTAATTGTATACAAAGGGGATCTGTTGCGATCACCCTTGGATCGCAACCTCCCCTTAGATTCTTGTATTTAATAACTGTAATTATTGAAGGGCATCAAGCAATAAATATAAGGGTTGGTTTTATACAATTTCTTTTATGTTGCATCATAACTAATACCTAATATTCTTTGAACAATTATAATAGACCATTGATCCAAGCTTTGTGGGGACGATATTGGTATTTTTGCAAGAGATAATAATATATATTTCAAGAACTTTGTTTTATTTTTGAGAGCAATCTATCTTTGGTTAAGTAGCATAGATTTAGATATCCCAAAACCATAGAGGGGGCTCACGTTAGAGGTAAGGAACTATCCTCTCTCATTTGTGTATGCTTATGCATTTTCAGTATAACCCTAGTTTCTAATGTTTTTCATTGCAATGCATTCAATATCATCCACTATATATTTGTATTGTCTATGATCCCTGAGAGTATTTTTTATTCACATTTGTGTTAAATAGCGTGGTTGTAGATGTGTATGATGAAATAATATATGGCAATAATCAACAGAGTATTTTCAGATTTCATTTGTGTTATACCAATAAACATAGTATTTTCACTTTGCAATTGTGTTACAACAATAAACATAGTATTTTCACTTTGTATTTGTGTTACCAAATAGAACATTTTCAATTTACTTTCGTGTTATCGTAATCAAACATAATATTTTTTATTTGTGTTTATGTTTTTAGTAGGATTGTAGTAAAAATCAACTTAGTATTTTGAGTTTTGTATGAGTAATTTCAAAATTGTGTATGGTGAAGTGATATAAAACAATAAGTCAAACAGAGAATGATAACGTGATAAGAGACCAACTTTGATTACACACTTTGTGTAGTCAAAAGACTCATTGAATTAGCATCATCATATATTTTAACAACAATATTAGTTTTTGAATTTGAGTTTGGTTTTATTGTTATTCATAATTGTTAGATATAAGTTTAGATTGGATCCGTCCTTAAAACTTGAGCTTGATTAATTTTTTTCCCCATATTTTCTAGCTTATGATATCTCTATTCACTAGCATAGGGATGTTTTTTCACTCATTAGAATAGAAAATGGGTATTCAAATATTTAGGAATTTATTGGACAATACAAGTAACCAAATTATGCATATATTTTGCATTGGTATCTCAAAAGTATAGATGAATCCTGGTTTGACAGTTAAATCAATATTGAATCAATAGATATATAACTCACTTGCCATTTTTGGCACCATGGACAGGGAGACACCAATTAATTAGGATGTTTGTTTAGGGAATAACACATTATAATGGAAGTAGTATAGGGAGTTTTCGGTAACCCCTTTACTAGCTTTCATACGTTTTTCTTTGCATTAGTATAAAGAAATTTAGGATGCATGAGATGAACTAAAATACATATAGGTAGTACTCAAGGTGAAGCAAGAAAATTTCAAAATACTAACACAATGGAAGGAAAACCAACACGATGAGTGAAACAAGAAGAAACATCTAATTACCAAAGTCGTGTATAAACCATTATTGAGTCTAATTTGGTCAACCTAGGGGGTGGTTCGCTAGTTAAACCACTATTGGTCCCCCCTATCCTAGAAAATGAACGAACATGAGATTTGGTTAGTGGGAAAGGAACTCCTTGGTGGAAGGAGAATCCTATACAGGAACCAAATCATTTTATACCTTCAATACCCTTTGAGGAATCAACGACCTTTGGGGAGAAAAAAACCTAGGAAAACAATCCTTTAAACAACATTGTTACAAATAAGGGAGAGGATTCTAGTGTGATAGAACTTGTGATCTTTGAACTTCCAATTTAATACACTGATACAATAGTCCAAATAAAAAATATTCAGCCATGTTGCTCTGCCAAACATCCATGGCCTATTTAGCGAATACCCGTACACCTTCCTCTTTGAATTTGATGTGTTGTGTGGAAGCTATGATTATTCCAATAATGCAAAAAACTCAAATTATTTCCCACCACCCTCAAATAAGCAACCCTTCGCTGGTTCATGGGGCTTAGAGGTAATTCTATCTGAACTTGGGATGAAATGAAGAAAGCCTTCCTGAAAAAATATCAAGATTACTGTAAGGTGAGATACATAAGATAAGAGATCTTCAAAATTATGTAAAGAGAGGACAAGAGTTTGGAAGATCGTGTGGAATGTTTCCACTACAACATGGAGAGGTCAAACCAACATAGTTTGGATCTAGAAACTCTTCATATCATACTTCTTAGAGGTATCAATGATGAATGTATTGGTGTATTGAATTTATTGTGAGATGGGAATATTTCTCAATTATCATATGATAAAATTTGTTAATTGTGTAGGAAATACTCAAGGGACACTTCCAAACATGGTAAAAATATTAGAGATGTCACTTTCATAATTTCTAAGTCCTCTAGGGGAGGTGTTACTAGAGTTGAGATTGGGAATCTATTGGATAATATTAAAATTGACATTCTTAGCTCATTCTCAATTAGATATAATGAAGATAAAAAGAAACAAGACAAAGTTGAATTACCATTGTCCATCTTCTGCTATAAGTTCCAGAAGAAGCATCCATTATGGGAGTTCTCTCTTCACAATGTGGAAACATGTGTTATATGTGAACAAGGCCATATAAATAGAAAATGTCCCTCATTACTGGAATTGAAGGTAGCATACCAACATGTTAATGAAGGAACATAGGGAATTTTATTTGTTGATTAAAATAAGCCATGGAAAACACAACCACCAAGTATGACACAAGACCCAACCCAATTTTATGCTTCTTTATTTTATCAACGCCCCCCTCAAAATTGGTATCCTCTTATGCCTTAGAAACCATTACCAACTCTATTAAATATACATGTATCCACATATATTCCTCCCTGAGGGTCTTATTATATACATTTAACCCTATATATGGCCCTTAGGGTCATATTAACTACATATTTCTAAGTATTACAACTAGTTGTTATTTTAAATTTCTTTTGACAAACCAATGGAATGAATGATGATGTTTTCAAGAATATATCACAAAGGGAGCAATCATAACTACTCCCAATTTCTTTTTATGCTCAATTTTTTATGAAGGAGAGAATACTCTTAATCTAATAATCCTAATTTGCTCACAAATATTTGACATCACTACCAGGACATAAGCTCCTTCATGTTCAAGGCTAACATTGAAGGATAATTTAAGCATTGCCAGTTCACAAGCTCCTTCAAAATCAAGATCAATATCGGATTGGTAATATTTTAGGGTGACTTTTTTTTTGAACTCTTATAAATGTAAAGTGGCCTTGAGATAAATCTAAGTTAAGTTACCATTATTTTCTTTTTTTTTCACTAAAATAAATGTTTTTTTTATTGATAAAGAATTTTGAAGGGCCTTCACCTAATTACATCATTTCATAAATATACATTTCCTATTCTCCATAACTTCTCATCTCAGAATTTGATGCATCATACTAGGTTCATCATTCAGACTTATCATTCCTTGAGGAAGAAGATATCCCTGATTTGCTTTAAGATCTACCAACATTTAATTCATGAAGAATGTGATAAGAGGAGACTTAGACACTATCAATTAGGATGAAGTGCAACCTTCGTTCAAGATGAGATTGGTGAACTTTGTAGTAAAATTTAAAACTTTTATTATGATTTATGAATCTCCAAATATTTGAATATTGTTATGCTAAGCTTCTTTGGGGAGTTGATAGGATTTTAGAAGAGCACATAATTCTGCTTGATTATTAGTGAGTTGACCCAATCCCCAACTGAAACCAGTTTGAAGATTTCCTCCCGAATAGAAGATCAATCCACCTGCTCCAGCGTTCCCCAGATTTCCTTTTGACGAACCATCAAAGAAGATTGAAACTTTATTCTTATTTTTCCACCAATCTAAGAAATATTTTTTCGAACGTCTTACCTACCAAAAAGGATTGAAAAGAAGCCTTTCAGAATTAAGTTGAATTTTATCCACCTGTAACAATCCAAGTCAATTATGTTCAACTCTTAGTTTTTTGGGATCAAGATGATTTACCACAAGTTCCAAAATAATTGCCTTAGTTTTAATTGCTACAAGTTCTGGTTTCATGGCTTTTCTATTGAAGATCAAGTCATTTTTAGCTAACCAAATTTTCCACCAAAAGAATTTTGGGATGGCTTGCCAATTTTTCCTCCAATCATGATTTGTAGAAGAAATTCTAGGATACCTATTCTGCCAATTTGCAAAAGTATTTACAGGTTCATTATTTTAAGGAGCTAAGACCGACAACCCACTCAAGAGAAGCGCCCAAGCTTTCTGAGTAAAATCACAACCGATAAAAATATGTCTGAAGTTTTTGAAGCATGCTGACAAAAACAACATCTGAAAGGTCCAAAAAAGCCTCTTTTTAACATATTTTCACCTGTTAGAGCTCTCTGGTGCATGAGGATCCAAGTAAAGAAATTAACCTTTGGAATAATTGGAGATTGCCACACTATTTTCCAGAACTTTGCAATGTGAGAAGATATCAGATTGGCTTGAAGAGATTGGTATCCAAGTGCTGCCAAAAAAATTCCTGCAGAGCCCTAGCCCCACGCATGCTTACAAAAAGAATGAATGGGAGCCATTCCTTTCAGTTTATTTAATAGTGAGATGAATTGGGAATGAAGCAGAGTATTTCCACGGATTGGCAATGCTGGAAACTCCCACATTTCCCAGTTTCCTTTACGATCCCAAGAAGAGATGTCTGCCAATCGTAGAAATCCTTTGTTTACCAGCTAGACTTTGATCTCGACGATAGATGGATCAGAGTTTAATAGATCATTACCTTTGATCTTATCATCCCATAATTTTTTTATTGTCGTTTCTAGGAATCCAAAATAAATTCTTAGTGAAGAAATCTAAACCTTTGCTGCAGAGATTCCAAATTATAGTTCCTTTGGGAGTATTTGACAACTGCAAATTCTGAAGAGTTCCTCATTTGAGGTATTTTTTCCAAAAAAATTGGCTGAATGGATGTTTTTGATTGGAGAAAAGTTTCCATAGCAGCTTACCTCCCATGGCAACGTTAACCAACCCTAGATATTTAATATGCAGTCCACCCTCAATAACTGGTCTCTTGTTAGTATCCCAATTAACCAAATGCAATCTGCTTTGATTTCCTTTACCGCCTCACGAGAGGAAGTATCTTATCAACTTGGATATCTGATCCATAATCTCTTTTGGATCCATAAGGAGTGAGGATTGTTAAATTGGTAGAGCTGAGAGAGTTGACTTGATTAAAAAAATTTTCCTTGCCGTTTTAAGCCAATGACCACCCCATAAGGAAATCTTTTCTTTTAACTTGCTAATAATTTCCAACCAAATAGAAGGGATGTTTTGACCCAGAGTTAGAGGAAGGCCCAAGTACTTAACCTTATCCCAAGTGACAAATCCATCAAAGCCTAAAATTTGAGAATTATTTGCAATAGTTGAGGGATCTGCATTCCAACCATACACAACACTCTTCCGATTGTTGATAAGATCCTCTGAGATAATACACAAATGCTACATAATTTATTTAAATATTCTTGCCAACCTCAATGAAGACCCTCCCAAAGGTAAAGTATCATCTGTAAAGAGGGCATGGTTAATAGATTCTACTCCACTTGGTGACTTGATTCCCAGTATAATCCCAACAATTTTTCCTACAGTTAGCTTTCTACTCAGAGAATCTACCATTGGAATATAAAGAAATCATGAGAGAGGATAGCCCTGTCGAAGACCCCTGGAATCTTGAAAGAAATTTATTGGTCTACCATTTACTAATGGTGCTATCCAAGGTTTAACAGTACACGCTTTAATCAAATTTATAAATGAAGAACTAAAACCAAATGAGTTAAGAACTTTGTAAAGGAAGGAAAGCTTTACCTTGTCAAAAGCATTTTCCATGTCAAGTTTTAATAACATGCCCTTCTCATTTCTATTGAAGTTGGAATGCATGGCTTCCTGAACTTGAATCACATTGTCCAGGATGTGATTCCCTTTTACAAATCCACCTTGAAGAGGAGAGATCAACTTTCCAAGAAGAGTTTTGAGCCTGTTAGCTAAGAGTTTAGATAAGATTTTATAAGATGAATTACACAGATAAATAGGTCTGAATCGATCAAAGGTGGAAGGTTTAACTTCTTTTGGAATTAAATCAAGGAAGGTGGAGTTAGTACTTCCACCAACTTTGGCTTTAAAATGAAATGCTTTGATCATCCTTAGAAGATATTTTATAATTATAGTCCAGCAAACTCTATAAAAATGTAAGGAGAAACCATCAGGACATGGAGCTTTATCTGGTTCCATAGACCATATAACATCAATGATTTCTTCCTACGTAAAGGGCTTCATTAGCTCCTCATTTTATTCTGCACTCACCAAATTATGAATGTTGGAAATAAATTCAGAGGTTATTTCAGAATCAATAGCTCCATCCTCTCTAAATAGGCTTTGAAAATGATCTTCAGCTGCTTGTTTGATTTTAGAAATTCCTTTGAAAGATTCACCAAATGAAGAGGAGATTTTCAAAATGTGATTATGAGAGAGTCTGGCTCTATACTACTTTTGGAAAAAAGAGGTATTTTTATCTCCTGATTTCAGCCATAAACTGCAAGATTTCAATCGCTAGAATTATTATTCCTTCCTAAATGCTTTGAAATAATTAAATTGAGCTTTTTATTCTTTATCCAGAATGGAAGGGGTGATCTTAGATTCCTCCATTTCCAATTGTATCTCTTCCAATCGAACTAGGGCCTGAATTCTATCGCTGGTAGGAGATTGGAGAGATTGCTTAATCCAATCCTTTAGTGTAGACTTGGTATTTTTCAATTTCCTCTCCCACACGAAGTTAGGATATCCATTAACCAGAATACTTCACACATTGATGACAGTGGCAAAAAAACCATCTTTATCAATCCACAAGGGACTGCTCCAGGAAGGAATGGGTCTGAGGTCTTCATCGTCCACAAGCTGCAGTAAGATAGGTTTATGATTCGAAGTGACTTTTGGAAAGATGCTGGTGGAGATGATTTTATTTTCCATTAATAAAGAACTCTATAGAAAAAATCGGTTCAGTATGGCAGAAATATTGGTAGCTCCAATACGGATAGCGACCTCTTTTTGGTTTAAAGTCAATCAGATCCCAATTTGAGATGAGATGCTCCACTGTTTTGAGCATGGGGTCTCTCCTGCAAAAACTACATTTTTTTATCTTTAGGAGCCAAAGTGAAATTTAAATCACCAAGCACTAAAATGTTTGAAAGATTTCTTGTAGCAAGAAACTCTACCAGAGTATTCCAACATTCTCTTTTCTCTTGAGAATTAACATGAACGTATAAATTGAAAATAACAAGAGATATCTTACTTGAGGTATGTTGAAGCTCAATGAATATCCAGTGCTGTGTTACAAAATAATTTTCTAGTGAAAATAGATCCTCTGTCCATAGGGTTGCAAGACCACCGGATGAGCCTCATACATTCATAGCCTTTACTGCATTCTTTTTCCAATTCTTTTTTCTTAAGGAAAGAAGATTTCCCTCTTCAATTTTTGTCTCTTGGAGCAGAAGAACATCGAGGGAAGCCATTCTTAAAAGGTATTTAACAACTTCAACTTTCGAAGAATTTCCCAGTCCCTTACAATTCCAAGAGACGATGTTCATTATTTATTCCTGCAAGGGAGAGGGCCTCCTTTTTAATGTCTGGCCTGATTATTTCTGTTGATTGACATATCTATAGTGGCTTGAATTCCTTGCATATTAAGATGTTTGAATTCTTCCTCCTGAATATTCTTAAGATATTTACACCCTTTTTTTGAAGACCTCTCTAGGAAATCTTCATCGGATGATCTAGAATTATCCACAGGTTTCTTCTTTTTTTCCATTTCTACATACATGGGAGAATGTCCTTCCACAGGGGTGCCAATATCACACTCAGCTTCTGTAACTTCTTCTCTTGTCTAATAAGTTTGAGGAACTTCTATCTCTTCAAGCACTGAGGCCACTTGTTCTTCTGGAATGATCAATACTTCAAAGTTGTTTTGAGATGATATTTCCTTCGTAGCTGCTCCAGATTCTTTTTGTTTCTGACCGGAGGGATTACTACCCGACCCCATTTCTCCTCTTTGACCCTTAGATTTGAATCCTTGCTTTGCTGAGCTTGTTTTTTGAACTTGTGTCCATTGATCCCCCTTCTCTTGTGACAACTTCTTCCTCAGCTTTTTTCTTGCATGATCTGGAAAAATGCCCATAGCCATGACAAAATCTGCACTTAAAGGGAAGTTGCTCATAATCTAGCTCTTGCACATGTGACCAATCTGCTATTGTCAAATTAATAGCTTCAGGAATCCATACCTCCAAATCCACTTCAACACATTATGGCACATGTATATTGATACTTTCTTTCATCCCTATCAATATATTTCCCCAAAGTGTTTCCTATAGCTCCTAGAGACCTTGAATTTCAGCAATAGAGAGGAAGATGCAGCAACCTGACCCAAACAGGAATAACATAAGGGATATCTTGATTCGGATCAAAGTTCAGAATCCACTTGTTCAGGTAGAGCCCTGGAGGACCCATGAAATAGGGCCTTTTTCTAAAGATTAAATCTCTATCTGCTGAGTTTTCAAAGAGAAAAACATAGTATCCCTTACCTATCAAATTGCTATGTATGCCTTCTGAGATAAGAGGTTTCCAATTCCTTTGAACCCACCCTTTGATTCCCTTGGGGGATGGCTATAGTCTAGTGTGTTAGAATACAATCCATAGAGATTATATTATGTAAATAAATAAATAAATAGTTATGTAGGAAGCTGAACAGTTACATAGGAAGGTGAAGCTCAACCACCGCCTGAAATGTATAAATGAATGCATTAGCATTGGAATAATATTGAATTGGGAGTTATACCTATCAGTGGTATCAGAGCCGGTACCTTCCATAACTCCTGCCTGCCAGACCACCATTCTGTCTGCGGTCTACCCTCTACCAAATTCGTTTCAGGCTGCCTGCAAGTCGCGAGTCTGCCATATGCGTTCTCATGCATGGTCCAATCTCCGGTGAGAAAAGTTTGAGAGTTCTGTTGAATGTATTCTTTACCTTGTTGTGCATTGAGGTATAGAATGATCCTTTCACGCCGAAGTTTTGTGTTACGACCAGTGAAGTATCATAACTTCCATCTCCTTTCACTGTGAATTTCCCTACAACCAGGTGCAGCCATCCATTATCGTCATAACGATCCTCTCGCAGCCATCCATAGTCATGAATATCTTGATATCTCAGTGATTAAGTCCTGGTACTTTCAAGAACTTGTCCGTCTGATGTTGTAACTGAAAACTTAACTGGCGTTTCTTCCCAGACTCAGTAGGGTTTTCGAAAATTTAAGGCCTGCAATCTATTCAACCCCGGACCTCTAACCAAGAAACCCTAATTTTTTGTGGGCTAGGCCTCTTCTTTCCTCTGCGATCTGTAACCTATCCTAGAGGGCCATGAGCCACATTTTATCTACCTGCGTGAAGAGACTGCTACCTGCGTGAAGAGCCTACGTTGAAGACTGCTGCATTGGAGACTGACTGCATTGGAGATTGCCTGCGTTGGAGACTGCTGCGTGAAGACTGCTGCCTTGAAGACTGCTGCGTTGGAGACTGCCTGCATTGGAGATTGCCTACGTTGGAGACTGCTGCGTGAAGCCTTGCTACGTTGAGCTGACTACGTGAAGACTCACATGGAGATAGATAATGCATTTTTTCTATACAAAAAAACCCTAATCTCTAACCTAGCTATTTGCGTGGAGACTGCTGCGTTGCTCTGAGTGAAGTGTGTAGGCTCTCTATGTACTCTTTGAGTGATGGATGAAAATGAGTTAAAGACTCCATGTTCTTATTCTCGTTGATGTGTTTCTGCAAATGTAGCCCTAGCATATCTGAAACTGACTTCTGAATTCTCTTCCGATCTTTC
Source organism: Pseudotsuga menziesii (assembly GCA_001517045.1). NCBI lineage: Eukaryota > Viridiplantae > Streptophyta > Pinopsida > Pinales > Pinaceae > Pseudotsuga > Pseudotsuga menziesii. The sequence continues at coordinate 294,387 of LPNX011050644.1, read as the reverse complement.
TGACTCCGAAGAGGAAAATAAGAAAACGCAGAAAAATGTAGTAAAGCCATATCATTCTACAAACTGTAAAATGAAGCGCTAGGTCATCGATTCCAGGTTATCTTTCTCTCATTAGGGATGAGCACCTATCCATAGTTCTCTTTTCAACATTCAATTTGGTTACATTTGAAAAAAAAAAATCTATACTGTACGTGGATCAACAGAATTTTTGCAGAGATTATCTATTGCATTTGTATTTGTGGAGTTTCTTTCCCATTTGAAAAGTTGAAGTGCTGCAATTTACATGAAGTATGAAGAGTTGTGTCTTCTATTTTTCCAAAAGCGTTGGAATCTTGTTGCATAAATGAAGATTGAAGCTGTTGAGTATTCAAGACATGAAGGGTGTGATTTTGAATCAGCCTGTATTGATGTGAAGACCGGGTTGTTGATAAAGACTGCTTGAAGAGTGTTGCGAATTCATCAAAGATACAACCTTCCATTGAAGAGTCCACGTTGTGCTACTACAAACAAGTCTGATGCAAGATATTTTGTTGATGTATTATTGTATTTAAAATATAATTTTCATGTAATAGCACTCTAGAATTAATGATATAGAGCTATTGATAAGCTGTAAAATTATTTGATAAGCTACAAAATTATTTTGATAAGCTGCAAAATTATTTGTATAGGCTGCAGAATCATATTGTAATTTGTAAAGGAGCAGGAATCTAAACCTGCATCCCATATTTTTCAAGTATTCTATAAGTTGCAAGTCCCAGATTGAAGATGCACAATTTTGCATCTATTGTTGGTGATGTCCTCACTGGTAAGGAAACATATCCAAAATGGTCTAGAAAGATCAAGAAATCAAGCGAGCCTGTCGAAGAATCCCTTGACTTTGTTCAGAAAACAAAGAATCGGTTCAAAGACCCTTCCAAGGGAGATTGCAGCAAGAGAGGACGAGGAAGAAGAAACTTCAAAGGCAGAGGGGGCAGAAACAACTTCACCAAAAGATCAGACTTGCAGTGTAAGCGTTGTGGAAATACTGGACACACATCATATCAGTGTTGGGCTTCATGGGACTCCATCAAAGACAAACATAACCAGAAGAAAGATGACCAAGATGCTAGCAAATCTTCTGATTCTTGTATTGTTGCACATTGTAATCTTGGAATTAATGAAATGAATTCACTTTCATCTTACAAAGATTGTTGGTTGTTTGATACTGGTGCAACATCACACATGACATTTAGAAAAGACTGTTTTGAAGAACTGAATGAAACAATAGATGGCATAGTTTACTTTGCAGATAAGTCAAGTATTAACAAAAGGGAATGGCCACCATTCGACTGAAGATGCCTGGATTCCCTGATTTCTTGTTGAAGAACGTTCTTTATCTTCCAGAGTTGCAGAGAAGCTTGCTGTCCATGGTGGAGATTCGACAGCAAGGCCATTCCATCCACATGTTTGATGGAATTGTTGAAATAAGAAAGTCCTTTGACAACCAAGTCATCATGACTGGATATGAAGATGGGAAGCTGCTGAAGCTAAAGGGTTTATCTGCAAGAGTTCAGAACTATGCCTACCTCTCTCAGCATGGAGAAGGTAATTTTTCATCTAGTTCATTGTGGCATGCAAGATTTGGTCATTTGAATTATAACAGTCTTTGTTTGTTGAGAAAGAATGGTGTATTTGGTTTTCCCACCATTCCTAAAGAGAAGAACAAATGTGATGCATGTATATTAGGGAAACATAGTAAGATGCCATTCCATGAATCTAATTTCAGAGCAAGTAGGAAATTAGAATTAGTGCATTCTGATTTATGTGGCCCAATGCCAACTCCTTCAGCAAATGGGAATAAGTATTTTATGAAATTTGTTGATGACTACTCAAGAATGTGCTGGATTTACTGTTTAAAGACAAAATTAGAAGCATTTCAAACATTCAAAGACTTTCATGCATTGATAGAAAAACAAGCACAATAAAAAATTGGTACACTTCGTACTGATAATGGGAAAGAATACACTTCTAATGCTTTTGAAGATTATCTTCTCCAACATGGAATTGCACATCAGACTACCGTTCCCTACAATCCTCAACAAAATGGTGTAGCAGAAAGAATGAATAGAACCATAATGAATATGGTTTGCTCAATGATGTTTTTCAAGAATGTAAAACTAATGTTTTGGGGTGATGCAGTAAAATGTGTAGCATATTTGAGAAATAGAAGTCCCTCAAATGCTCTTGATAACAAGACTCCACATGAAATGTGGTTTGGCCATCTCTCTTTAGTCAGGCATCTCAGAGTTTTTGGTTCCACCTGTTATGCCTTGATTCCAGAGGAGCAAAGAAACAAGCTTGGTGCTCGAAGCAAAAAATGTATTTTCCTGGGGTACGAAGAATACTCTAAGGCATACCATTTATATGATGAGGTAAACAAGAAGTTTGTTATTTCCAGAGATGTCATTTTTATTGAAACTAATAAAAATGACCAGTCCATTGAGAGACAACTTGATCATTTGGAAAGTTATCCTCATCCAAAGACATATTCTGAAAATGAATATGGAATTCCAAACCTTGAAGGGGGGGATTCCTATTCTGGATCAACCTTTGGAATTTCCATATGAAGCACCAAATCCCCAGCATGAAGAAGTTCCTGCTACTTCACTTGAACAAGAGGTTCAACTGGATGATGTGATTGAGAGAATTGAAAGACTCTCAATCAATGATGAAGCACCACCAGCTGATCAACCAAGACCATCACGAAAGATTCCTAAATGGGCCACAAAGGCACTTGAAAGTGTCCATCTAGATGAAGTTGGAAAGACGGGAACGAGAAGTTCGAAAATACATGGAGGAGAAGCAGATAATTTAGGTGATGACATGGATGTATCATTTGATTGTGAATTTAATTTATCTGCTAACTTTGAACCAAATTCCTTTGAAGAAGCTTCTACTCGATCTGAGTGGAAATAAGCTATGCAGAATGAGTATGATGCACTCATGAAGAATGGAACTTGGAAGCTGGTTGACCCTCCAGTTGGAACCAAACCAATTGGATGCAAGTGGGTGTACAAGAACAAATATAGATCATATGGCTCACTTGACAAGCACAAAGCGAGGCTTGTAGCAAAAGGCTATGCACAGAAAGAAGGAATTGACTATGAAGAAACATTTTCTCCTACAGCAAAATGGGCTACCATCCGTACCTTACTCTCTTTAGTTGCTCAAAAAGGGTGGAAAGTTCATCAAATGGATGTGAAGACTACTTTCTTGAATGGAGACTTAAAAGAGAATGTATTCATGTCTCAGCCAGAAGGCTTTGTTGTGAAAGGAAAAGAACAAAAGGTATGCAAGCTTGTCAAATCCTTGTATGGCCTAAAACAAGCGCCTCGTGCATGGTATGAAAATTTAACCGAGCATCTTTTGAAGTTAAATTTCGAACATTTTGATCTTGATGATGCAACACTGTTTATAAAGAAAGTTGGAAGATCTGTTTTGTATCTTGTGGTGTACGTAGATGATCTTTTGATGACAGGGAATAACGAGAGCTATATAGCATCCATAAAGAAAGATTTGAAAAAGATATTTGAAATGACAGATATGGGACATCTCCACTATTACTTAGGAATTGAAGTCACTCAACATCCTAGGTACATATTCCTATCTCAGAAAAAATATATTGGAGAACTACTAAACAAATTTTGCATGACAGAATGCAACCCTATATCTACTCCAATGGAACAGAAAATGAAGCTCACATAAAGCGAAGGAAAAGAATTTGAAGATGCGACCAAGTATCGACAACTTGTAGGAAGTTTTATCTACCTTACAACAACTAGACCAGATATTTCTTATGTTGTTGGCATACTTTCAAGGTTCATGCGTAAACCTTGTGAAGGATACTGGTCAGCTACAAAAAGAGTTCTAAGATACTTGAAGGGGACTCAAGACATTGGACTCAAGTACTCTAAAGCGGATGACTTCAAACTTATTGGGTACTCAGACTCAGATTTTGATGGCGATAAGGAGACATGAGTATCAACTTTTGGATACACTATGAGTCTTGGATCAGCAGCTGTCTCATGGAGATCACGCAAACAGTCAGTTCCAGCAGATTCAACAACAGAAGCAGAATATGTGGCTGCAGCTGAAGCAACGAAAGAAATAGTATGGCTCAGGAAGATACTTGAAGATTTACAAGAAAAATAAGAAAATTCCACTCCATTATTGGTCGACAATACTTCTGCAATCAAGCTGGCTAAGAATCTTAGATTCCATGATCGAACCAAACACATCAACACAAAGTATCATTTGATTTGACATCATGTAGAGGCCAAGATAGTCCATCTTCGACATTGTTCCACAAATGATCAAGTTGCAGACATCTTCACCAAAGCGCTTGGATGAGAAAAGTTTGAAAGATTCAGAAACATGCTCGGACTTACGAACACCCCTTCGGATTAAGAGGGGGATTGTTAGAATATAATCCGTCGGGATTATATTATGTAAATAAATAAATAAATAGTTATGTAGGAAGCTGAACAGTTACATAGGAAGGTGAAGCTCAACCACCGCCTGAAATGTATAAATGAATGCATTTGCATTGGAATAATATTGAATCGGGAGTTATACCTATCATAGTGAAATGACCAATGAGACCCCGTTCTGCAATGTTCAGATCTATTTGACAAGGTTGATTCATAGGAATATCACCATGGGAATATTATAAAGTTTCTTGACGAAAGGCAACTGGTTCTGGATGGATTTCCTCTTACTTCCTGAAGAAACCAGTCTCCTAAAGGCATTGAGATCAGGGGAAGGGGAGGATCCCCCTCCATCCCCCATGACCACAAAACAGACTCAATAAGAATAAACACCTAGGAACTCAGGCACCAAAGAACCAAGAAACACTGCAAAAACCATACAACAAACCAGGGAAACTCTCAAAAAAGCAACCCTGCATAATTCGTTACACTTTTGTAAATCTCTTCTTGGGATCCTTCACGCAGATGAAGCATCCTTCATTCATAGAATGAGCCTAATATTTTCACTTCCTGAACAAGCAAATCAACAGAGTTCCTTCCAAGGGATCAAGCCATCAACAAACAATACTTGATCTTCTTCACACAAGAGATAGTGTTGAGGGTCACAACCTGTAGCAAAAAAATCAGCAGATCCAATCCAATCTACAAATATAGTTTGAACTGAACCAAAATCTTCAAAAAAAACAGTGCTCTTCCATATAAATGAAATATTTCACAGAAAATCCCAAGTTGGGTGAGCCAAGGTCGAATCCAGAACCTGCAAAAACAATAAATTTAAAAGTTTACTTTGAGCCAACGTCGATCCTCAAAATAAGTTTACCATTATTTTCAATCCTATTACTATAAGTTCATTATTTAGAAGCTTTATTCAGACTTTCCTTCTCCCTAACTTGCATAAAAAATAAAGTAAATAACGAAGAAAAAAGACAAAATATAGAGGCTATAAACAAAAATATAGTACAATCAATCCTATCATAGCCTCATCACTACCCTTATCCATCATATAATGTTATAATTTGGTATAGATATATTCACTCACTCCACCTCACATTGCAAATTCTTCCTCATTATGAAACTATAATTAGGTTCTTTGAGTCCCGTTAGTTAAAATTTCGAACCCTTCTCAACTCTTATTAATTTTTTTTGCATAATATTCAAAGGAAATGAAGGATTTGTCACTAGGGATGAACCTGAGGATGCTGCAATTTTGTACACAACCCCTAAGGTAAAATCAATTTTTGGTTGATGAGGCTGGCTACCTCTCTTCGAACCATTTCAGGTAAATGACCAACAAGCGTCCCTTGATTTTACACAAGATTTTAATGGCTACCATAAAGAATTTAGAAGATTGATGGTAAGAGTTTCTAAGGACACAATTGTGCAAGACATTATATTTTCGATTGAAGGGTAAAGGTGGTAAAAAAATGTGAAGTTATTGGAGAACAGTTGACAACAATTATTTCGTTGTCGAGACTAAATTTTCATTGGGGGTTACATTGAGACCTCATTTTTCCACAGAGGGAGGTTGTTTACATTCTACAAAAGTTCTCACGTGTGAAGGGCGCTACATCACAGTTCGTAACTATCATATAAGTCTCTTATTGCATTTAAATAATGGAAAATACCTCTACTTGTAATTCTTTCTTTTAAAGATCCTTTCAAATATTGCTTTAATAGTGTAAAGGAGACCCAAGTGAGCCACAACCCTATATAATCATGGAATCATTAAAACTTTGATCATGGACAAGTTTGAAAGGAAGGGTTGATAGTGGGATGCGTTTGTTACTCATTTGAGGTTCAAATGAAATCCTAAGGCATGGGTTGTGGGTCGAGCCACATGATCTCAAGGGAAACCCTCGACATAAAATACCATTGAACACAAGGACAAGGAAATTGTGGAACTGTCATCCAACATGGATACAAGTGAACACGAGGAAACAACTAATGAACATGAATATCCAATCAAGGCACTACTTACAGACATACCTAGCAGTTGTCAATAATTAGGAGGTAAGTCCCGAACGCATAAATTTTGTAAACCCTTTTGTAAACCTCCTATGCTAGGATACTTCGAGAAAATAAGAAATTAAGACTAGAAAATTTTAAATTAAAAAGAGTGATTTCTAAGTGTAGAGCCAAGGTTCGATCAAATAAACCTTTAAGTTCTCTACTCAATGCCATTGATCAAGAGAATTACCCAATTGACAATTTAGGAACAATAGTAGAGGATGTATTGGTAGGGGATACACACTCAGTTTTAGAACAAATTGTCAATGAAATTCTTAATAGTGTTATGGTAAATACTTATGCATTTATCTAGTTGAAGCCTGATATGTCGGGGTAGAGATATAAGGATGAAATGTTTGAATTAGGCATCATGAATAAAGATCCATTGACAGATCATCAAACATATTAGAGAATGATGGTTTGATATGTACGAAGTTCAAGAACAAAACATGCAAAATAAGATAAAAGAGTGTAGGGATAAACTAAAATGCACACAGGGACATTGCAAAAAGCGTGTGATTTAGGCATGGACACCTTTACATGTCGATCACTATCCCACATCCATGTTATTTATTTACATGAAAGGTGTTCACCTTTCGGCTCAACAAAATAGCAACATGAAAGTCTTATGAAATTCACAATCCCTAATGTTATTCTCTTCCACAATGCACAAGGATAATCTAGTTGGTGAATTGTACCTCTTCAATATCTTCCTTGAAGACAACTCTCACTGGAACCCCAATCCATTCATTTCAAATATCCAAATAGGAGCACTATCCTCTTAATTTTCTAGTAATGTCAAAAGGAAAATGACCATTTTTTTCTACAACTGAGCAGAGACAAAGTCTAGCTTGATCATTCATGATGAGCATCCCTTGCCCATAACAACAATTAATGACTATTACAGATTATTGGGTTTATTTTAGTATACAAAACCATTAACATTATGTCATTACTAAATATAAACAAATTGCTTAGGTCCACTTCTTAGAGGAACTACTCATATCACATACCATCTGGAATCACCTTCCAAATTCTCTTAGAATCAGGAGTCCCATTGGATACCCACATTTTAGCATGGATTTGGAAAGAGTAGAATTTTATATCAATTCAGTTTAATGAGATGGAGATCAATGTATAGGGTTTCTCTTTCACTTTCCTTTATTATGGTTCCCCAAAAAAATCTACAAGAAAAATTTTCAGTGGCAGGAAGATGAAGAATCTACACATTGGGTATGGATGGACAAGGTTTTTGGTTTTTATAGGAAAAATTACTTTGGTCATCTAACTTTTAGCTGGAATGAATTGAATGCAAGGATCTATGAATAAGAATGAAAAGTTCCATGGGGACATTGTTTAATTTTGTGAAGCTGGATCCTCAAGTATGCATAAATTCAAATATGAAAGAAGATTGTAGAAGTGAGAGAAGCAATTCAGTAGACTCTGATCAATTATTCATGGTGGAATTAAACACACATGAGACGAAAATTGGAAGAATAACATTATATCATTAATTAATGAATAATATGTAATACAATGTTGTTACAAATAGGAGAATTTGAATGCCTAAGATAGGATTTGAATCTACCAACCTGGACTGACTCCATAGATAATTCACTGTAGGAAAATAACCGCTAGAGATCACTAATGAAACTCTAGATCACTGAATAAGTTCACAACCAATTAAATTACTAATTTAGGTGAGCAAATGTGCCCCACTTTCCTTAAATCATGCAAATTGGCGCTAGGATGATTGAGAATGATCTAATTGATGGGAATCAGAGCATAACTAAACATAATTGAACACCAACTAGGGTCAACTGCGGGAGACTACTGGCGACACTCAGAGTGGGTTACTAAATTATAGGAATTGGTCCCAGGAGATCCTAAACTCATGCATACTTGTACATTGAGTGGTAGGTGGCCTCCAAGTGAGTCCCCCATGGGTCTAGTGAAGTGGAAATGACCTCTTAAGCTAAGAAAAGACAAATTGACTATGGTGGTCAAGGGAGGATTAATTGACAATTCTAACACCCCCCTTTAATCTTAAATTGGACAACATGGGCCTTGGAAACTAATACCAAAGGTCACCCATACAATATAAATGCAAAAAATGATTGCGTAACAAACTAAGGAAATGGGGTAAACCTCATAGGACCCCTCCCCTCAAAATAAGTAGGAAAAACTAGGATCGAGCTTTCATACTATGAGAAAAGATTTCTTCTTGAGTAAAAAATTGTGAAAATATTTATACAATCTGCATCTTTGTGGAGCAGTAATGCAGTGTGATGGTTCTTGTGTGCACTAGTTTCTTGGTACTATGCAAGTGAACTTCTCCACCTTCTTCTAATATGATGACAGATAGGATAAGAAATGTTGCCTTTGTCTCTTCATTCTAGAGGAAGAATTACATGATCCAATTTGTTCTTTAATGAGCAGAATTGTTGACCAGACCTTACCATTATGTAACATATCTATGGGATTATGTAGCACCTATCTAGGAGAAGTGCATTTGCTTGACATAGTGCAACTTTCATTTGAAAACTCAGATATTGTTCTCGTCATGTCAGATGAACCTCCAGTCATATTCTTGTTGGCCTTTTTCTCCTTCTTGTCTTGACCCACGGTTCAAACAACAACACAATACCAGCAAGACACCACAAGACATCGGCCTGACAGAGCAAGCTCTGTTGGCAACACTTGTGAGGTAGGTGCATTCTCACCCGAGATATCTAATGGGTAACTGCTAGAACCATGTTTCCACAGTTGGTGAGGGAGTATAGTCCCTTGGCATGGGACCAAGGAACTGGACAAAGGAAGAAGGATGGATTCTTACTACAGCATGTCAACAATACTGGGAGACACCATGACATCTGCACGACCCAACCTCATCCTTATAACCCAACATCTGGTACGACAACGCGGTGCAACTGATCCCTTATACTCAATCAGATAGTGCGTGACTATATTTGGACTTAACAACTTAACCATTTGTTCATATACAAACCAGATTACAACATTCATTCACTAGTAACTGTAATAATAGAAAGTAAGAAAATATTAATGTAAACATTCACCATTCAACAACATTCATTCACATACACAAGGAATAACATGGAAACCCATCTGGGAAAAACCACCAAGGTGCTCTTCATCTGGCATGGGAATTAGATATAGCACCTTGCAGTATGAGACCTGTAGACTGTTCTTAGGATATGTCTTTGACTCAATATTCTAGTTCTCATGCTCTATGGTTTATTCTTCTATCTACTCCTACTAATCCGCACACAACCTGGATCGACTCTTCTATCTTACTATCTACGCACTTAGCTACAGATTCCTTCTACTTCTAGCGGTCTGCGCACACAGCTGCAAGATCCAAAGCTCAACAACCTTCTACTTCTACTCAATCTTGCCAAAATCCAGTGGAATATAACTGACTCTCTAATTGGGACTTATCTATATCGACGAATGAAACCTTATACAGAGCGCATTCCTCCTATTTATAATATTTACAAGACCTCACAGGGTCGACTGAGTACAACTTAGTTATTACATACTCACTCACTTACAAAATATCTTCTGTTACATAAATGTCGGCCCATACCTAGCCATGAAAGTCCTGGAAGACATTAACAACAACTTTAACTAGCCACAAAAACGTCTTTTAGCTCATTTGTACCAGTCATAACTAGCTGTAAAACTGTCATTCCTTCTTATGCTAGCCCATCCTTCTACAGTCTTCCTTGACTTCCACCTTCTAGCTTTAAATTCTCCACCTGCCTTTTCCATCGACTGGGATTTTCCTTCCTTGTCGCATCTATCCTGTCGCAGATTTCCTCCTGTTCTTTCTCCGTCGCACACATTTTTTTATCTTGTCTGCCCCGATTCCTTCTTAGCCTGTTTTTCGCTTCTACCGCGCATGCCTTTTTCCCTTTATTTATTACGCAAGTTCTTCTTCCTTGTGCACTTTCCTGGCCCAACAGAACCCCAACACTCACACGTGGCTCGTCCCGAGCCACTAAGCAAAAAGGGACTTGTCCGCAAGAACGTCCTGCCACAAAACTTTACTTTGGCCCAAAATTTATGTTTCTGGTGCAAGTTCAGACTACGCGGGAGGACTAACCTTGTCCTAGAACTCCTTCACCATCTGTTTCACTTTAGCAACTTCCTATGTGACTTCCTCTGCCTGTGTATCCAATTGCTCTACACGGTCGAAACTGATATGTTTTGACGGTCCTGCCTCTAGTGATTGCGTGATTTGTTGAAGCTTTTGATGCATAGGGTGAATAAGGATAATGAGCCGCGTGACCTCTGACTGATGTGTCTCTACCTTAGCTTCCCTAGTCCACTCTTGATCATGTAGAGCCTGGGCTTCCTGCTGTAGTCGCTTGATCTTTGCCATTTTTATCACCTTCTCCTGGAAGGGAAGCTTCTTCATTTCTGCCTTTGTTGCCTTGATTTTCTCATCTGCTTGTCACATGCTTTCACTTATGTTTGCTGTAGTTTCATCTTCTAGGAGTGCTTCTCAAATCATGGAAACAACACTAACTTCCTTTGCACAGAGTGTTTCTCCCTCAACAATCTTCCCAACAGCCTTAGACACTACTATTCTTCTCTCCTTGAGCACCTCAAGAGGTGTGCTCGGTACCTGCCTAGCTTGAAGCTCCTCATCTTGCTTCTTTAGTTCCACTATGATGTGTGACAGCCGGTCAACCTTAGCTGCTGAATCTTCATCATCTTGGCCCGCTTCTGGTGGGAAATCAGCGACGACATTCTTAGTAGTTTCAGCAAGTGAAACCCTGCTCTGCTCACGTGCAGTAATTTCCTGCTCTTTGTCCCTAAGGAGAGCCTTGCGCGCCTTTGCCTTCTTTTGTTTCTTTGTTGGTTGATAGGAAATGACATTCTCCTGTAGCCTTACTTTGGTCGTGGCTTCCTATTGGATCTCATAGACTTCATTTAACCTTAGTTTGGAGAAGTCTATGTGCATCTTCTTGAACCTATGCATAGCTGTATCAAACTTAGTCGTCCCTGTCTCCATTACCTATGCTTGGATTTTTACCTTGATCGGCGACACCAGTTTGGGCGTGACTAATGGGACACTTGGATCCACACCATATGTTTTAGCCTCCATAGTGATTTTGACATTGTTAATGGCCTCTAGAAGCTAATTAAGGTGCTGTGACACCTGATCAATGACACTTGTCTGTTGCATCATTAAAGTGGCGAGGCTATCACTTGTGACATCTGTGATAGCCTCTGCTATCACATGAACATCCTCCTCAGTCAAGGTATCTGTGCTAGTCATTTTGCTTGCTTTCTTCTTCTTTTGCAGGGGTTGTCATCCTTGTTGCTGCATTTGATGCTGGGTTGGAATGTTCTCCAGACTAGGCATGCGCTCTGAATCATTATGATCAGATCCGTTGCTGCATGAATTATCATCTTCCTCATCCCCTCTTGCGATTGATTTTCTAGATCATCACCTCCTTTGTTTTCTTGGCCATCAACTTGGTGCACTAGTGGGTCCTCTTTGTTTTGTCCCTTGGGAAATGACTCTACCAGTGGGCCGTGCTATTCCTCTGTCCATTCCTTAATAATTTCATCCACATCAACATCAGTGATTATGAACCTTGTGTTGTGCACTTGTTTTTCTAGGTCCTTCTTCGCCTCCAAAACCATGTTATGCGCAACGATCTGAAAATTGATGAAGGATGCATACCTGCGCACCATCGAGGCCTAGACTCGGTGAGATCGACGGACAACATCGCGCAACTCCTCTACGTACCAAAAGAACTTGATGTTGTTATCCTTCTGCTGGATCTTGTCTTTCTTGTCTTCCCACAAGTTCTGGTACTTTTCCCCATGGCAAGGTAATGGGATGTCCATTTGTTCGTAATATGGTGGGTTGGCCCACAGGTTGAACGAGATCAAGATGAGCAGCTAGGAGTAGTGGAATTTGTAGTTAGGGTACTCCTAGGCCTATGCGACATCTTCTATCAACTCATTCAACAAGAATCATGACTAGTTAAAAATCCTACCTAGCGTGCATAGATCTGCAAGATCGATTGTTCCCGCAGTACACTAAGTGGGCCTCATATTGTGCAGTAGCTTACAATAGAGGATCCTTGCAGTGAAACGCACACTTGCATATTTGATAGGGCCAATTAGGAAGCCCCTTTTTGCATGTCAAAGGTTATACTTCTACTTCATTTTGGTGGTGTCTTTATGGGCCAAGTATGGCGCAGGGTCTTCTCCTTCCTTTGGTAGACCTGTTATTGTAACAATAAGCTCGACGTCAACTGGGTATCACTGATCGAGCCATAGGAATCCTCTGTGGAAACAAACCAGAAGTTGTTTCACGTATGTGTTGACCTACAGACTGTGGCCAAAATGTGGCATAAACAATAGGTTTTTCAAACCTGCGTGGCCAACGCCCTCAGCCGTTTGCATTGTCCTTAGCACCTATAGTCTAGTTGGGTCGAGTTGATCCGGGACCATGGAGTCTGCTCTTTTCAAACCTTCCTACTGTTGGGTGTCGAAGTCCTCGGACTTCAACTTGACGATCTTCGACCTTATGTCCATCAACAGGGGAACATTCTTAGGGATTCTTGGTGCTATCAAAACTGTATTGGCCTTCTTTGGAAACACTACTCTCCTTTCCTGGACATAAGGGGGGAATTTTTCATCATCATCCTCAGCGTCTGGGCCTCTGCATGGTGGAGCGTCTTCCTCCATGAGGTTGTCCTCCTCTTGATCTTCCTCCATTGTCCCTTTACCGGTATTGCTCGGAACAACCTTAGGCTTCCATTTCCTTTCCCTCTTAGGATGGGATGACTGTCCAGGCACACTTTGTCCAATGTGTATTGGCTCTCTCAATGGTTGTGCAGATGCAGCTTCAGGTGGCGGTATCGAAATTGGGTTTCTTACAAGGCACGAACCAGGGGTTGGAATATTGACAGGGTTTTTCGCTGGTCGAGGAGTAGCCGTAGGTTGAGGTACGTTCGCTGGGGCAGCTTGCTTCTTGGTTCTCACCATAGGATTAGTGTCTGGTTGCTGTACTTTTGATGATTTTATTTCTTCTTACTCAATTAGGAAACTGGGAATAACAGTTGCGTCAGATAGCTCACTCTCATTGGGGATCCAAATTATCATGGGTGTCGGCTTAGTCTGTGATAAGGTTTGGCTCTACAAATGCTTACCTCTGGTTCTTTCAGAGCTCTTTGTGTGAGTAAAATAATGCTTGATGGCAAAGATTTGTATTTATACGCTCCCCAGCGCTCTGCAGTTGTCATGCAATCAAAGGTGGATGTACGATCGATCACATGTGCTTCTCGGCCGAAGCGTTCCTTTCATTAACTCTGCTACTTGATCTGTGGGCTATACCTATCAGCACAGTTATGGAAATTATGTCAAGGATGGCTGGTGGGACCAAAAATCACGCTGCCATTCTCCTCGTATCTCATCGAATTAATGACGCTTAGCTTTCATAACTGCCTCAATATTCACTGGATATTTACACTTTAATGTCGATCAGCCTGTCATTTCTGCTTTTTGCAACACTTTCCATCTTTTTATGCGCTTTTTGCTTTTTCTGTGACATAATAATTTTTATGTCTTTCAGGCCTTTTTTTTTTGTCACGCGGCGCGATTCTAGCAAGGAATGTTATGACCGTCATAGTATGGTTTCAGGAAAATGCCGTTCACCATACCCGTGGCATACATACCATCTATTTTTTGTAGTTTTACTACACCCACATCAATGATATGTGCAATCATATATGGCCCTAGCCAATGCATCTTGCTCTTGCCTGGATGTTTGAAATATTTGATGTCATACAACAACACAAGTCCTCCGACTTCGAATGGATTAACCCTAATATGGTGATCATGCCATGCTTTCTGTCACTGCTTCTCAACTGTCTAATGAAATCATGCGACAAAGCATTCCTCTTCCATTTGAACGAGCTATGACAACCTTTGTTCAACAACATCTCCCTCATTCATATTCGTCAATGCAATAATTCTTAGACTTGGTACAATCTACTCCATTGGCACAACAAATTCTTGTCGATACACTAGTCTAAATGGGGTGTGCCCTGTTAATCGCTTGCAAGTTGTGCGATACGCCCATAACACAACTGAGACTTTTTGATCCTAGTCATCCTGATGCACATTGCATACCTTGGTCAATGCATTCTTTAGAATCTTGTTGAAAGTTTCGACTGTTCCATTCGGCTGAGGGTGATAGGGAGTTGTCTTCTTATGTTGGATCTAAAATTCTACAGTCAGCTCAGTAATTAATTTGTTAACAAAATGTGTACATTGGTCATTTAGTAGTATCTTTGGACAACCAAATATGGTGACTACATTTTCAAACAAAAACTTTGCCACAATCACAGTGGTACAATCTTTAACAGGCACAGCTTCAGCCCATCTGGTTAAATAGTCTGTTGCAGTAATAATGTAGCAAGCGCTAGTTATTTTTCCTAGTGGGCTGATCAGTCCAACAAAATCAACTGCCCACTTGTCAAATTCTTCAAGGGTTATCTGCGGTGCAAGCAACATCTCATCACGGCACGATGGTTTTCCTATTCTTTGACAGATATCAAAGTGCCTACAGAAGCTCTCGGCAACAGAACCATTTGTTGGCCTCTTTCTCCTTCTTGTCTTGACCCGCGGTTCAACAACAACACAATACCTACAAGACACCACATGAAATCGGCTCGACAGAGCAAGCTTAGTCGACAACACCTGTGAGGCAGGTGCAGTCTCACCCGAGATATCTAATGGGTAACTGCTAGAACCATGTTTCCACAGTTGGTGAGGGATTATAGTCCCTTGGAATGGGGCCAAGGTGCTCGACAAAGGTGGAAGGATGGAGTCTTACTGCATCATGTCAACAGTACTGGGAGGCAGCACGACGTGCACGTGACCCAACCTCATCCTTATAACCCAAAAATTGGTGCGACAACGCGGTGCAGCTGATCCCTTATACTGAATCAAACAGTGCACGGCTATATTTGGACTTAACAACTTAACCATTCATTCATATATAAACAAGATTACAACATTCATTCACTAGTAACTGTAATAACAAACAGTAAGGAAATATTCATGTAAACATTCACCATTCAACAACATTCATTCACATACATAAGGAATAACGTGGAAACCCATATGGGAAAAACAACCAAGGTGCTCTTCATCTGGCATGAGAATTAGATATAGCACCTTGCATTCTGCAACCTGTAGACTATTCTTAGGATATGTCTTTGACTCAATCTTTTGGCTCTCATGCTCTCTGGTTTATTCTTCTATCTACTCCTAGTGATCTACACACAACCTGGATCGACTCTTCTATCCTACTATCTGTGCAGTCAGCTGCAGATTCCTTCTACTTCTAGCAGTTTACACACACAGCTGTAAGATCTGTAGCTCAACAGCCTTCTACTTATACTCAATCTTGCCAAAATCCAATGGAATCTAACTGACTCTCTAACTACAACTTATCTATATCACCGAACACCCTTATATAGAGCGAGTTCCTTCTATTTATAAGAGTAACTAGACATCATAGGGTCAACTGAGTGCAACTCAGTTATTACAGACTCAACAACTTACAAAATATATTTTGTTACATAAATGTTGGCCCATACCTAGCCGTGAAAGTGTTTGAAGAAATTAACCACAACTTTAACTAGCCGTGGAAATGTCTTTCAGCTCGTCTGTACCAGTCATAACTAGCTGCAAAATTGTCCTTCCTTCTTATGCTGGCTTGTCCTTCTACAGTCTTCCTTGACTTCCTCATTCTAGCTTAAACTTCTCCACGTACTCTTCCACCGACTTGGATTTGCCTTCCTTGTTGCAGCTATCATGTCGCAACTTTCCTCCCATTCTTTCTCCATCGCACGCATGTTTTTATCTTGTCTGCACCGATTCCTTCTTAGCCTGCTTTTCCTTTCTGCCACGTGCGCCTTTTTCCCTTTATTTCTTGCACGGGATCTTCTTCCTTGTGCACTTTCCTTAGCCCTTTTCCTAGCTCAAAAATTCCCAGCAACTTCAATAACCTTTTGAGCCCATTCAGGCCTACGATTGGGAGTAGGGACTAGATATGGATTTGGATATGGATCCAATTAAACCTCATCTTCAATTCCAAGAACTGATTTAACTTGGTCCTCTGCTTCATATTCTAAATCTGAAACATTAATGGAAACATTATCATATGCAAAAGGTTTAGGTAGAATTGTTTTACCTTCCCTTTCAAATGGAAACTGAGATTGCACTGGATCCGAGTATGGCAGAAAGTGTGAGAATTCATATGCCTTGGAGGCATGGCTTGCGACACCTTTCGATATAATCTTCCTAGTTGAGATATTTGAGATCTCAACAAAGTCAGGGCCAAATACAACTTGCTTTGGTGAGCCTGTATGAGTCATCTAGTATATATGAAACAAATTTACTGCTAAGGAGGGAACATAGAGTACATTCTTGAACACTTTATGAGCTAACTGGATTGAACCCTTTCCTTCATCTTGGATTTGAGTGTCATCTCCCATGCTAATACATGGACCATCAGTAAGTTGTAATGAAGATAATGATTATTTGGATGCAACCAAGTGATTGGAGGCTCTTGAATCAATGAGGCAGGCATGTGATTTTGAAAAACCAACCTTCAGTGCATGGCATCTATCATCATGATCTTCAGTCTTGTCTCCATAGTCATCTTTCCTTGGGATTTCAGAGATGGAAATACTGTGCTGATTAAGGAATTTTGAAGTCTAATATATGGTCTTCTTCATACAATATTTCTTTGCATAGTTTCCTTTATTACAATATGAGCACTTTCCCTTGTCAAACCTCTGATGTTTGTCCTTCCTAGATCTAGAGGCTTCATTTGTGGGATCAAAATATTCCTTAGTTTTGAATTCAATGTTCCTTTTTTCTTTTCCTTTATGCTTCCTCCTTTCTTGCAAATTCTTTGTCTCACAACCTAAGGGAACTTGATTTGGGGAGGCTCTGAGAGCTACCATCTGTATCAGCTTGTCTTGTTCCTATATTAGAGACTTTGTGAAAGCATCAAGGGATGTAATTCTCCAATTAGGAGTGGTAAGTATCCTAGAGTGAAAGGTCAATACGAATACTGAGAATTCTTGGACAAGTTTTCTTAGAATATAGAGCACCAATTTATCATCCTTCTTTTCAATCCCACACTACTTGCATTGCATGACCCGTGATTTGAATTTTGAGAAAAATTGTTGTATAGTTTCAAATTTGCTGGGATGCAGTGTTATCAACTCATTCTCCATAATATTCCCCCTCAACTCATATTGTTTTCCAAACAAGGATTCGAGCTTATCCCATACTTATTTTGGTGTTATCAATCCCTCAAGGTGAAAGAGTAAATCTCTGGAGATGTGGATGCACATGAAGCCAAATGCTTCATCAAGTTTGTTTAGATACTTTGATTTTTCAAGATGCTACTAGGGTTCGACCTCTCTGCTGATGGTGACCCTGTACAAACCCTTGTTGCACAATAAAATCTACATATCAACCCTCTAATCAATATAATTGAAGGGTGTGAGGATTATGGGTGCCAAAGTTTCTGAATTCTCCATCTTACAACTTCAAGAAACAACTAATTATTCAAAAAATCTTCATATTACATGCAAAAACACTTGAATTTGAATTAAGCCAATTCAAACACTCTTCACTTCAACATGCGCACTTTGTCTGGGTACCTCACACCTGACTAGACTTCTCTGGACAAAATACAGAGGGAGCAAGGCAAGAATATTAGGAATTATGTGGAACCCAATTGCTTCTGGTGCATCAATGGACGTTTCTAAGGTTTGAAGCTGGACTGAATACCTGCTCTGATACCATGTTTAATTTTGTGAACCTGGATCCTCAGGCCTGTATGAATTCGCATATAAAAGAATATTGTGGAAGAGAGAGAAGCAATTCAGTAAACTTTGATCAATTATTCATGGAAGAATTAAACACACATGAGACCAAAATTGGAAGAATAACATTACATCCATTAATCAGTGAATAATATGTAATACAATGGTGTTACAAATAGGAGATGTGAAATGCCTAAGATAGGATTTGAATCTACGAACATGGTCTGACTCTGGAGCTAACTCAGTGTGGGAAAATCACCACTAGAGCTCACTAATGAACCTTTGAACCACTGAATCAGTTCACAACATGTTAACTGACTGAGTTAGGTGAGAAAAGGCATCCTACTTTCCTCAAATCCTACAAAGTGGCTCTAGGATGACTGAGAGTGATCTAACTGATGCGAATCATACCATAACTAAATATAACTAAACATCAACTAGGGTCAACTGCCGTAGACTGCTGGTGTCATTCAAAGTGGGTTCCTATATTATAGGTCTTGGTCCCTGGAGATCCTAAACTCTTGCAGAATGGAACATGGAGTGGTATGCAACCTCCAGGTGAGTCCCCCATGGAACTAGTAAAGTGGCAATGACCTCCTAAGCTAGGAAAATATAAATAGACTACGGTGGTCAAGGGAGGATTAATTAATAATCCTAATAGACATGTAACAATTTTGGTGAGGGAGAGTGTTGGGATCCAATAATAACATCATTTTTTCATCCTTTACATTTTATTATTATACTTGCCCCTATCTCTTTTTACACAATAACATCCTCTTGTCCTTTTTGTCCTAGATTCAACCCTTAAAATTCCAAGGTAACAATGTATTGGTAATGAGTCACTTTTATGTTTTTAAGAGTAATTTAGAAGGGATAGTTAATAGTTGTTACTCATGCAATTGTTCCAAAAATTTTATACATATATCATGCTCCATATCACAAAAGGTTTTTCCAGTTCTATGTTGGTTATAGAATGGAGGATATTCATGAAGTATTAAAGATTACCTAGTCTTCCTCTTCAATGTTTGGAACCAAAATTTACGTACCTCAACTTCTAGAGATGATCGAGCTTCCAAGTGTGCCCTTACAACAACATAATTATTGCAACTATTCGGTATTGGGTACAAGAAACAAAATTCCAAGAGCAAAGCATTGAGAACAATACACTAGTATACATGTATGCACAAGAATTTAGGAGGATATATTAACATCGATTGTTAACAAACTTGTGGTTCTAATTGTATACAATGAAAATTTTTGTGATCACATTGGATTGTATCCTCCACTTATATTATCTTAATTACAAATTGTATTTTTTAAAGGGAATCGACCTGTAGATACATGGTTTAGTTTATTTAGTTTTCTTTTATGTCTCATAATAGTTAACACCTAAGATTCTCTGAACAGTTGTAAAGGAGGAGCAATCCAAACTTTGTGGGGAAGATCTTGGTATTTTTTGAAGAGATAATAATATATACTTCGTTAAATCTAATAATATATATTGCTGGTTATGCAGTGTATAATTACATAGTCTTGATCTTGTAAAGGGGATCCACTCTAGAGGTAATGAATTGTTCTCTTTCATTTGTGTTTGCTTATGCCTTTCGAGTATAACCCTAGTTTCTAATGTTAATCATTTTGTAGTGTTCAATATAAGCCATTGTATTTGCATATTGTATATGATCCTTGACAGTATTTTTGATTCACATTTGTGTTAATTAGTTTGATTACAATTGTGTCTGGTGAAATAATAGATAAGGATAATCAACATAGTATTTTTGAATTGCATTTGAGTTGCAATGATAAATAGGGTATTTCACTTTGATTTATGTTATCAAATAGATAATTTTCGATATGTGTTCATGTTATGATAATCAAACATAGTATTTTAAATTTGTGTGTATGTTATTAGTATGATTGCAATGATAGCCAACATGGTATTTTGAGTTTTGTATGAGTAATTACAAAATTGTGTACAAGGAAGTAATATAAAGCAATAAGTCAAATAGAGCATGGTAATGTGATCAAATACCAAATTTGATTACAAACTTTGTGTGGCTAGAAGATTCATTGAATTAGCATCATTGTCTATGCTAACCACGATATTAGATTTTGAATTTGAGTCTAGTTTGAGTGTTATTCATAAATGTTAGATCAAATTCTAATTTGGAGTTGTCCTTAAAAACATTAGTTTGATTTAAGATTTTGTTTTATGCATTTCTAGCTTATGATAGGTTTGGATATTAGCATAGGAATCTATTTTCACTAGTTAGAGTAAAAAAGGGGATATCGAATCTTTAGAAATTTATTAGACAATACAAGTAACAAAATTCTACATATATTTTGTATTGGTATCTAAAAAGTATACAAAAACCTTGGTTTGAAAATTAAATGAAAAATGAATCAATATACATATATACTCACCTTCTGGTGAGTATATATTGTTAATAAAACCTTGATATTCTATAGAATTCATTTTACATGAGTACCACCCTTGGAATGAGGGAAAGTGACCGATAGGTTTTCCCAAGAAATGTTTTGCACAAAAAGAGAGAGTAAAGTATATGTAGTGGGGGGGGGGTGAGATCTTAAGTCGTAAATACATCAACAAAATTATCACACTCCTTAATGGGCGGGGAAAGATCATTTGTAAAATCTCTTGGATATTTTCTTTTGAATTCTTATTTGGCCTAACCCATTAGTGTTTTGTTGTCAATTCCTTACTAGGTGGATTTTAATTTTTTTCTTTCTTTGTATATTTGAAGCAATTGCGTACAAGTAAGAAGTTGCCACATGTCCTTGATCAATATAGAGTTTGCAACAAAAGGCTATATTTTGTTTATCTAATTGTTGCATATAGATTTATCTCCCACTCACCTATATAATTTTCAAAAAGATAACTGTGCTCAAATCAACATCAATACAAATCCAGGTAGAGGTATTGGAAACTAGGTCCCTAATAATTGGATCCATGGCAATAAAATTACCCATTGTATTTCCATATGTTTAAAAATAATTAAACTCCTAGTATTTAGGCGAGAGAATTGGAATTCTTACTCAAAATGAGACCTATAATAATAATTTCTAATCTACACTAAGCCAAGTTATCATGGATTCATAAAGGGACAATATTTTTCCATAAACCAAGGCCCTTTACTAAGAGTCTTGAGGATTATATTAAGCAAATTTGTGATACACAAGATATTCCCCCCCAAACTTGTTGTGTTCATTGTTTTGGGGAAAAGTCCCCTAATGGATTTGGGTTATAACCATCATAGGGTGATACCTTAAAGATAAACCTCAATCCCAAGAATAAACCGATTATAGATTTATAACCAATGTATACCTAAACTAGGAGATCAAATAACCAACATGTGGGACAACGTTTGATGAAGTTCCACTCGTTGAATCTCTTTGTCCTAATGATCCCTCAATCACCTGTAAAAATGAATGAAACAAAAGGACGATAAATAGATTATTGCAAATATAAAATCAATTGATTTTAAATGTTCAAGTTACTGCATTACATAACTATGGTTTTATGATAAAAAAACATAAACTTAACACAATAATTTGGACAGAAAAGAGAGACCTTTATAAACGAGAATGGAAAATACAAGAACGATTTCACATGTAACTTGTTGTGGTACTATTTGAACCTAGAGTTTGAGTTCCTCCATCAGGGTCATACACTTGCAACTCTTCTTCGAGCTTCACTCAAGGAAAATCCAAGAAAGAAAAATAATATCTTTCTGAATAGATTAAGAATGAAGGTTGTTAGAAATATAGATTTATAGATATGGGAAAAACTTGTAGACACAGATTTAAGGTTGTGTATTCTATAAGAAAAATGACAACATGACGATTCTTTAGGTAATCTCTACCCCCTCTATTATTCTCTTAGCCTCTTTTATTCTTTTGAGTAGGTAGTTAGATAAGTTGGGGTAATTATTCATGGGAAATAGGAGGTGAATACCGAAAAAATCATACACATTTCTTGAGAAAAAACTATATATATATTTTATCCCCAAATAGGTTGTGTCTACACACTATCAAGGCACGTATACATGATCTAGCCATAGATAGGGTACATATGACTTGAAAATGAGGTTTTTAAAAGAATTTTCCAAGAAGGGATACAAAGTAAATGATCCACAAGAGGAAAAGGGAGCCTTCAAGAGGGAGAAAATCATAAGTCTAAAGAGGGCATATCTAAAAATGATGTGGAAAAATATACTTTAACATATGTCCCATAATATGTGTGGTTAGAAGAGAAATTGACGGTGGAAATACATTATAAATATTCAAAAGTGAGTGCAAGGTAAAACTGGGTAGAAGTCCTCAAATGCTAACCTTAGGAAGAAACCTAAAACAGAACAAGTAAGAACTCTTTGTTCTTGAGGCGAGCATACCCATGCTAAGGAGTAACAAAAATCATCTGCCAAATCTAGTACACCAAGAATCCATGAGATATATAAGCAGTGATCATGGCCATGAAAAATGAACACACTGTGGATCCATGTCAAAGGAGATCATAGCCACGAAGCAAAACATAGTGGATATATGTCTTAGAATCAAGTAAGGATATATGTAAAAAAGCATTGTAATAATCAATCCTCACACGTATTGTTAGAAAATAGGACCCCAGAGTAATAACAAATATATAGTTAAATCATTGAACAAGATTTAAAACACATTACAGAGAGACACAGATATAACGTGGTTGACCCAAATGATGGGCTACGTCCACGAAGAAATTTCCAGTCCTTTTATTATAGTCCAGAAAGATGAAGAGATACAACCTACAACAAAATGGCTGCACTTCCTCTTCACGCTCTCATAGTCTCTCTCACACAATCACATAGATTGTTTACAATGCTATAATACCATACACAACCTTGTTACAATGATTTCTTTTATAGGGGACACATCACATGGGAAAATACTACGGTTAACCCAATACCATGGGTCCGCATAATTGTTGTCCAACCCAAAAGCTGGGGGACTGAGTGTACGGTACACCTGGGGTACAAACATGATTGAATAATATCTCTAGATCTGGAAGATCAGGCTCCACACCCAACAATTTCCCACCTTGAGACTGATCACATAAACACCACCCCTGCTGCACTTGTTGGACTATGATCTGGACCTTGGACTTGGAAAATTTCTTATTTTCACCTTCATGCTTAAAGGCCAACAAAAACCTAGCAAGAACTCAGTTTCTCTCTGGTTACTCCCTTTTTCAACATGTCTACATGATTATGTATAGTATGTATCTTTTCCAGTTTTAATAGTTTTTCATCTAGAACAGATCGTATGAAGTGGTACTTGATAGGTATATGTTTAGTCTTCGAATGAAAGGGTGAGTTCTTTAGAAGATGAATGGCACTTTGGCTGTCATTGTACAAACTACTATTCTCCTGCTTCTTACCCAATTCCCCCATGAACCTCTGCAACCAAATCATCTCCTTACTAGAATCTGTAGCAGTGACATACTTTGCTTCTGTTGTTGAAAGTGCAACAACCTGTTGCAGTTTTGAAATACAACTTACTATTGTTCCACCCACAGTAAACACATACCCTGTGGTGCTCCTCCTGCTATATTTATCACTAGCCATATCTGCATCAACATATCCTTGTAGAACAGTGTGTGAACCTACAAAACATAATGCATGTGAAGTGGTACCTCTCTAATACCTGAGAATCCACTGTATTGCTTTCCAATGCTCTTTACCTAGATTATTCATATACCTGCTCACAACTCCCACTGCATGTGCAATATCTGGTCTTGTGCACACCATGGAGTACATCAAGCTTCCAACTGCTTATGAATAGGGAACCCTGGACATGTAATCTATCTCTCCTCGTGTCTTTGGACACATATCCTTACTTAGTTTGAAATGGATAGCTAAAGGTGTACTAACTGGTTTTGCATTCTGCATTCTAAACCTCTGCAACACCTTTCTATGTACTCACCTTGAGACAACGTCAATTTGTGATTTTTCTTGTCTCTTGTTATTCTCATACCAAGGATTTCCTTTGCAGCACTCAAATCCTTCATCACAAATGAATTATCTAGTTTTCTTTTGAGCACATTTATATCCTACATGTTAGACCCTGCAACAATCATGTCATCCACATAAAATAACAAGATAATATATCTTTCGTTATCTAGCCTCTTGAAATAAACACAGTGGTCAGAATGACATCTACCATAACCTTGTTCTGTTATAAAATTATCAAATTTTAAATACCACTGCCTTGGATCTTGCTTCAGGCCATACAATCTCTTCTTCAACCTGCAAACCAAATTATCCTTCCCTTTGACCTCATTCCCCTGTGGCTGCTGCATATAAATATCTTCCTCCAAATCCCCATGGAGAAAGGCTATTTTTACATCTAACTGTTCAATATGCAAATCTTCTACCACCACTAGACTTAAAATAGTTTTAATTTAAGTCATTTTAACAACAGGAGAAAATATTTCATCAAAGTCTACACCTTTCTTTTGTGCAAACCCCTTTACAACAAGTCTATCCTTGTACCGCTTCTTGCCTCCATCTTCTTCCTTCAACCTATAAACCCATTTATTCTACATTCCATTTTTCCTATAGGAAACTGAACCAAATCCCAAGTTTGGTTTCTTACCAATGAGTCCATCTCCTCATCCATGACTTTATTCCACTTCTTTCTAGTTTCTAAATGCATTACTTCTTCAAAACATTTCGGTTCACCAGAATTAGTCATCAATAAATAATACAGTGAAGGAGAGAATCATTCAGGGGGTCTACTTAACCTGGTAGATTTTCTTACACTTGCAGGAGTTTCTGGTGCCTTTGGAACTTCATCTTCCTTGATTTCATCAAGCACAGTGTACTCTGTGTTTTCCTTTTCCACTTTCTTTCCCTACAACTGATCTTTGTACATGACCTTTTCATTGAATACTACATCTCTACTCCTAATGATTTTTCGTTTTTCATAATTCCACAAACGATAACCAAAATCATCAACCCCGTATCCAAAAAAGGTACATTTCTTGGATTTATCCTCAAGCTTTGTTCAATCATCTTTATCAATATGGACAAACGCTTCACAACCAAAAGTTCTCAGAAATGAGTATTTTACCTGTTTACCTGTCCATGGCTACTCTGGAATGCCACCATCCAAAGCGCTTGAAGGCCCTCTATTTATTAAATAAACAACAATGTTTACAACATCAACCCAAAACTGTAAGGGAAACCCTGCATGTAATCTCCTACACCTTGCATGCTCCATGATCGTTCTTTTCATCCTTTCTGACACACCATTTTCTTGTGGTGTTCCAGGGACTATATTCTCTCTACGAATCCCATTGTGTGAATTATAACTGTCAAACTCCTTGCTGTAGTACTCACCTCCATTATCAGATCTGAGACATTTCAACCTTTTTCCTGTCTCATTCTCAGGTAAAGCTTTCCACTTCTTAAAAGTATCAAACACATCAGATTTCTGTCTAATGCAATAAACCCAAGTTTTTCTATTTGCATCATTAATAAAAGTAACATAATAATGAGAGCCACTAAGAGATTGTACATGAGTTGGTCCCCATACATCTGTATGGACAAGCTCTAACTTTTCACTCTTCTTTTGTTTCCCAACCATGAGAAATCTAACTCTCTTATGTTCTCCATAAACACAGTTCACACAGAATTCCAAACTTACTTGCTTCAGATCTGGAAGCAGTTTCCTTGAGTGCACAATCTGCATCCCCTTCTCACTCATGTGGCCAAGCCTATGATGCCACAACGTTGAACCTGTTTATGTGGAAGCTAGAGAGACAGAATAATCACTATAATGAGGACATAAATATAACATACCTATCCTATCTACTTTTGCTATTACCATTGATCCTTTAGTGACCTTCCACCACGTTTCTCCAAACGTAGACAAATGACCACCATCTACCAACTGCCTTGTTGATATTAGATTTATTTTCATAGCAGGAATGTGCCTTACATCTTTTAGCAGCCAGTCATTTCCATTATTTAACTTAATCCATACCTTACCCTTTCCAACAATTTTACATGGTTCATCATCCCCCAATAAAAAATGTCCAAAATCACCTTGAACATAATCATGAAAGAATTTCCTATGGTGTGTAGCATGACATGAAGCCCCTGAATCTACTACCCAGTAATCACTAGTATTATCTAATGCAAGAATCAAAGCATCTTGTAACACATCATCTGCTGCATTCACTTCCTGAGTAGTCTCTTGCTATCCGTCTCCTTTCTTCTTTGGAGCTCTGTAGTCTTTCTTCAGATGTCCTTTCTTACCGTAGTTCCAACACTCTATTTTTGTGAATCTGGACTTGGATCTTCCCTTTCCAGACTTGCCACCGTTACCTGGGTTCTTTCCTCTCTCCTTTTGTCTCCCTCTTCTCTCCATGGTCAACGCATTACCTGATGTCTCACCAGTGCTTTTTCTTCACATTTCCTCGCTAAGAATAACACCGACAACATCATCAAACTTAAGAGTGTTTGAACTAGGGACATAGTTACTTACAGCCATGACCAAACCTATTCCAGCTTTCTGGCAATGAACACAAGATTAGAAGATGCCTAACCTCATCATCAAAGTTCACTTTTACAAAACTTAACTGACTAGTAAGTGTATTAAACTCATTTAAATGATCGTCAACAGATCCACCTTTCGACATCTTCATATTAAATAAACGCTTCATTAAAAATACCTTGTTGGAAGCCGAGGGTTTTTCTTAGAGCTTACCAAATGTGCTCATCATGCCCTCTATATTTTTTTCTTTCAAAATATTGAAAGCCACCGACGAAGCCAGGCACATCCGTATTGTTCCCAATGCCTTTCTGTCAAGAACCTCCCATTCTTCAACCTTCATAGCCACCGACTATTTTGATTTTCTGCCCAATGGCAGGTATAGATCCTATTTGGTACAGATAGTCCTCCATTTGCATCTTCCATAACTGATAGTTTTGGCCATTAAATTTCTTGACCCTAAACTTTCCTTCTTCTGCCATTTCTCCCACTCGAACCATGAACCCTTCTTTCCTACGATTTTACTATCCAAATAGACCTTTTGGCTCTGATGCCAATTGTTAGTAAACAGGACCGTAGAGAAACAACAAATATATAGTTAAATTATTAAACAAGATGCAAAACACATTACAGAGAGACATAGATATAACGTGGTTCACCCAACGATGGGATACGTCCACAAAGAAATTGCCAGTCCAGAAATATGAAGGGATACAACCTACAACAAAACCATTGCACTTCCTCTTCATGCTCTCATAGTTTCTCTCACACAATCACATATATTGTTTACAATGCTATAATACCATACATAGCTTTGTTACAATGCTTTCCTCTATAGGGGAAAAATACCATGGGAAAATACTACGATTAACCCAATACCATGGGTTTGCATAATTGTTGGACAACCCCAAAAGAGGGGGAACGAGTGTACAATACACTTGGGGTACAAACACGACCGAATAATATCTATGGATCTGGAAGATCATGCTCCACAACCAACAAGTATTAGTGTCATAAAATGAATAAATGATAATTAATTGTTGGATTATCCCACCATACTGAGAGGGGGGGTGAATCAATATTGGATTTTTATTTTAAAAATAAACACAAAATGAATCAAACAGGTTAATACACACATTTTATTGTGGAAACATCAAAGAGAAAACCACCATTCAAACTCATTAATAAGATGAATCTACAAAAATTATTTATCTACTGCTACAGAAAGGATGCAACAACACCCTAGGTTTCTTTCTGTTACAACAGACAAGGATGCTCCAACACCCTGAGTTTCTTCCTTCTACAACAGACAAGGATGCACCAACACCCTGGGTTTCTGTCTGCTACAACATAAAAGGATGCTACAACACCCTTTGCAGACTTATAGTCTACCCTAGCACCACCTTGCCACCCAGGACTGATTTTATCAATCGACTATCCACTTCTTGGATTCTGTCATTCGCAATCATAGAGACAAGACCTTTCCTTCAATTATTTTGTCAATAAATACCTTCACAGTTCCTACAAACACATCTCTTAACTATTGCGTCATTTCATTATTTGATCGTGCCTCTTCAAAACAACTAAGCTAATTCCCTGTTAGTTGATTTGCTATTTAATATTCCATTCGTGACCTTCCGCATTCTCCATTTACACATCCATCCTAAGCATTGATTTTACATTGGGCTTCTTCCTGACCATAGATCTAAGATAATATGCGGTATTCAGATTTCCCAACTATGACATTCTCAAAATGTCTTTCCATACTTAGCTTTCTGCCTCAACCATTCTGCACTGTTGATCTCCTTCAATCTTTTTGTGACTTCTAATCTAAGGTTAAAATCGAATATTGGAAATGTGACTTTTTCCAAATATCATTTCCTACTTTCCGCTTTCCGAACCAATCTTTTCGTACCGTTGATCTTTTACGAATGTCTCCTGACCGTCGATCTTCTGGATCGTGGGTTGTGGAATGTAGGTTTCCAAAAACTCAAACGTTGTTTTTGCAATTCTCCATATTCCACTTTCCGCACTAATATTTCTGCACCATCGATATTTTACAAGTGTCTTTTTTACCGTTAATCTTCCAGATCACAGGATGCGAAATACGGGCTCTCAAAAAATCAAATGTTTCTCTCGCAATTCTCCACCTTTCACTTTCCACACCGTTGATCTTTTACGGATGTCTTTCTGACCATCGATCTTCCGGATCATGACATGCAAAATGCAAAACTTTAATATTTCCCACAGTCTTTTCATGATTTTGCACCTTCCGCTTTTCGCATTCCTCTTTCCGTTTGAACCGTTGATTTCTTTTGCAGGGTTCAATCTAGACCGTCGATCTACGATCTAATGTGGATTGCGGACCTTCACTTTTCTTGTGTGAAAATCATTCACCACCCTATATTTCCTTGCGGATTAAATTGTAACCGTTCATTTACAATCAAATGCAGATTTGTGGATCTCCCATCTTGTTTGTGCATAAATCATTCACCACAACAGATTTCCTCTCGAATTAAATCCTAACCGTTGATCTTCGATGAAATTATTCTTTGGGCTATTAAACTATGAGAAATGATCCTCATTCGTTGGATCTCTGTCAAATCCAATCAACGATGGAAAATAGAACAAAGTAGATAATAGTTTAATATTTCGCAACCATCCAGATTATTAACACGCTTGCTAGTTGGATCTGCGAAATGGCTTGTAGAGAGTTCGATTAGTGTCCCCACCAAATCAACGGTGGAATCCAAAAACAATGAGGCATATTTCATAAATATTTTTTGCACATCCAAATTTTTATTTCCCCTGCTAGTTCTCCTTGCGAATTCGCTGTGTGTCGTCGATTTATTTTAAAGATCGATTTCAGTCGTTGATCTCAATCTAATTTCCAGCGGTTAGTTCTGATTTCGCTACTTGAATCACCTTTTATCCTCCTCACTTTTTTATCAGTGAAATATTATTCAGTATTTGATCTTATTCCACCTTTAATCTCCACTGCATGATCTTCAGACATGTATAAGGAAGCCACTAGATGTCATCAGTGCCAAATTTTTGATGGGAAAAGGAAAGTGGTTTCACTCCCTCTCAACCCTATATCAATAGAAGCACCTTTCCAACAAAGGGGTTTGGATTTCATTGGGGAAATAAATCCCAACTCCCTGGGATAGCATAAGTGTATTTTAACGGCAACTAATTATTTTACAAAGTGGATTGAAGCAATGCCCACTAGAAGAGCTACAGAAATAGTAATAATGGACTTCCTGGAGAATAATATCTTAGCAAGATTTGGTTGTCCTAGAATAATTGTGACAAATAATTCCCCCGCTTTTAAGTCCAAGAAGATGATTAATTTCTGCCATAAGTGTCATATAAGTCGAAATCATTCTACTGCATATTATCCACAGGGTAATGGGCTAGAAGAATCCTCTAACAAAAGCCTGGTGAGGATAATTAAGAAGCTATTGGAAGACAATAAAAGAGCATGGCATATAAAGCTGAAATATACTTTGTGGGATGACTGTGAATCAACAAAAAAGGGCTATTGGAATGTCACCATTCCAATTGGTGTATGGATTTGAAGTGATTTTTCCAGCATCTCTAGGAGTACCAGTTATGAAATTATTACAAGACCGATAGGATGAGCCTAATCATATGCAAAGGAGAATAAACTAGATTATTGAACTAAATGAATTGAGGGATAAATCTTATGATAAGGTACATATACATCAAGAGAAAATGAAGAATACCTTTGACAGAAAAACAAAAGAAGACATTTTTTCAGATTTATGACTTGGTATTAAAATTCGGATGCTCCGCACGAAGACAAAAGAAAACATGGTAAGTTTGATCATTTATGGGTAGGTCCATACATCATGACAGTGCACAAGGGAAATAATGCTTTTATTCTATAATATAAAGATGGGTCACAGTATGAAGGAGGCCCAGTGAATGGGATATTTCTAAAGCATTTATTGGAGTAATGGGGAGGCGTTCTATGTATTATAGAGTAAATGTTTTTACTTTCAATCAGCATAGATGGTGAGCCAGAAGATTTGAAGTGCACGGAGAAGGCCCTAAGATCGGGAGGGTAACCATTTTTCAGTTTTTATTTTCTTATAGAAAGACAAAATAAAATAAAAAGACTTGAGTTGTTAATGGATTTGGAAATTGGTATATGAGGTTATTTTCTACCTCACTCGGAGGATAGCATCCCTAGTGGAGCCAGCTGTTAAAACCATATTTGAATAATTTTGGATTACTGAAGGCTTTGGGAAATGACCCTATTTAAAAATACTATGAAGGTGCCCTTTAAGGTAATAGAGGCACATGAAGCATTCACAGTGGACCGTGGGATGATGAAAGGGTTTCGATCCACGGTGGTGGATCATTTTACCATTGGAATAAGCAACAATGAAAATAGGGTAAAGAAAGTCATGTATCGACGATTCAGATCCAGGAGGGTCAAGATCAACGGTGAAAAATCATTTCACGGATCGAAGAAAGTTGTAGGGGTTGCAAAGATCGATGGTTGTGACGAGAGATCAATCTTGATCAATGGATAAGAAGCATTCTGCGATCAGAAGTTGCTCACTCGATTAGAGGAAAAAGGATTAGCGAGATGTTAAAGTTCTTAGGGATGAACGGTCCTGATGAGGATAGTTTGGAGATCGACGGTTGATGTTGATTTCCCCAAATTAGGCTGTGCACGTTGATAGTGTTGAGTTTTGATATGAATATTTGGCATATCAAAGGCTTAGATCGCAAAGATGAACATATCTACGGTACAGATTGCATGAGGATGAATGAGGGTTATGTGATGTAAAAAAATATAAAAGAATCTACGTGCAGTTGAAAAAGATTTGTCTTTCCTAAGCTTTGAGATTGACGAATACGCTGACCATGTGCAGAACGCTAGCGTGGACAATTCAGAGAACAATGCAAAGTGATAAGGTAGGAATTTTCAAACCTTTTGGGTATTTCTGGAATGGATACAATGGATGATAGAGAGGTGATGGAAGTAGCAGATAATGAGGAAGTAGGGGTTTCTTATTAGAGGGATGAGAAGAGTTTTGAAGATAAAAACACTGAAATTTCTGATATTATCCTAATGAATGAGATAATTGAAAAAACTAAGGATAGGTTGAAGGTTCTTAAGGAATAGGGTAATGACACCTGTGGTTTTTTAAATCCTTCATTTACTTTTTCTCTGTCAACCAGACCCCTATCCATCCTGAGTTTGTCGAGTGGTGTGTAAGTAATTACTTTGAAACTGAAGGAGTCATTATGGATAATCTTAAGTCTAAATCTTGTGCTCTGTTGATGCCCCTGCCATTTGTAAAGCCTCAGCCGTTCTGCATGAGTTTGTTCAGTTATCCCAGGAATACAAAGAGGAGATTATCATTCATTTTTTCCATGAGTCTGTAGTTGAAATTAAGGAAGCATTTATGAAATCATGTTCCAAACCTGATGGTGAGATCTTAAGTTTGTCCTATCCAATCGACCTAGAGCTATTCAATGAAGAATCCCAATCCTGTGTTTCTCTGGACAGTCAGTTTTTAGGTTTAGATACTAATGGCTATGTCATAGAGCCATTGTTGAGTCTATTGTTTGTCCTGATTACCTATCCTGTTGAACCTGAACTTCTAGGACAATCCTTTCAGTCATGTTGTCTTAAATTTCATGAGTTTCTAGTTTAAAACATTCATTCTTAGCTAGTTAACTTCCACAATACTAGGGTTTTCCGATATTAGTATTTCTTATTGATGATGTTTTTGTCACACCAAGAAGATAGTTTTCAGTCTCTTGGGCTGGTGCTCACAGATGAGACGACTGTGAATTATAACAAGTTTATGAATGACTTTACGGCCGAGGTTTACAACATATTTTTTTCAAGAAAGAATGCCTAGGGTGTTTCCAGAAATGAAGGAACTACTGCAACTCTCGCCTAGCAAAATGGTAGGATATTGGTTCCTTACAGAGGCAGAAACGGTTATAAGGTTGTATGGGTTTGTGCACTAGCCCTATGTTCTCCCATCTTTCTTGACAGTTAGGATTTTCTCTTTGGAATTTCTCAGAGAGAAGCTTACAGTAGAAGAAGAGCACATCCTAAGCTTCAGGAAGAGTTTAGACATGAAATTTCCCTAGGAGGTAGGGCCATATGTTGTAAAAATTAGGGTTTCCTTTCCTGTGATTGACAATATGCTTAAGAGTATGGGATTTCCTTTGGGAGCTACAATCAATTACGATCCTCACCAGAAATCTCTCCTCGATCCCTACGCATATATAATCTTTTGTTCATGTTTTGAAGACTTTCATTTTGATCGATCTCAGAGATTCTCCTCGATGAAACATTTCCACTAAGAAGCTTTTGGAACACCTAAAGCTTGTTTTCATTCAAAATTCAAGTGATTACATGTTCATCTCACTTATCCCATATCAATTGTCCATCCTTCTTGGAACCTGTACATTTGACTCATCATAATAACAATTAACACTACACTAACATTGTTAAGTACATTAATCCCCTTTTCAACCAAATCTACATTCAATATTGTCGAAACAAACCATATACTAATGATCAATAGGAAGTTGAATATCAAAATTGAACATATGAAAGAGATTGTACCCACATCATGCTTATGTTTTACCATAGATACATTATCAACCATAATAGGTGTGTTGGAATGCAATGCCAATTCCTCTTCATGCATAGGATTCTTTTCTTAAATTGCACATACATAAGTGCCAAATTTCGACTTGCATTAACAACACTTTTTAGTTGTTGTGTAGTTCCCAATGATATGCTATTTTAAATGAATGTGAATGTCTATATACTCAATTTATTCTTTAAACAAATGATATTGACTATGTTCTATATAGAAAATTGTTTTTCGATCAGATAAGGACGGACTACCCAACACAATTCCATAGATATCCAGTGGGACCACATCAAATTCAACTTCATCTCCAAACTTAGATGTTATTGCAAAATTTAGATCATATTGCATTATTACTTGTAATATTTTATCTTTGCATACCCAACCTAATGGATAAGGTCTCTTGTGTGGTTTTGTTGTTAATCCCAACTGCTTAACTACTTCTTCTAAAATGAGATTAGCTTGGGATCCACTATCTACGACAGTGTCAATCTTAGTTTGTTTTGTAATTACCCTTATATGAAACAATGCATTCTTTTTTATATCCTTAGAACTGTCATGATCTTTAGAAGTAGAAGCACGTGAATAACGAATGTTAGAATCATTACCAAGAATAGCTTTACCTTTCACACCTTAGATTGTTATCTTTGTTTCATCCTCAGAATCCGATCCAAGATCTTCAACGATAATTGTGGCATTTTTCTTCCCTTTCCAACCCTTAATCCATTTCGGTTTCAGTTATGGATGTAGTACCCAACAATTTTCTTCTTCATTCCCTTGATTTTGACAATGTGACCATGTAGGCCTCTCATCACCTTTCCTCACTGTAGATGTATGATTACCTTTCCCTTTTCCCTTACCTTCTTTCGACCGATTGGATTCAACTAAGGAAACGTTATCATGGGTATTCTTCCCTTTGGATTCAATGTGTGTAGCTTGCACAAATACACCATGAAGTTTAGTAGGAGTAAACATAAGTACTGTATGACACATATAACTATGTAATCCTCCAATAAACTTGAGAAGAGTTTCTTGGGTATAAAGAGGTATACCCAAAATCAAATCTCTCTTTCTGAATTCCTGAGTGTATTCTTGTACATTTTGAACTTTACCTTGTGTTGGGGAAAATATTAAACAAATTATAACACATATATCCAACGATTTAATTGTCAACCCAGAGAGAGCGTAAACTTGTGAGGTACATACAAAATATATGCAGAGGCAGAGTGTCGCTGAATTTAATCTATAACTGAAATTAAAAATACATTACTAAAATTGAAAATACATGAATGAAATTGAATTAAACTTACAAAAGCAGGAAATGACATGAAATAAACTGGTATAAAGCAATCGACATTAGCTTGTGAGCTCACATAAAATCAATACTGAAAATGCATAAGAAAGAAATAACTAAATTTCTATACTAACAACTCATAAGAAAGAAATTGCTGAAAATCTATATTAACATAAGAGAGTCAAAGGAGGTGCAATAAGCATCATCTCCATTACATAACACTCAACATCTATTCTATGAATAACTCTAAACTATTCTCTACTTCCAAACCACTAGAGAGGCCTCTAACCAAAATGAGGAGAGAGCCTCCTATTTATACATAAATTCAATATAATTGATCATAATTACAGATCCACAATTATCTCAACTGATGCCTAAAAATCCTCAACAAATATACAACTCATCCCTCAAAATAATCCAACAAATATTAGATGAGATATTCTCTCCACACCTCCATGATCTTCTCCTTGAAGTTAGCTCATATCTAGAAGATGAAATTCGAATTTGAGGCTAGGTGGTCACTTTTGAGCTTGTTAAAGTCTTCAAATACACCTGTAAGCATCACCAAACTCACCCAACTTTAAAGTATAATGAAAATATGTTATTTTTCTCAATAATTAACCACAAATTCACTCAAAATACTAAAAAATAAATGATTTGGAAAATGGTAATATAAACCCATATTTATTATGAATGTGGTGAATATTAATGGTTTTATGGAAGGATAAGATAGGAATAAAGTGTCAAATGGCATAGGAAAGAGGAATAAAATGTGGTCTTTTTGCGGCTCAACATTCCCCCCAACTTGACTGTTTGCATGTCCTCATGCAACTATGCATTGATTCTCTTTTTAAAACCTTTTGGATTTGTAGCTGAGGCTTTACATGATGATGGTATGTAACAGTAAATCATTCCATGATTTTGAAATGCATGAGTGGCAACAAGTTTTCTTTTATGGTTGGTTCTTGTGTGACAACCATAAGTATAACAAATGCTGGTTCTTGTGTTTACAACATTAGCTTGTTTTACTAGTATTTAAACTGCAATACATAAGATTTATGCATTAGAAATGATGAACCATCAATGTATATTAGAAAGCCTTTTTCTTCATATTATGAATCATTCCAATATATATATATATATATATATATATATATATATATATATAGCATAGTTTGGGAAATACATGTTGATTAAGGGTAAATGAGACAATGAATATGTAAAATGGTAATGAATATTCCCCCCTCCCAACTTAAGATGTATTAGGTTTATGAAAAGGACAAAGGGAATGTTTCCAAATTCATTCATTTTCTAGCATTTAGGGAATTACATGGTTAAATATTAGAAAACAACATACCTCCACTTACCCAAAAAATTGATGAACTTTGCAATAGGAATGTGGTTGCTGCTGCTAAATAATAGAATGTGAAGTGAAGGATTTGAACTGCTGCTTGGTTGGATGAAGTAAAAGATGAGAGCTGAAAGTAGAACTGTGGTACTCTCATATGGTTGAAGTATGCTACTATAGAACTTCTGATGGAGTCATGAAAGGTATATAGTCTTCATCTGCTACAAAAATCGATGGTACAATTCTTACCATGCGAATAAATGTGTCAATGTTTAACATGGAAAGAAGTCATTGGATTACCGACCATTAATGAATGCCATTAACCAATGTGAGGCAATCTCACCATTGCTGTCAATGAGTGCCAAGGTACCTAAGTACATCTTGTGAAGTGCGAATAGATGAGCTGATGTTAAGCCACTTGCAAGATCTAACGATCAAGTGACATTGATGTATTCCCATGATTGTCATCGAGAGAACTTGCCATTAAGGCATGCAAGCCTCAAGGTACTAAAAATGAACTCTAATCTCCATCCTAGATAAGGTACTGAGGTCGATGGGGCAAGAATTGTTGAAAGGTGGGCGTTAAGGAATCCCACATCAGTCAACACGAGTTATACAAAATGAGTGGTAGGACTATAGATGAAAGATCTCATGGTTAAACAGTTTTTATGGCAAGTATAACAAAGCAATATAGTCATGGAAATGAAACTGAATGGTTTTATTCATAAGGAAAAAGAGAAACTGAAAATGGGGAAATTGTGTGCCACTCAGAAAGATAGACATGAGGGAAGTCATGATGTATAAGGCAGTGAAAATGTAGACTCTGACATGGAAGATGAATAAGCTTGGAAGGAAAAAGGATAAGTAATCATGACATGGCGTAATTGGTTTCTGAAAGGCTTCTTTATGGCAGAAAAATGTCACGACATACATAGTGGAAACTCAACTTCTTCAAGCTTTTAATGAAGCATTTTTTTTCCTGAAAAGTTTCCACGATTCTAGAAATCAATTCTGCACGCCATTCGTTTGTGTTTAGATCTGCAAAAAAAAAGTTAGTATTTCCCTGCAACAAACTCGTGAGCATATTGAAAATACATGAAAACATGTGCTTAACAAAAGTTAAAGAGAATAAATAAAATGCTCTTATACTCGAAAGTAGCAAGCCTTCTTGTTGAAACCTGTTTCTGAGTGACTTGCAAAAACAAGTTAGCACAATAATCATAAAATTTTGAGAAGATTCCAAGTTCATTTAAAATTTAAAATTTTATGATTTTATTTATTACCTAATACTTTTTATTTATTTACATGTTTTTAGTTTTTAATTTTTTTTAATGTTATTATTGCATTGTTTTTGTATATTTTTATGTGTTTGTTTTAATATTATGTCGATGTGTTTTTTTCTAATGTTTCCAATTGTTTTGTAATAAAAGAAACAATCATAGTTTTTACATCCTGATGCGTCTTTATGTAATGATTGCGCAATAGGGAGAGAGAGAGTCGACCCTTTTAGTGGTTGACCCCTCTAAAAACATACTATCTTAGAATAGAGAAGAGTGTGCAAACAAGCGATCTCTATGAACAGTTTCAAACAAACGCCTATCTGCCTACCTCCCCCAAACGGAAGATGTGTCAAGTCCCAATGTGCAAAAATAAAAATCAAGGAGAAGGCTTGGTTGCGACAGCAGCTAAGCCTTCTATTTCAAAGACACATATTAATATTATTAATTTATGTTTGACCTAAAATTTTATTTTTAATTGTTTTTGTATATTTTAATTATTTATTGTTATATACATATTAACCTAAAATTAAAATATATCAATCTAATTTCATGGAAAAGTGGGATGATGTATTAAAAATGGATCTATTTATTTTATTTTTATTTTTTAGTTTTGATAAGTTATTTTTTATTTTATTTTTATTATATATATAAAGTTTTATTATGTGAATTTNTATATATATTTTAATTTGTATGGTTTTATTATAATCAAAGAGAGCAATTTTTTAAGTATTTATAATAATGTTTTTTTAATTTTTTTATAATTGAAACCAAATAAAATAAAATAAAGACAACTTAAAAGAAATACCTTATTATTTATTTACACTAACCCTAAGCTGAAAAACATTTTCAAAGCACCCATAATGCATATTTGAGAATGTTGAAGCAATGCACCAATTGGCCAAATATAATCTTGAGCCAACTGATAGCGTGAAAACACGACTAACTGCCCGATCACCAACATCTAGTTTGCACTTAAATAATTCATTCTCAGAGAGAAGCAAACAACTGTTTCACCACCTATAGATCCATCACCCATTAGATGTAGGAACAAAACACAGTTAGTTTGCTAGAAGAAGAAGCAAAGATCGTGGGCATAGGAACCTAAGATTGCAACAAAAGCTTCAATGTTGTTATTCACATCTCATTTCAGATTTATTTTTTCTATTCGATTGAATAGTATTAATTACATGCCATCGATAATACAAGTAATCATGCTGACCAAGAGGAATAACCGAGGAGGAGTAATAATCCTAATTAAAATAGACTTGCTCCTCACATTTTTATACTCCAAACGCTAGCTAGCGGCTTTATCACACGATCCTTGACATGACCCATCCATTGACCGTAATCTTTATTCCCGTCATACTACCTACTTCTATGATGTGCAATAATCTATGCACGGATAGCTCTCATCCCAACTCCTTTATAATCTCAAGATATGTCGAACTAACATCTTTGGAATGAGGGAATATTTGGTGAACTAAATTGCAAAAAGCAACAACACTTTTCGTGTGATATTTTACTTAGGCAGGGGAAGAGCGATGGCCACCTGTCTGGTGCAGTTGTGATAATGTTGTTATTTTTTTACAGGAGATATTGTAGGATACATGGGATTAAGAATTATAAATATCTATTTCATTTCATGGATGTTTTAATATGCAATATAATATTTTGTATCTTTCCTGAGTAGTGTTATGCTATGTAATTATGCCATTTACTCAAAACTTCTATATTGTCATATTTATATTTTATTTCACAGTGTGCTAAAAACTATTATTTTTGTGTTCATGTTTTGTATGACAACTATGCCAAAGCCTCATCATTAATTGAGAAATCCCCTCTATCTTATTCCCATGAACAGATAACGCCAGAGAACGGCATATGGAAAAAAGAAAGGAGGAGTGTAGTTTAATGGATATGAGGCTGCCCGTTCCTTCGAGATTGGAAGGGAAGTTCCGTCTCATCTTCCCACTTTAGTGTAGTATTAGGTGCCCCATTCCCTCCTCTTTCACTTTATAGTTTCGGCTAGCCGGATTGAACAAACATAAGCGGAAACATAAAAGGTTATTTATATATTCAAAAGTGTTTTTGTATAAATATCTAGATTTGACTTTTGTGTAGGTTAATAACGAGAAATTGAAAGGAGATTCAGAATTTAATCAATTGTTTTTTTTTGGATGATTTTTAGCGTTTATAGTTTCTATTGTTTCTTTTGCACCCTCCAACATAATCATCTGTAGATTCATCATAATGAATTAGAGGAATGTAAATTTACTGAAAATAAACAACACTCCAATTTGTCCATAAGACTTCCAAATTTCCAAATACGAGGCCATCGTGATAAGAGTTCATGCCTGCCTGCCTTATCTCTTTACTATTTTATAGAGGAACACAACCTTATGGTTATTGGTATCGTAAAGTCAGAGTGTTAAGTCTGTAAGGTCTGAGTTAGGTCAGAATTATTGAAGTTGTTTGTTTATCTGTTTCAAAGAAGCGACCGAAACGAGATGAGTACCTAGTTTTCCCGTGGGTGATATGATCAACACAGACGCTAAACTCGGTTATATGATCCAGCGATGACAACAAACAAAAAATAATTTCTGGCAAATCTCTTTTGTCGCTACAATTTGGGAATTATTGGGTTAGGTAAAAACAAGCAAAAATAAATGAGTTGGAGCTAAAAAGCTTTTTCCAACATCAGAGCCAATTCGATGGAGCTCGTAGCAAAGTCTGCGGTGTGCCATGATGGGATAGAGGGGAACCCTCCTCTTCTCTCCTCCCATTGTTCTCGACATGTTACTGAGAAGACTATATTCATGTTTAACACCAGCACCCGTAGCGTGCATAGAATTATTGCCATTGTTGTCGGAATGACTCATGAACTGCACCGAAGGGCCGGATTGAGGCAAGTGGTTTTGGAGAAGGTTATTCGCATTGTCATGGTGAATATAGCTGAGCTGAGGCATGGGGGGAGCTGGATCTATTGTCACCATTACATGTAGTCAAAACATAGACAGGAACATTAACGATTGCACTAATCATCCACAGGAACCATAGGTAATTAATAACGATTGGTCAAGAGCATGTGGTCCACGGTCACCTCTGCAAATCGAATCCGTCCACCATTAATCAGGTAACCCTAAATTATCATTGAAACCTATCAGTTTGTAGGCTCTTAAGAGCTAGGTCCAAGCCATAGCACGCAGTGGGATTCTCACAGCCATACAAAAAGACTTCTAAATTAATCATAATCATGATTTAAAACATTACTAAATAGTGAATTGAATTGACCTCCTTCAAAATGTCCAACTGCTACGACTTAGTAACAAGGAGGACATAATGCAAACAAACAGTACAAACAAACTGCTAATAAATAATAGCGTAATGCAAAGCCGTTCTCCACCAGTGCAAATGATTGCAATAACAGAATCCAAAGATTTAATGATTTTGAATGTTTCATTTGACATTTTGAACTAACGAGTGGTAATTGTTTAAAGGTTGTAATGTGAGCGGGTGACATAAAGCATCTAGTAGAAGCCTAGCATAAATTTTGGAGGATATATAGGAAATCGCCTGGGAAAGATGGAAAAATCGTTCAAAAGATAAGGTCAGTGGAAGTGATGTGCCCATAATATTCTCCATTATGGCAACTCAATCATCATGCAAATCTTGTATAACAGTTCTTTAAGTAAAAATAGCTAACAACCAGACATGATATCAAATCATGAGAATTTCTGAGCGTATGGTTATTGTATAATAGATCAAGTCTGGTCTCTTAAATTGATCATGGGAATCTCAAGGGCGGATACGAGAATATATCATTTATCTCCTATATTACGGGCAAGATAATCGTTCAATGCCAATTCTGTTTTGAAGACCAACATCTGGTGATTTCATGGAATTGGCATCCCAAGAACCTCGCGTGCTGATTTGCACGAGCTGTGATCGCTGCAAAGGGTAGGTCATCCTAAGTAACCGCCTCCATCTCTCATGGATTATCCATTAAATCATATGTGTCTGTGATGGTTGATGAGCAATTGTGATATGAAGATAACTGGGAAATAACAACGAGTTTTTGTTTTACTTTTTCTTATCCTAAGCCAAATGATGAACCTCAAGATCGAATTGTTTAAGATCTAAGTGTTTTTGCAGGGATCGGTGGAAGGACGAAAAACATACAGGAAGCTAGGGTTTCAGGAAGTATTTTTTAAGTTTTATTTTATTTCATTTTTAATTTATTATTTTTTTCTAAATTTTTCTCTTTTTGCAGGTTTCAACCTGTATAGATCGAAAGATAGACTGAAAGAATTGGCGAAAGATAGGCTGCAAGAATTGGCTGAAGGATAGGCTGTTTGATCTGCTATTTCGATTTTTTGATTTATTATTATTATTATTATATATTTGTTATACATTAAAATTGGAAAGTTTTGTTTAATGTTGATTAAATATATCTATATAAGTTCATTATATAGATATATACATTAAAAAAATCATTATCTAGATATATTAATATTTTAATTTTTATATTTTAATGTTTAAATTTTAAAATGTTTTAATGTTTATAGGTCTAATTTCAAATTAAAAAACAAAAAACAAAAAACTAACATTTAAAATGAATAAACATTGCTTTTAGATTCAATGCAAAGAGATATGTATGTTTATTGATTTGTTTATTAATTAATTAAATTTATTTTCAATTTTTAAAAGAAACTAATTCTTAATGTATTTTTATTTCTAGAATAATTAAAGAATTATTAAATGAAAAATAAAAATAAAAAGATTTAAAACAATATTGAGAATAAAAAGATTTAAAAACAAGATTTAAATTTAGAATGAAAAGTTTTAGAATTAAAAGATTTAAAACAAGATTTAGATTTAAAAGATTTAAAATTATTTTTTTAATTCCTAACAAATATAAAAACAATAGTAATTTAGACTATTTAGAAATAAAATTTTAACAAATAAAAACATTAAAGTAAATTAAAACAAAGCTAGTTTTTAAACTGAAAAAATAAAAACTAAACCTACCTACTCTAATTGGAAATTAAAGATTATTTACATAAAATGAAATTTTCAATGTAACCATCTATCTATCATAACTAAACATAAATTCAGATCTAATTTTACAAAATGAAATCTAAGATGTTAAAAATATGTGAAACTAAGTGCAGAAAATGTAAGTTAATACAATAAAAGCAAAAATAAAACTGATTTAAACTAGTACGTACTTGAAAACATTGTTTGATGCAGCATTTGTTTGCAAGATATTCTTCAGGATGTTGATCACCCGAGATTCCTTCTTCCTCGCTTTCAATCTCTAGTTCGAACAGGTGCTCCTCCTATGATATGCACGATTCTTCAAATGTCAATTCTTGTTTCACTCCAGGAGGAGTAGTAAATCTTTTAGCTGCTATCAAGACCTCCTTTTCTTGGGAAGAGGAGATCCCTGCTTCTGCTAGGAGTTGAGAGAGTTGACCTAGAATTATGCTCAAAATCATTTGACTGAAATCAAATCAAGTACTAGGAGAAATGAAAACATATTAAACACAAAAATAGTAGCACAAAACAAGTGCAAATACAGAAAAAAGGTACATAAAAATTAGTACAAAACGAAGAATGAACAGATACAAAGTTAGAAACAAGTTAGTATGAAATAAATGCGTCCAAAGAATGAAAACACTCAAAACTTTACACTACAAAATGTAAAAGAAAAACTTGCATAAAAACAAATTCGCATTTGCAGAAAAAGAAAATACTTTGCAGAAAAATGAACACACTTGCGAAAACAAAGGAACAACAAGGATTTTGGGCACCCCACTACAGTGGATGCATCTAGCTGTTACACCACAGAGATCTTGAAAATTCCTTAGTGAATTCATCATTTCTTCTTACTGTTTTCCCCTCCACCTTGCCGTGTAATGTAAAAGTAATCTATCTATCTATCTAAACTTTGATTCCTTTTAGCACCTCCCCGGCAACGATGCCAATGGTAAGTATAGTGGTAAATATTCCCGCTTGTCACGTGGATGACCCGGGTTCGATCCCCAACAACAACGCCAAA
The DNA here is from genome assembly GCA_001517045.1 of Pseudotsuga menziesii. NCBI lineage: Eukaryota > Viridiplantae > Streptophyta > Pinopsida > Pinales > Pinaceae > Pseudotsuga > Pseudotsuga menziesii. The sequence continues at coordinate 250,756 of LPNX011050644.1, read as the reverse complement.
ATGTTGTGGAAAATATTAAACAAATTATAACATATATATCCAATGATTTAATTGTCAACCTAGAGAGAGCGTAAACTTGTGAGGTACATACAAAATATATGCAGAGGCAGAGTGTCGTTAAATTTAATCTATGATTGAAATTGAAAATACACGACTAAATTTGAATTAAATTTACAAAAGTAGGAAATGACATGAAATAAACTGGTATAAAGAAATCGACATTAGCTTGTGAGCTCACATAAAATCAATACTGAAAATGCATAAGGGAGAAATAACTGAAATTCTATACTAACAACTCATAAGAAAGAAATTGCTAGAAATCTATATTAACATAAGAGAGTCAAAGGAGGTGCAAGAAGCATCATCTCCATTACATAACACTCAACATCTATTCTATGACTAACTCTAAACTATTCTCTACTTCCAAACCACTAGAGAGGCCTCTAACCAAAATGAGGAGAGAACCCTCCTATTTATACATAAATTCAAGATAACTGATCATAATTACAGATCCACAATTCTCTCAACTTATCCCTCAAAGTCCTCAACAAATCTACAACTCGTCCCTCAAAATTCTCCAACAAATATTAGATGAGATATTCTCTCCACACCTCCATGATCTTCTCCTTGAAGTTAGCTCACATCTAGAAGATGAAATTCGAATCCGAGGCTAGGTGGTCACTTTTGAGCTTGCTAAAGTCTTCAAATACACCTGTAAGCGTCACCAAACTCACCCAACTTTAAAGTATAATGAAAATATGTTATTTTCTCAATAATTAACCACAAATTCACTCAAAATACTAAAAAATAAATGATTTAGAAAATGGTAATATAAACCCATATTTATTATGAATGTGGTGAATATTAATGGTTTTATAGAAGGATAAGATAGAAATAAAGTGTCAAATGGTATAGGAAAGAGGAATACAATGTGGTCTTTTTGTGGCTCAACACCTTGCCTTAAGTTTTTCCAATCCATCATCCCTTGCTACATGTAGCCTAATGGGTAGGATTACTTCTTTAAAGAAACAATAAATTCATACCCGAAAGAAATAATTTTACCTTTTGTAAGGAGGTCTTCCTGTGTCTTACTCTCCCACCATATGGGTGCGGTGCCTCCAAGACAGAGAGTAGCCTACTGGATATTTGCACTATCATATGCAAGCTTCTGGATATTGGAATACACCCCAATCTACCTGATCCAATCATCCAACTTTTTTGAGTTAAATTCACCATTATATGTAGGAAAATTAAACTTAATATCAAGTTTCAAATAAGGTAAATCAGACTTAGTCTTCTTAGGTTGTTTCTTCGGATTTGAAGAAGCAATACTTGAAATTTTAGGAGAGGAAGAAGAACATGGAGAAGGAGACTCAAAAGGGTCTCCTTCTTTTCCCTTGTTTAATAAAGCATTAGCCTATGCTTTCTCCTTCTTCGTTTTCATCATTGCTAATATCTCTTGATAATTTGCAAACAAATGTTGTACCTTGTTTGTCATCAGATAGAAAGCCTTGCATAAAGCCTTCTCATATTTTGCTCGATATTCTTCATCTGTCATTTTCTTTCTTGGATGTGCACATCCAATCTCTGGATTGAAAGTCTCAAGTTAGCCTTCACCTTACTTAACCCTTGATCTAGTTAATATTCACAAAATGACAATGTAATGGTTAAGCTGTTGTGATACCAAACTTCATATGAATTTTACAGGATCTTTATAACCATTAAATTTCATGTGAAAACTTGAATGATTAAAATCATTAAAAGGTGTTAGAGCAATAATCCACATTAGTACCATGATCATACACCTAGGACACGTTTCATTAGCTTCTATGCTATATTCCATGGTCCCTGACCAGACTTAGGAAAATTGATCATTTACTGATAGTTGAGGCACTCCACTTTGATCATTTTGACAGTTGATTCACTCCACGTTGATCATTATGACAACCTAGACACCCTAATTAATGACAAACTATCTTGGTGCGCTCCCCCATCCCCATATTTAGGTATTGTGTTTGACTTGAGGTGATAGTGCATGTTTGTGGTGGTTTTTGGCCTTTCTTGGGAATTTATTGTCTCCTTGGGCCACTCCCACACACCCATGTGCTCACCCACGCCTGTCATGCCTCCATTTATGTTCCAGAATTCCTCACCCTCGTTCACACTTTCATTCGTGATAGTTAGGGATGATTAGAAAGCTAATTGGTCCACCTAGGGGGGTTTGAGGGTCAAATCATGAGATGACACTTGTATGCATCCAGATGGCCTCCAAGGCCTCACGAGTTTTCCCTATTGTATTATAAACATGTTCCAAACATATTTACATGTTGGAAAATCATAATAATATCTGTTATGACTTCATTTGTGTATGTTATTTTCACTCTTTAAGCTATTTTTTGCGTATTATGTGAGTAATATCAAATTGTGAGAATCTCCTTGGCTCCTAGATCCTACCATGAATCAATTCTCACATGGTATCATATCTCTTTGGAGCTATAAATCAAATCCAGAGTGTTTGAGTTGTTGTTTGAGGGATTTTCCAGATAGATTGGAGTGTTTGCTTTGCAGGTACAATCAATAGTTTGTCACCCAGTACGCAAGTAGAAATGGAGTAGACCCATGTTTTGCTGACCCCATTCAACTATTTCAAATGTAAGGCTGAAATGTTGATACAGTTGAGGTTTAAAGGCTTGTATAGGGTCACCACAGAGACATAAGTTGAACCCAACTCTACTGTGGAGAAATCAAAGTTCTTTAATAGTATTGATGGAGCGTTTGGAATGGTTTGTCTCATTATTTTGAGAAAATTTCTCTTCCATGTAGACAGTCTATCAACTCCCAACGAAGTATGGCTCAAGCTTGAGGAATTGTTTAGGAAGATTGATGAGATGAGAGGTCACCACCTAAAAAATGAGCTAATCTCACTGAGTCTAGCTCACTTTGAGACAATCCAAGAATTCTTCACTAAGTTCAAATTTTTGGTGCTTCAGCTTAAGCAATGTGGCATAGAGAAGAAGGAGGAACACATTATATTGTCCATACTTTTGAAGCTAGGGATAAAGTACTCAGTTTTTCTGTCTACATTCCACTCCATCAAGCTCACAACTCGAAACTGTCACATGCCTTCACTAGTTGACTTCATGGAGTCATTGACTTAAGAGCAAGACACGATAGTGCAAATGGGCATCATAAAATATAGTAAGGATCAAGACCTTGCTGCAAGTGTTTCGAATCTAGACAAAGCAAGATAAATCCAAGGATTCGAAGTAGCAAGATAAGAAGAAGCTAGACAAACCCAAATCTTCATATGGGGGTTCAAATCCTTGCAAGGACAAGGACGAGAAGAAGAAAGAGAAGACCAAATGCACTTACTATCACAAGGGATGGCATCAGTGCATGCATGAAGAATACCATAGACATGATGGCACAACTGCTTTAGAAGAATGACATCCCACTACCTGAGGGCGCAAAGAATAAGGATGGAGGTTCAGGCTCAGACAACAAAGAAAGGTGCCATGCTTTGGTTGCTAGTTATTCAGATCCTTCTGCCTTCATCATAGATTCAAGAGCTTCCAAGCATATGGAATCCATAGAAGACTACTTCTCGACCATGTATTCTCATAGTGGTCCATCAGTTTGAATGGGTGATAATTCATAAATCCAAGCCAAGGGGATTGCCAGGATTGATCAAGAACATGGGTACTTCAATAATGTTTTGTTTGTACCAGATATATAAGCGAACCTACTCTTGGTGTATCAAATTACACACACCAGAGAATCCAAGAGAGTAACATTTACTCCAAATGCAGTGGAGATAGTAGATATCTCTACATGCAAGGTTGTGGCTTTGGATGTTGCTGACCATGAAGCTAGAATGTACAAGTTCTCTCATTTCCTCCCCTATTCTCAAGGGAATGCGCTCCTGAATCATGCCAATGAGACAAGCAAGTTGTGGCATGAGAGATATGGCCATATAAACTATAGGTACCTCCAGGAATTGAGCAAATAAGGCATGGTGGAAGGGCTTCCTTCTATCAATATCTCAAATGGAACATGCATAGGATGTGTAATGGGAAAGCATTCAGAGCGCAACTATGAGAAAGGGAAAGTAAGGAGAGTTATCCAAGTGCTTCATTTGATTCATTCAGAACTCATTGGGACTCTTCCCACATCCTCTTATGGAGGATCTAGATATGTGTTGACCTTCATAGATGATTTCTCAAGGTTCTACTGGGTATACTTTCTCAAACTCAAATCTAAATTTTTTGAGACTCTCAAAGTTTGGAAAGCCCTGGTTGAGAATGCATGTGGGAAAAATTTCAAGGTCCTTAGGAATGAAAATGGAAAGGAGTATGTGAACAAGAGTTTGCAACATATTTATGAAGAAAATGGCATTCAAATGCAGCATTTGGTGCCGTACACACCACAACAAAATGGTGTGGCAGAGCGCAAGAACATGGCTCTCAAGGAGATGGAAATATGTATGTTGCAAGCAAAGGATTTGAATCCTAGGCTATTGGATGAAGCCATTAATAGTTTTTCATACATCCAAAACAGATCTCCTCACAAATATTTGGATGGAAAAACACCATATGAGGCTAGGATGGGTCGCAAGCCAAGTGTTTCTCATTTCAGGGTCTTTGGGTCAAAGGATTGGGCTAGGATTCCTCTAGAGAAGAGAAAGGCATTGCAACCTCAAATAAAGGAGTCCATTATGGTTGGATATGTTGAATATGCAAAGGGATATAATCTCTTTGATCCCTCATCTTAGAATACCTTCATTGAAAGGACTGTGCAATTCAAAGAAGAACACAAGGAGGAGACCAAATTTGCTCAAGAGGAATGCTCACATCCTCCACTCCAAGAAGATGTAAGTGATGAAAATCTTTATTATTTTTGTGATTCTAATATTTATGAAGATGATGACATAAATTCATATCATGGCTCACCCATTCGTCCAAAATGGGATGAGAAAACCATTGAAGCAACTGGGGATTTAGTTGGCAATCCACTAGATCCTAGAAAGACTAGATCTCACTTTCACAATGATTTCTCTGCATGTGAATTGAATATTGCTGAGAGATGCTTCATGATGGTTGGATATGATCCTAAAACATATTAGGAGGCACCACTTGACCCAAGATGGCAAACAACCATACAAGAAGACTTCAACTCATTGCAAGAAAATGAGACTTGGGAATTGGTTCCCTTGCCCTCCAAGACAAAACTAGTGCAATGCAATGGGTCTATAGGAAAAAATTGGATGTTTATGGTTCATATATCAAGTATAAGGCTAGGTTGGTTTCCAAAAGCTTCTCTCAAGTCCAAGGAGGGGACTATACAGAGACATTTGCATTGGTTGCAAAGATGGACTCTATCAGGCTAGTTTTAGCCATTGTTGCATCTAAGCGATGGGAAGTTCACAACAATATGGGTGTGAAGAGTGCATTTATTCATGGTGAAATTCAAAAAAATATTTATATGTAGAAAACTGAAGGTTTCATTTAGGATCCTTCACTTGTATCCAAGTTAAATAAGTCTCTCTATGGCCTCAAGCAAGCCCCCGGGGCTTGGTATGCTAAGATGGACAATTTTCTGCTCTCGCTTGGCTTTGAAATATGTAAATATGATCCTAATGTGTATTTGTAGCATGTTGGTGATGTAATGTAGGTCATAGTGTTGCATGTTCATTATCTTTTGATGGTATTTTGGTTTCTGGTTCTTGAGATCCTTCTTCCTTCATCATAGATTCAGGAGATTCCAAACATATGGTCTCCATAGAAGACTACTTCTCAGCCATGTATTCTCACAATGGTCCATCAGTTTGAATGGGTGATGATTCATAAATCCAAGCCAAGGGGATTGGTAGGATTGATCAAGAAGACGGGCACTTCAATAATGTTTTGTTTGTACCAGATCTAGCAATAAACATACTCTTAGTGTATCAAATGACACACACTAGAGAATCCAAGAGAGTAACATTTACTCCAAATGCGATAGAGATAGTATATATCTCTACATGAAAGGTTGTGGCTTTGGGTGTTGCTGACCATGAAGCTAGAATGTACAAGTTCTCTCATTTCCTCCCATACTCTCAAGGGAATGTGCTCCTGACTCATGCCAATGAGACAAGCAAGTTGTGGCATGAGAGATATGGCCATCTAAACTATATATACCTCCAGGAATTGAGCAAAGAAGGCATGGTGGAAAGGCTTCCTTCTATCAATATCTCAAATGGCACATGCATAGGATGTGTAGTGGGCAAGCATTCAGAGCGTAACTATGAGAAAAGGAAAGCAAGGAGAGCTACACAAGTGCTTTATTTGGTTGATTCATACCTCATTGGTCCTCTTCCCACAAACTCTTATGGATGATTTGGGTATGTATTGACCTTCATAGATGATTTCTCAAGGTTCTGGTGGGTATACTTTCTCAAACTCAAATCTGAAGTTTTTGAGACTCTCAAAGTTTGGAAAGCCCTGGTTGAGAATGCATGTGGGAAAAAGATCAAGGTCCTTAGGACTAACAATGGAAAGGAGTATGTGAACAAGATTTTGTAGTAGCTTTGTGAATAATGTGGCATCCAAATGCAGCATTTGGTGCCCTACACACCACAACAAAATGGTGTGGCAGAGCGCAAGAACAAGGCTCTCAAGGAGATGGAAAACTGCATGTTGGAAGCAAATAATTTGAATCCTAAGATATGGTATGAATCCATTAACTATGTTTCATACATCCAAAATAGATATTCTCACCAATATTTGGATGGAAAAACACCATATGGGGCTTGAATGGGTCACAAGCCAAGTGTTTCTCATTTTAGGGTCTTTGGTTCAAAGGCTTGGGCTAGGATTCTTCCAGAGAAGAGAAAGGCCTTGCAGCCTCAAAGAAAGGAGTCCATTATGGTTGGATATGTTTAATATGAAAAGGGTTACAATCTCTTTGTTCCCTCATATTCTAATACCTTCATTGAAAGGAGTGTGCAATTCGAAGAAGAACACATGGAGGATACCGAATTTGCTCAAGGGGAATGCTCACATCCTCCACTCCAAGATGATGTAAGTGATGAAAATCTTTCTGTTTTTTCTAATTCTGATATTTATGAATATGATTATGACATAAATTCATATCATTTCTCACCCATTCATCCAAAATTGGTTGAGAAAACCATTGAAGCATTTGTGGATTTAGTTGGCAATCTACTAGATCCTAGAAAGACTGGATTTCACTTTCAGGATGTTTTATTTGAATGTGATTTGAATATTGATGAGAGATACTTTATGATGGTTGTATATGATCCTAAAACATATCATAAGGAATCACTTGACCAAATATGGAAAATAATCATGCAAGAAGAGTTCAACTCATTGCAAGAAAATGAGACTTGGGAATTGGTTCCCTTGCCCTCCAAGAGGAAACCAATGCAATGCAAATTGGTCTATAGGACCAAAGTGGATGTTGATGGTTTAGATATCAAATATAATTCTAGGTTGGTTTTCAAATGCTTCTCTCAATCCCAAGGAGGGGACTATACAAAGACATTTGCACCGGTTGCAAAGATGGACTCTATCAGGCTAGTTGTAGCCATTGCTGCATCTAAGTGCTGGGAGGTTCACCACATGGATGTGAAGAGTGCATATATTCATGGTGAAATTCAAGAGGATATATATATGCAGAAACATTAAGGTTTCATTGAGGATCCTTCACTTGTATGTAGGTTAAATAAGTCTCTTTATGGCCTCAAGCAAGCTCCCAGGGCTTGGTATGCCAAGATGGACAATTTTCTGCTCTCGCTTGGCTTTGAAAGATGTAAATATGATCCTAATATGTACTTGCAACATGTTGGTGATGTATTGCAGGTCATAGTGTTTTATGTTGATGATATTTTGATTACAAGTAGTTTCACTAAAGAGATTGGATCGATTAAGTCTTCTTTGCACAATGAATACTCTATGACTGATCTTGGATTGTTGAAGCAATTTATTGGATTGGAAATTGAGCAATATGTAGCAGGGATCAAGGTTATCCAAAAAAATTATGTTGAAAACCTATTATTGAAGTTTAAAATGGCTGAATGTGAGGCATCCAAGTTCCCATTCCTTTCTGGTATCAAACTAACTGAATTTGGTGCATCTCCATTGGTGGACAACTCATTGTATAGACAACTTGTTAGGAGTCTAATGTATCTTACACACTCTCAGCCAGATTTGGCATATGTTGTAGGTTCTATAGCAAGGTATATGTATCAGCCTCATGAGATCCATTGGAAGGAAGCCAAAATGATCCTTCACTATGTGCAAGGAACTAGACACTTCGGGGTATACTATGTTGTTGGTTCTCCACTAGAACTAGTTGGATTTACTGATTCTGATTGGGATGACGATCCCATTGATAAGAAATACACTTCAGGTTATGTCTTCATGCTTGCACATGGTTCCATATTCTGGTCAAGCAAGAAACAACACACTATATCCCTCTCTTCATTTGAGGCCGAGTACAGAGGAGCAGTGAACGCAACTACACAATGTGTGTGGTTGCAAGGTATTCTTTAGGAACTTGGAGCTGCATTTGATTCACCCACAGTCATTTGGTGTGGCAATAAAAGTGTAATCAATATTTCCACTAATATAGTGCAGAGACAGAGGACCAAACACATGGAGATACACATGCACTACATCTGGATCTTGGTGCATGATCAGGTGGCCTTGCAGTATTACCCATTTGCAGAGAAAACTACTGACATTTTCACCAAGAGGTTCACATAGAAGACATTCACCAATTTGAGATCCCTTATTGTAGTGGGTGACACATGGTGATGGATAATATTCACTTTCATAATTTCGGCTCCATGTCCATTTTTGAGGGGAGGTTTTGTTCCCATGTGGTTTTCCTCCTTACCTTGGTTTTTATGGATAAATAAAATTTTTGTTGTATGAGGTGACTTGAGCCTTAGGTTACAAGGCCTCAATAATATTTTGGATAAGATGTACTAATTTAGGCTTAAGGGGGGGTTTTAGAGCAATAATCCACCTTAGCACCATGATCATACACCTAAGACACATTTCATTAGCTTCTATGTTATATTCCATGGTCTAGACTTAGGCATATTGATCATTTACTGATAGTTAAGGCACTCCACTTTTATCATTCTGATAGTTGAGGCACTCCAGGTTGATAATTCTGACAACCCAGGCACCCTCATTGATGATAGAATGTCTTGGTGCACTCCCCCATCCCTAGATTCATGGATTGTGTTTGACTTGAGGTGCTAGTGCATGTTTGTGGTGGTTTTTGGCCTTCCTTGGCCATTTATTGCCTTCTTGGGCCAATACCACTCACCCATGTGCTCACCCACACCTAGAATGCCTCCATTTATGTTCCATCATGCCTCACCCTCATTCACACTTACATTCATAACCGTTTGGGATGATTAGGAGGCTGATTGGTCCATTTAGGGGGGTTTGAGGGTCAAATCATGAGTTAACACTTATATGCATCCAGATGGCTTCCAAGGCCTCACTATTTTTCCCTATTGTATTATATACATGTTCCATACATATTTACATGTTGGATAGTCATAGTAATATATGTTATTGATTTCATTTGTGTATGCTATTTTCACTCTTTCAGTTGTTTTGTGCAGAAAGGAAGTTACAGAAAGGTAATTGTGGAAAGGTAATTGTTTGCAAATCCACAATCCACAATTTCAAAAAGGTAATTGTGGAAGGTAATTGCGAAAAGGTGATTGCAGAAAGGTGATTGCAGAAAGGGAAATACAGAAAGGACAATGCAGAAAGGTTTGTTGCAGAGAGATTGTTATGGAAAGGTCGTTGCGGAAAGGCAATTGTGGAAGGTCGTGACTGATAAATTTAACAGAGATAAAAATAATTAAACATAGAAGTATGAAACACGTTTGATGAATAAGCACATGTTATTAAGTGATGTGTGTGATGAACATGCACTAATTTATATTGAAAGGGCACAAATGTGAAAATATAGAGTGAAGAGATACGTTGGTAAAGAAAGGTGAATGATTGTAAAGGTATTTATAAGCAAAGATTTCAATTTTAGTAAGGTGTCTATGTTGTCCATTTCCATGAAGCAGACATAGACCAAGGAAGTAATGAGAAACCAATGACAGTATTAAAGATAGAAGGAGAAATGGAAGTCTGATAAAATCATACTAGGGTGGTATGGTGTTGCTAGGGGAGGATATATTCCTGCAAGGGGGTCATAGCCTCCTTCCAATGGTAGCTGGTAAATAAGGTGTAGAATCATCCTTTCAGTAGTAGATGATAAACTAGGGGGTCGTAGCCTCCTTCTAGTAGTTGTTGGTAAATAGGGTGTAGTAGCAACCTCGTTTGTAGTAGTAGGCAAAGACCATTTGTAAAATATAAGTTTGCAGTAATAGAAAGTGTTGGTGTTTTTCCCAATTGGGATTCCATGATAAAAGTTGTGTTCTTTGTATCATGTTGTCTCTGTGTGTTAATAAATAACTTAAAATTGGTTTTATTAAAAGTTATCAATACTGATTCACCCCACCCACCCCCGCCCCCTCTTAGTATCACCCAATATTCCAACAATTGGTATCACATCAAGGTTCCTTCCACAGTTTAATCACTGGAAGGAAGATCCTATAAAAAACCACTATGGATCAACAAAAAGGGTTAGCCACCAATAGACCTACATTATTGGTAGGATTTAATTATGCATACCTGGGGGTAGTGGCCCTTCCGCTTATACTGTCCCACTTTCCACAACTGTGCCACAAGTACCCCCAACCATTCAGGGACATCATGTTCCTGCAAACCTCACTACCATGGCCGGTCCTTCCCACATCAACCTTGGATCAAGCCTCCCTTTCATGGCACGCCACAAATTGCCTGACTTGTCCAGGTTAACCAATGACCCTATCTTCCATCAATCCCATTGGCCTCCCATGCCAACCAAACTCCCCTAAGACATCCCTAAGTTTGAAGGGAAGGCAGGAGAATTCCCCCAAAACCATATAATGACATTTCACCTATGGTGCTAATCAAACAACATCGTAGATGACTCGATCAGACTTAGACTTTTCCAACACACCCTCACAAGTGCTGCGACCAAGTGGTACATTGAGCTACCACAATCCAAGTACCCAAACTTCAACTCTCTGGCCTTCATGTTCCTGCAGTATTTCCAACCCCCCATCAGATATGAAGAAGGGGTGGAGATCTTCCTATCTTGTCACCAAAACACTGCGACCCACATAACCGACCACATCCACGAATGGCAGCAACGTCATAGCCAATGCAAGATCCAACTTGATGATAGGATTTTCCTTGATTGGTTCCTAAAATATTTGCTACCACCCATAGCAATGGACGTCGCATACGAACGTCGCCAATCCAAAGAGGAGGCCATCTTGAAGGCCCACTAGTTTGATCTAATTTATGCTCAATCTAGATACCTTTATACCATCATTCCAGACGCTCCCCGTGTAGGCACTTCCTACCGTGATGCGCTGGGGGCATCCCATGTCATAGATGGAAACATATGCTATGTCTCCCATCACTCACAATACCATGTGGCACTGCCTATGATGCTAGCACACCCAAGCAACACCCCTTGTGTGTTTCCCACCCAAATCAAGCTCCCCACTACTCAAGGATGATGTCTCATTCCGGAGCCACAACCTCCTACGCACAACCTGTGCCACAACAACATGCCTATGCACCAACTTGGCCGACACAATAGTATTTGGGACAAATGCCCAGATTTGTAGCCTCCCCCAGCTCTCCTAGTCTACTATGTACCACATGTGGAAGCCTCTCCAGCCCTCGCCCCAGCTCCATCAACACCCATGGGACAAGTTTTTTCTCAGCAGAATCATCTCAACCAACCAGACCCCAATAACCAACATGGGAAAGGTAGAAATAATAGAGTTAGGAACTGGGGTAACAACCAACAGCAAGGAGGTGGCCCATATCCAAATCCTCCCAACAACACCGGAGAAAACTGACTGGCTCAAAATCCCCAACTACCCAACCCACCTAGACGAAATGCTCCATTACAGACAAATCAACCATGCAAACTATGTGACATCTATGGGAACTATATGCATGGCCTATACCACCCAAAGACATCTATGTTGGTACCCTCATTTGACCCCCACACCCTTTCAAAGGCTCAAAAACATGAAAACGACTTAAAAACCCCTAAAAAGAGCCAAAATAGCTCTCATAGGGGCTAAAACCCCTCAAAGGAGCTTAAAATCCCCAAAGGAGCTAAGAATTGGGTGAAAGGGGCTTAAAGCCCAAAAAAGGGGCTAAATCCCTAACCAAGGGCTTAAAACCCTAAAATATCAAAGAAAAACTATAAATAGAGGGGTGGGGGTCACTCTCAAAAGATTCCTTCTCTCCCTATCGTTATGCTACCCATATGAGTGCCTTGAGATCCTTTTCCTCTCAAGTCATTCACCCCCTCTCCTCCATAGCTCCACAAGCCAAGACTCCATCCCATAGAGAGGTGCTTCCAAAGCTAGGGCATGGTGGCCCATTTCCACAAAGGGCTAAAGGTATAACCATTTATTTTTGTTGATATTTTAGTTTTATGGATTATTTTGTTTGTAGGTTTATACTCTAATAGTTTGCTGTAGGTTCTCCTCTGATTGCTTGTAGCCATCTCTCATTTTTCTAACAGTTTCCTATAGGGTTTCATGGCTCAGAGCTTACTTGCAGGGTTTTCTTTCACATACAGGAACGCTACCCTTTAGTACTATAGAAGGAAGGTAGCAATTCCTGCTTGTAGCTAGGGTGAAAGCTCTACTACAGTTTGGAGACCATACCAGGTCAATCCCACATGATCCGTCGGTTGTATTTTCAAGTTTTTCAATTTTCATTTTTGTTTTCTTAACCTAGTTTAAATTTCTGTCAAATCTAGTTTAGATATTAGTTTTTAACATTTACATTTCCAGTCGAGCCTCCTTAAGGCTGAACCAAGCCAGTTCGGCCACAACACAAGTTTCTGTCAGTCGTTCCCTATTCAGATTTCAAATTTTGCAATTTCATGGGCTAGATGGCTCTTATCGGGCTGAAAGGAGTGACCAGGTCGCTCATTTAGACCTAAAAGGAGCGACTTCCCTCTTAGGAGCCAGATCGCTCCTGTTTTAAGTTTCTGAGCGACCCCCTCGCCTAGTTTTGGAAAAAATTAGTGATCCCCTCGCTACATTTTCCCTGAAACAGGCGAGATGTCTCTCAAAATTTGGTTTTTAAGTTGTTTGGACTGTCAGTGCAGCTCAGATGCCACTATCCAGCAACCTGATTTCTTCTACATATATTTTTCTGCAAATTAATGATAGATTTGAACTGGTTATTAATGGATTTGAATCTATTTTAGGTAAGTTAGTTTTCAATTTTTAATTAAAACATTGGAAATTAACCCCTTTCCTAGCCCTTCCTCCTCTACCCAGTCATCACCCTCCAGGGTATTCTGGGATAAGACGAAGGGTAAAAGCTCGTACAGTAATAGGCACTTCACTTGTGATTGCTTTAAACCACTAAAAATGGGTGACTTGGAAGGTAGAGGGGGTGGTAGTCCTAGGGGGCCTCATAGCATTCACGTCTTCCTTATTGACCAACCTTGCACTCAAAGAGTGACCTGAGGATCTACAGATGGGCTTAGTCCCATTCTGTTGAGAGCCCAACACTCGTTCTTGGTCAAAGAAATCCTATCCAAGGCTACAATAGTTCAGGTTCATTAGTTGCATTTTTCAAGTTTTATGTTACATAAATCACTGGTTTCATAACAGGTTGCCCAATTTTGTAATTCTATAACAAACCAGAAAATATCTACGGAATATTCATAAACCATAAAAGCAGTCACCAAATCAATAACATAAAATAGTAAAAAATGGATAATCTTTTATACATTGGACGTGCACACAACCATACCAAGTAAGATAACCAAACTCAGTTCATGACACTGAGCTAGCCATTAAAATCTATCAATTTACACTAATTCAAACACTTGCAGTCTTTGAGGACATAAGTCCCTAACTGCCTTAACCGTGGGAATTACATGGGCTCAGCCCTGAAACTCATTGTGAGGAGTATCACGGGAACCCCAAAGTAGTTGACCATTGAGAGGAATTGCCAAGTGAAACGGGGAATGACCCCTACCGATTGACTAGCATTCCTGTGAGGAAAAATCCAAGCATTGTCTCTTGGCAGTCTCGGTGGCTGAGTGACCACCTAAAAGCCAATAGGAAGACACTGAAATGAGGGTCTAGAACGTCATTACCAGATTACTCCACTTGATCTACCAACTAGACAAAATTGATCCCCCATGCTATTCTTCATGCCTAAGAGGTGATCCACCACAGTTCAGGTCCTTGAACCAACACCGTTGAGACCATTCTCGATGAACCTCTACACCATTAGAAGGCCACACAACCTCTGATTCAGACTCATATTCATATCAATCTGAGCTAGACTTACACACTGCACCATCTATCCCCATGGCTGGTGCAAACCCGGATCCACTTTTCGGATTGGTGATTGGTAGTGGACCCATGTACATACCTCACACCACCACCAACACCGTTGCAGGAAGTCCTAGTACTTCCATGTAGACTATCCTAACTCAACTGACTCCACCTGCACCCACCAGTCAAACTGTCCCATTTATCATACTTGAGGGGAAGTGGCCTTTCCGATCACACAGTCCCACTTACCATACCTGGGGGAAGTGGTCTGTCCACAACTGTGCCACAAGTACCCCCAGTCATGCAGATACATCATGTTACTGCATACCCCACCACCATTGCTGGTCTGCCACACATCAACCTTGGGTCAAACCTCCCTTTCGTGGCATGCCTAAACCTGGATGACTTGGCTAGGTTAACCAATGACCCCATCTGTCATTAGAGCTTTTGGCCTTGCATGCCAACCAAGCTCCCTTCAGAAATCCCTAAGTTTGAAGGGAAGGCAGGGGAGTGCCCCCAAAACCATATCATGACGTTTCACCTATGGTGCTCATCAAACAACATCGCAGGTGATTCGATCAGACTCAGACTGTTCCAATGCACCCTCACAAGAGCTGCAACCAAGCGGTACATTGAGCTACCACAAGCCAAGTACCTAGACTTCAACTCCTTGGCCTGTATGTTCCTGTAGTATTTCTAGATCCCCATCAGATATGATGAAGGAGTGGAAATCTTGCTATCTTTCCACCAAAACACTGCGACCCACATCACCGACCACATCCATGAATGGAGGTGACATTGTAGCTTGTGCAAGATCAAGCTTGATGACAAGATATTCCTGGACTGGTTCTTGAAAACATTACTACCACCTATAGCTAAGGACATCGCCTCCAAACGTCCCCAAAGAGAGGAAGAGGCCATCTTGAAGGCCCAATAGTTTGAACTCATTTACGCATAGTCTTGATACCTCTACACCATCATTCCAAATGCTCCCCGTGCAAGAACCTCTTACTGGGACGCATCGGGGGCATCCCATGCCATAGATGGCATCATAGGTTCTGTCTCCCACCAACCACAACACCATCCAACACCACCCACGATGCCACCGCAACCAAGCAATACCCCTAGTGTTTCCTACCCAAACCAAGCTCCTGAATATGCAAGAATGATGTCCCAGTCCGGAGCTATGACCTCTTATGCACAACCTGCACCACAACAACAGACCCATGAACCTACTTGGACGACACAATAATATGTGGGAAGATGCCCACATTTGTACTACCCCTAGCCCCCTAAGTCTACTATGCACCACCTCTGCAAGCTGCTCAAACCCCCACCCGAGTTCCACCTGCTCCTTTGGGACAAGTGTTTGTGCAACAAAAATGTCCCACCCAACCAACCCCTAATAACCAATAAGGGAAAACTAGAAACAATCGAGCAAGAAATCAAGCCAACAACCAACCACAAGGAGGTGGTCAACAACCAAATCCTCCCAACAATGCCGAGGCAAACCAGGAAGCTCAAACCCCCAGCAACCAAACCAACCTAGACGCAATGCTCCATTATGCATGAATTAACCGTGCAAACTATGCAAGGTCTATTAGCACTATACACATGAATGCCCCTTCATGGGTCACGCTAAGCAGGCCATTCATAATGAAGTTCAACATGCTACCAATATGGAAACCCCAACTCAACCCAACCTGGTGCCACCAGGACCTCCACCCATGGTACTCCAAAACCCATTACTAGTCCAAGGACTGGTAGCAACTGCACCTGCTCCCCAACCCAATCCCACCACCCCAGCTACACCTCCGACAACAGAAATAGGTGTTCACCACCTGCTAGCCTTGATAACCGAAGAGGTCAATTTACAGACTAGATGAAATCAGTATGGAACTAACACTGAACCCGCTAACCCATTAGCGACATCCACATCCAAAACAACCAATACACCTCTTCATTTACCCCCTTTTCCCCCATGCCCCCCCATATGGTGGGTTCCCAACAATGTCATGGCCAGAGCTACTGTAAGCTACAACATCGTAGATGACTTGTCCCAAACACCTATGGTTATGTCTGCTCTTAAGATACTTAAAACTTGCCCAACCCAGCGAAAATCCTTACTATCCACCCGCAGTGCTGTAGACCCCTCTGACTCCTAGTTGATCACATTCGACACAGAGAACAGAGAACCACGAATGCCATCAACCATTTCCTTCCAAATCTCAGTATCCATTCGGAATTTGGTCGTGCACAAGTGCATCGTGGAAGAGGGGGAATCCACGTGTGTTATGCCAACCTTTGTCACATGCCCCAATTTTGCAAAAACAATTTGATATTATTTGAGGAACAATATGTTAAATTTTATGCTAAGTTGTAATTGATGACTCAGTGGGTTCAAGGATATTTAATGTAAATTCTGAATATTTTATATATAAATAAATAAATTAGGAGACAACAGCTTAGGAGAGCTGTTAAAAGAGTGTTTACTGGTCAAATTGGTGGAGGATAATGGGTGGAGAGCAAACTGACATGTGGCAGCATCCTCAAACCACTTCCAACTGTTGCAGGTGGCAACCTCCCTACATTTGTGGTCATGATTCCCCAAGAAAGTGGAATTAGAGCAGGTGGCTCAATTAATGAAAACTAACCCAAAATACCTAGGCATATTTATAAAAATTTCCATCGAAGAGAGCTGAGGTTGCTCATTCTAGAGAAGTGATCATTCAGGGTGAATGAATGTACTTTAGAAATTCAATGGAAGGGAAATCTTTAAAGTGTTTGAGGGGATAACTACTGATTGATCTAGTTGCAGCTTTTAAGCTGAAGATCATACTGCTGAGAGCAAAGTGTTTTATTGAGGTATTGAACTAGTCAGCTGGCAGAAGGTTCTACAGTGGCATTCTCCACCCAGTTCTTAGCCAAGAAGACCAGGAACAGGCTCGGGGGTCCTGAGGAAGCGTTGTTTGAGCGCTCTCCAGGAGATTGGTAGGGAGGAACGACCTCCTAAAGTTGTTGTCGTCTTGTCCTCAACAGGTTCTATGTTATTTTATTTTACTGTCTTAGTTAAATAAATCTTAGTTTAGATGTTACATGAATGCAATTAGTTCCAAGTTTATAAATTGTTGAGTTAGTATTCTTATTAGACTATTATTAGAAATGAAAATGATTTAGGAAAATAATGAAATAGAAAGGATTTAAATTCTAAGCTGTGTTTTTCCACACTTGGTTACAGGCCGTACTCTAGCACAGTTAGTTTGTTTAAGGTAAATAAAATAATCTTTGTAATGAAATGAGAATAGAAAATGTGAATTCTGCATCTGTATGTAATGAAAATAGAATTTATTTCAATGTTTACAATACAATGAAAAGCAGTGTTATAGTGTATTCTTATTTATTGTTTAATTTAGTCTATCTAAATGAAAATACAGGTGAAATAAATAGTAACATACTTTAGTACCACAGTATTAGTATACTGTTTAGAAATATATATTTACAGAAAATAATAACTATTATTCCAGAAAATATGTTTACAAGTTGATAACTAAATAGTTCTGGAAAATATTAACTTAATCTTAAACTATTATTATTAAAAACTAGATTAGGTTTCTCTTATAAACCCTTATTTATGTAAAATAAACAGAGTTTAGGGTTAATAATCTTTTATCCACAGAGCTCTAGATAATTATAAATTAAAAAATAAAAATAAATGTATTTATAAGTAATAAACGAAATAACTAAGGCTTATATATATTCATGTTTTTAAAACTAATAAAAACTAGGTAGGTTATTACCTGTGAAAAAACTAAGGGTCGAAACCCTTTCAATTAAACTATTCAAGTAAAAGTTAATCTATATCCAGTTACATTGCTAACTGAGATTTAAAACAATAAGAAAACTTTAAACTGAGCATTAGACTGATTACAATCTTATCTTTAAAACTTTACAATATAATTATAAACCTACTTAATTTAAATACTTCATTAACAAGATAATGAAACAACATTGTATCTGTAATAGTGAAACAGGGGCAAACAAGAAACAGTGCCCAAATAATAAATTATTTAAGAATACCTTTTACACAAGGGTTTCATTTCCATTAAACCCTAACTATTAAATTCTGGACCGATAATATAAAAATTTATAAATTTATATTATGACTGTTCCACAGTCTTCATATTAACACTATTTACTTATAAAAGATATCATTAACAGTAAATTACTTCACTGACAGTTGAAGAAGGAAAACCTATTTTTTTTACAGTATTAACATTTAAAAGATCGATTTGAACAAACTGGAGAATCGAAACAGGAGTCATTTTAAAATCATGAGTATAGGAAAAACCCTCATATCTTAAAAAATAGAGTATGATATTATCAAGCCGCAAGGCTGTACTCACTCTTACAAACAAAGAAAAAAAACTACATATAAGTCACGGTTTATAAGCCGGAGCTACCCAGGAACACGCAAGGGTTTTTTAAAAACAAAACTAATAATAATAAGTACTAAGCATCTAAACATTGGAGGAACCGAAGCCATGCTTCCCTTCAAACTGTAACTCCTTTCCAATAACCTTTGCAAGCAGGGAGATTCCACGACAAATCGGGGCTTACCATTATGGCCATGGAGATAACCAGTGCTAGAGAGGTATCCTTCAAGCTTGAAGCCGTAATTGTAACCTACAAAACAAGACCGAAAGCTTTAGTTAGATGTTGTATTCATTATGCCAAAACTGTAACTATAAATTAATATTAATAACAGAGTAAATCTATTACCTGTAAGTAAGAAGACTGGAGCCGAGGAGGTGATTGAACCAATTCAAGAAACTGCACCTTGAAGAAAACGAAACCCTCGTGCTAACCTGTGACAGAGGCAACGAGGTTAACATTCCATACTTTCACCAATGATGGAGCAGGTTACGGGCAAAGGTAAGGATAACGCTATGCCCAGAACTCTAGAATACTGACAGAGTAAAACCCACTCTCACGGCATTACAATACATTCATAAAGAAACCAAGATACAAACAGTGAATCCCACAACTCTTGCACAAGCGTTACAACACACTATGCTACACATAATGGAGCTGTCAACGATGAACCAACAAGCCTCTCATGGCCGTGAAGAAACCCAAACAGCGCAGAGCCAAACCCTCGAAGAATAATGAAGAGGATAGGGTTTCTATGAGCTTTTAAATCGACCAGTGGTGGAGACTCATCCACGTGCCCATCGAGATTTTTATTTAGAAGTGGGTCGATTCATATAGTCAACCTGCACTGTTGGGTGAACACAAATTATTTCCAATGATTTATATTATACCAAAATTATAATGTTTGTTTTAAATTCAATTCGTATCATTTCATTTGATAAACATTACAATCAAGCGATAGTAAAAAAAATTGTATGTATCGATAACATTTGCATTTCGGAAACCTTGAAATCATTTATTTGTAAAATATATATATGGAGATAAATATTGGAGTTGTGCCTTTGACCTTTAGTCAATAGCACTCCTAATGATTCTTCATACAAACCTTGTATTAAAGGAATAATGCTATGTTTAGAATTAGTGTTATGTAAAATCAAAGCTAGTAAGGTCATTATCTTTAGTCCAACTTTATGTAAGTAAATGTTAGATAATATTTCTACACTAGCATAACTCTTACAAATCCATAAGTCGACAGTATTAGGGTTGGAAGACTTCTTGGGAGTTATTGTATTTTGGTTTCCATAAAGATCCAAATTCTTATTAAATCAAACCAATATTTAGACTACACTTGGTAATTACAAGGTAGTAAGACTATCTAGGGTTAAAGGTAAAATCACTTAGTAATATTATTAAGTGATATGGTAATGTAATTTCACAGTAATACATGTGACATGGTGAAACTTGGGAAAATCAAAATTATAACTTGATGACTAATAGTGCAAGTAGACAATTATAACTATATACAAATAAACAGGCTAATAATTCTTCTCTACTAGAGCAGAATTAAAAGTAGAGCTATGTAATCTCTTGTAAACTTTTCCTTGAAAGTCTTAGAATTATATTCATGCTTATAAAGCAACACTTTGAATATTAGACATAACAATGGAAGTAATTTCATGCTTTAGTAGAAGTTTCTTTATGATAATTTAAGAGGCCTATGCTCATCAGTAGAACTTGTGAGTAACTTGGCTTATAACATTAAAAACGAAAACTAAAGTAGAAGTCATGATGGTAAAAGACATTGGTATGTTACAGATATTGGTCTTTACGACTAACTTAAAATACTTACTTAGATCCAAAAACAACAAAGGAAGATACTTTACCTCATTGTACCTTTGCTCTCTATTAATCAATCTATGCTCTAGCATTTTTATTATGCTAAGAAGTACTTCTTGACTTAATGCAAAAACAAACTCCTACTTGTTCAAAAATTTACCTGTTGAACCTGTAAGAACCATAAATCCAGTTGAGTTAGCAATTGCTAAGTAAGCCACAGTTTAGAACATAGCTTCTCACCTACTTGACAAAAGAAAATCATCAGTACAACTAAAAGTAACTGAATGCAGGTCATTTACATAACATATCAAAATTAAAATGGTATTAGTTTTTGAAGTTAATCACTACATATTGTTAACTGTTTCATTTTTCCGCTAGACGCTAGTAGTTATTAAACTGTGACTTTATACATTTTATGTTACATTAAAAATTTTAAATTTTTGCGAAAATTCAGGGTTATGACAACCTTAGTCTGGAAAAAACTTGGGTTCCCAATTCTGCAACCATCCACTACTACTCTGCAGGCTTACGATGGCCACCCCACTAAATCCTAAGGTATCCTCCCGCACGTTCCCATCACATTAGTCGGGAAAACAATATTGATTAACATAGAGTTTGACAATGCTCAGTTGGAATAACCTTCTCCTCGAAAGAATTTATATGTACGCCATGAGAGCCATAGCATCAACTATTTTTTGTCTCATGATGTTCCCTCATGACAGGAAAATTGTGACGGTTGACCAATTGAATTATCATGATCTGCAAGGGCTAACCGCACCAACCAATTTTATCCCTACGATCAATACCATCGATCCACAAGGGATAAAAACACTAGCCAATATTACCCCTTCAGCTACCACCATCATCGACAACACACTCGCCTCCCCGTTATTGAATGTGGGCCCTGGGTTGTTTGTCGACACTACCATGACGGACTCCTTCTCCTTAGTGTCACCACTGTTGACACCAAATGAGACTACAGATTTGTGGATGCTCTCATCTAGCGCTGCTGCACCTAAACATCAACCGCATCTGCAACGCCAATAGTAGTCATAACAACATCCACAGCCGCAACATCATCCGCAGTTGCAACATCATCCATAGCCGCAACATTATGCGCAGCCGCAACCACAACCCCATCCCCACATGTAACCATCAGGGAGTTATTTGGGCTCCTTTCTAGTCCACATAATTCCCTTCCTATTTCCCCCACATGGCATCATGAGTAAGCTAGTAATGGCTACCTTAAACTTACCCAATTTCACATTGGGGATTCTCGTGTGGTACCTTGATCCACCGGCCTAACCTCCGATGCCCCAGGTCATCTTAACCCCCATGCAACCTATTGTGGTCAAATCTCATCCTCCACCTGGCCCACAAAAACCAACCACCACACCTGCATCCACACCGCCCCACCCAAAAAGGGCCAGGGGCAAAAATGCGAAAGATACCACTGAACCCCGATAGATTCCGCCTTGCACCATCTGTGAATAACAAGGTATAGAAACTCAAAAATTCCCTGAGATTCCCCTAATCCTTGTGCATTTGGATGCCATGGATACAACAGAAAACATCCTCGTGGTTGAACTCCCGAGTGGGCCAATAGTGAGAAACAAGTCGTTGAGAACAAACCATGCATGCACCCTTTGTGGATTGTATGGACATTATTCTCACCACTACCAAGACTTGTATGAATTTCAAATGGCCCTAGCCAACCTTCGACAACATTCCCTTGAATATGAGATCACTCTGATCGAAGAAATCCACCCCCCACCTCCTTCTTCAGACACCATGTCCATTTACATGATGTCTAGTTCCACAGACCCTCTTATCTCCCTTATCATCGACAACAGATCATATCTGTTGCACCGTCACTTTCACAATGATGATGAGATACTTGAAGCCTTAAATGCACTAGAATACCCTTAGGACAACATGCACCACCACTTGTTCTTCCTCCCCGAAGAACTTGTATTGTAGTCTAGCCAGTTTTTCATTGAAACAAAGGATTTCATTCATGGGAAAGTCGACTGGTTCAAAAATCCCATTCTGGCACTAGATGCCTTCGAAGAAGGGAACATGTCCAACATATCACCAACCATCAAAATCAACATCTCAACCAATCCTGAGGTGGTTGAGGAAATCATGATGGGGGCATCCTGCTCCTCGGAGGAAGTCACTTCCTACAAAGCACTCTTCCAAGAATTCCTTGACATCTTTTCCTGGTCTTACACTGAAATGACCAAATTAGATCCATCCATTGTGGAACACCACATTAATAGATGGCTTGATGTGGTCCCCGTGCACCAAAAGAAACAACCAATCCATCCCTCCAAAGTCACTGCTGTCAAAGCATAAATTGAGAAGTTGCGCACATCTGGCTTCATTTAACCCATTGTTTACACCACTTGGGTTTCAAATCCTGTTCTCATGAATAAAAAATAGGGTACCATCCATGTTTGCAGAGGCTTCCATGATCTGAATTGGGCATGTCCCAAATACAACTTCCCAACACCCTTCATCGACCAGATCATCGATGTGTCCTATAGACTGTTCTTAGGATATGTCTTTGACTCAATATTCTGGCTCTCATGCTCTATGGTTTATTCTTCTATCTACTCCTACTGATCCACACACAGCCTGGATAGACTCTTCTATCCTATTATCTGCGCACTCAGCTGCAGATTCCTTCTACTTCTAGCGGTATGCGCACACAACTGCAAGATTCGAAGCTCTACAACCTTCTACTTCTACTAAATCTTACCAAAATCCAGTGGAATATAACTGACTCTCTAACTGGGACTTATCTATATCACCAAACGAACCCTTATACAAACCAAAGCACATTCCTCCTATTTATAATATTTACAAGACCTCACAGCATTGACTAAGTACAACTTAGTTATTATATACTCACTCACTTACAAAATATCTTCTGTTACATAAATGTTGGCCCATACCTAGCCGTGAAAGTCCTGGAAGACATTAACAATAGCTTTAACTAGCCACAAAAATGTCTTTCAGCTCATCTGTACCAGTCATAGCTAGCCGCAAAACTATCATTCCTTCTTATGCTAGCTCGTCCTTCTATAGTTTTCCTTGACTTTCACCTTCTAGCTTTAACTTCTCCACCTGCCTCTTCCACCGACTCGAATTTGCCTTCCTTTTTGCATCTATCCTGTCGCAGATTTCCTCCTGTTCTTTCTCCGTTGCACACATGTTTTTATTTGGTCTGCCCCGATTCCTTCTTAGCCTGCTTTTCCCTTCTACCGCACGTGCCTTTTTCCCTTTATTTATTATGTGAGTTCTTCTTCCTTGTGCACTTTCCTTAGCCCTTTTCCTGGCCCAACAGAATCCCAACACTCACACGTGGCTCGTCCCGAGCCACTAAGCAAAAAGGAACTTGTCTGCAAGAATGTCCTGCCACAAAACTTTACTTTGGCCCAAAATTTATGTTTCTGGTGTAAGTTCAAACTACGCGGGAGGACTAACCTTGTCCTGGAACTCCTTCACCATCTGTTGCACTTTATAAAATTCCTGTGTGGCTTCCTCTACCTGTGTATCCAATTGCTCTACACGGTCAAAACTGATATGTTTCGACAGTCCTGCCTCTAGTGATTGCGCAATTTGTTGAAGCTTTTGCTGCATAGGGTGAATAAGGATTGTGAGCTACGTGACCTTTGACTGATGTGTCTCTACCTTAGATTCCCTAGTCCACTCTTGATCATGTAGAGCCTGGGATTCCTGCTGCAGTCACTTGATATTTGCCATTTTTATCACCTTCTCATGGAAGGGTAGCTTCTTCATTTCTTCCTTTGTTGTGTTGATTTTCTTGTTTGCTTGTCGCGTGATTTCACTTATGTTTTCTGTAGTTTCATCTTCTAGGAGTGCTTCTCAATTCATGGAAACAACAATAAATTCCTTTGCACAGAGTGTTTCTCCCTCAACAATCTTCCCAACAGCCCCAGACACTACTATTCTTCTCTCCTTGAGCACCTCAGGAGGTGTGCTCGGTACCTGCCTAGCTTGAAGCTCCTCATCCTGCTTCTTTAGTTCCACTGTGATGCGTGAAAACCTGTCAACCTTATCTACTGAATCTTCATCATCTTGGCCTGCTTCTGGTGGGAAATCAGCAATGACATTCTTATTAGTTTCAGCGAGTGAAACCCTGCTCTGCTCACGTGCGGTAATTTCCTGCTCTTTGTCCCTAAGGAGAGCCTTGCGCGCCTTTGCCTTCTTTTGTTTCTTTGTTGCTTGATAGGAAACGACATTCTCCTGTAGCCTTAATTTGGTCGTGGCTTCCTATTGGATCTCATAGACTTCGTTTAACCTTAGTTTGGAGAAGTCTATGTGCATGTTCTTGAACCTATGCATAGCTGTATCAAACTCAATTGTCCCTGTCTCCATTAATTGCGCTTGGATTTTTACCTTGATCGACGACACCAGTTTGGGCATGAATAATGGGACACTTGGATCCATGCCATATGTTTCAGCCTCCATAGTGGTTTTGACATCGCTAATGGCCTTTAGAAGCTAATTAAGGTGCTGCGACACCTGCTCAATGACACTTGTCTATTGCGTCATTAAAGTGGTGAGGCTATCTCTTGTGACATCTGTGATAGCCTCTGCTATCACATGAACATCCTCCTCAGTCAAGGTATCCATTTTATTTGTTTTGCTTACTTTATTATTCTTTTGCAGGGGTTGTCGTCCTTGTTGCTAGGTTGGAATGTTCTCCAGACTAGGCGTGCGCTCTGAATCATTATGATTAGATCCATCGCTGCATGAATTATCATCTTCCTCATCCCCTCTTGCGACTGATTTTCTAGATCATCACCTCCTTTGTTTTCTTAGCAATCAACTTGGTGCACTAGTGGGTCCTCTTTGTTTTGTCCCTTGGGAAACGACTCTACCAGTGGGCCGTGCTATTCCTTTGACCATTCCTTAATAATTTGATCCACATCAACATCAGTGATTATGAACCCTGCGTTGTGCTTGTTTTTCTGGGTCCTTCTTCGGCTCCAAAACCATGTTATGTGCAACGACCTGAAAATTGATGAAGGATGCGTACCTACACACCATCGAGGCCCAGACTGGGTGAGATTGATGGAAAACATCATGCAGCACCTCTACATACAAATAAAACTCGATGTTGTTATCCTTCTGCTGGATCTTGTCTTTCTTGTCTTCCCACAAGTTCCTGGTACTTTGCCCCATGGCAAGGTAGTGGGATCTCCATTTGTTCCTAATCTGGTGGGTTGGCCCACAGGTTGAACGAGATCAAGACGAGCAGCTAGGAGTAGTGGAATTTGTAGTTAGGGTACTCCTAGGCCTATGTGGCATATTCTATCAACTCATTCAAGAAGAATCACGACCAGTTAAAAATCCTACCTAGCGCGCACAGCTCTACAAGCTCGACTGTTCCCGCAGTACACTGAGTGGGCCTCATATTGTGTAAAAGTTTACAAGAGAGGATCCTTGTAGCAAACCACACACTTGCGTCCTTGATAGGGCCAATCAGGAAGCCCCTTTTTTCGTGTCAAAGGTTATACTTCTACTTCATTTTGGTGGTGTATTTATGGGCCAAGTATGGCGTGGGGTCTTCTCCTTCCTTTGGTAGACCCGTTATTGTAGCAATAAGCTCGACATCAACTAGGTATGGCTGATCGAGCCACAGGAATCCTCTGTGGAAACAAACCATAAGTTGTTTCACATATGTGTTGATCTACAAACTGTGGCCAAAATGCGGCATAAACAACATGTTTATCAAACTTGCGTGGCTAACGTCCTCAGTCCTTTGCATTGGCCTTAGCACCTGTGGTCTAGTTGGGTCGGGCTGATCCGGGACCATGCAATCCAGTATTTTCAAACCTTCCTATTGTTGGGTGTCGAAGTCCTCGAACTTCAACTTGACGATATTTGACATTATTTCTATCAACAGGGGAACATTCTCAGGGATTCTTGGCGCTATCAAAACTGTATTGGCCTTCTTTGGAAACGCTACTTTCTTTGCATCAGCTCTCCTTCCTCGGACATAATGGGGAAAGTTTTCATCATCATCCTCAACATCTGGGCCTCTACATGGTGGAGTGTCTTCCTCCATGAGGTCCTCCTCCTCTTGATCTTCCTCCATTGGCCCTTTGCCGGTATTTCTTGGAACAACCTTAGGATTCTGTTTCCTTTCCCTCTCAGGCTAGGATGACTGTCTAGGCACACTTTGTCCAGCTTGTATTGGCTCTCTCAATGGTTGTGAAGATGCAACTTCAGGTGGTGGTATCGAAACTAGGTTTGGTACAAGGCAGGAACCAGGGGTTGGAATATTGACGAGGTTTGCCGCTGGTCGAGGAGTAGCTGCAGGTCGAGGTACGTTCGTCGGGGCAGGTTGCTTCCTGGTTCTTGCCACCAGATCAGTGTCTAGTTGCTGTACTTTCGATGATTCTATTTCTTCTTCCTCAATTAGGAAACGGGGAATAACAGTTGTGTCAGATAGCTCGCTCTCATTGGGGATCTCAATTATCATGGGTGTTGGATTAGTTTGTGACAGGGTTCGGCTCTACAAATGCTCAGCTCTGGTTCTTTTAGCTCTCTTTGTGTGCATAAAAGAATGCTTGATGGCAAAGATTTGTATTTATACACTCCCCAGTGATCTGTAGTCATCATGCAATAAAAGGTGGATGTACAATCGATCACATGGGCTTCTCGGCCGACGTGTTCCTTTCATTAACGATGCTACTCGATCTATGCGCTATACCTATCAGCACAATTATGGCAATTATGTCAAGGATGGCTGGTGGGACCAAAAAGCATGTTGCCATTCTCCTTGTATCTCATCTAATTAATGACGCTTAGCTTTCATAACCGCCTCAATCTTCGTCAGATATTTGCACTTTAATGTCGATCAGCCTGTCATTTCCGCTTTTTGCAACACTTTTCATCTTTTTCTGTGACATGATAATTTTTACATCTTTCGGGCCTTTTTTTTTGTCATGCGGGGAGATTCTAGCAAGGAATGTTATGACTGTCATAGTATGGTTTCAGGAAACTACCATTCACCATACCCACGGGATACGTACCATCTATTTTTTGCAGTTTTACTGCGCCCACATCAGTGATATGTGTGATCACATATGGACCTAGCCAATGCATCTTCAACTTGCCTCGATGTTTGAAATATTTTCTTTCATACAACAACACAAGTCCTCCGACTTCGAATGGATTAACCCTAATATGGCAATCATGCCATGCTTTCTGTCGTTGCTTCTCAACTGTCTGATGAAATCATGCAACAAAGAATTCCTCTTCCATTTGAATGAGCTATGACAACCTCTGTTCAACAACATCTCCCTCATTCATATTCGTCAATGCAACAATTATTAGACTTGGTACAATCTACTCATTGGCACAACAAATTCTTTTCCATACACTAGTCTAAATGGGGTGTGCCCTGTTAATCGCTTGCAAGTTGTGTGATACACCCATAGCACAACTGAGACTTTTTGATCCTAGTCATCCTGATGCACATTGCATACCTTGGTCAATGCATTCTCCAGAATCTTGTTGAAAGTTTTGATCATTCCATTCGGCTGAGGGTGATAGGGAGTTGTATTCTTATGCTGGATCTGAAATTCTATAGTCAGCTCAACAATTAATTTGTTAACAAAATGCGTACCTTGGTCATTTAGTAGTATCTTTGGACAACCAAATCTAGTGACTACATTTTCTAACAAAAACTTCGCCGCAGTCGCAGTGGTACAATATTTAATAGGCACAGCTTCAGCCCATTTGGTTAAATAGTCTGTCATAGTAATAATGTAGCAAGCGCCAGTTCTTTTTCCTGGTGGGCTGATCGGTCCAACAAAATCAACTGCCCACTTGTCAAATTATTGAAGGGTTATCTACAGTGCAAGCAACATCTCATCGCAACACGATGGTTTTCCTATTCTTTGATAGATATCACAGCGCCTGCAGAAGCTCTCGACAATGAAACCATTTGTTGGCCTCTTTCTCCTTCTTGTCTTGACCTGCGGTTCAACAAAAACACAATACCTACAAGACACCACACGACATCGGCTCGACAGAGCAAGCTCAGTCGACAACACCTGCGAGGCAGGTGCAGTCTCACCCAAGATATCTAATGGGTAACTGCCAAAACCATGTTTCCACAGTTGGTGAGGGATTATAGTCCCTTGGAACGGGGCCAAAGTGCTCAAAAAAGGTGGAAGGATGGAGTCTTACTGCATCATGTCAACAGTATTGGGAGGCAGCATGACGTGCACGTGACCCAACCTCATCCTTATAACCCAAAAACTGGTGCGACAATGCGGTGCAGCTGATCCCTTATACTGAATCAGACAGTGCACGACTATATTTGGACTTAACAACTTAAACATTCATTCATATATAAACCAGATTACAACATTCATTCACTAGTAACTGTAATAACAAACAGTAAGGAAATATTCATGTAAACATTCACCATTCAACAACATTCATTCACATACACAAGGAATAACGTGGAAACCCATATGGGAAAAACCACCAAGGTGCTCTTCATCTGGCATGAGAATTAGATATAGCACCTTGCAGTCTGCGACCTGCAGACTATTCTTAGCATATGTCTTTGAATCAATCTTCTGGCTCTCATGCTCTTTGGTTTATTCTTCTATCTACTCCTAGTGATCTGCACACAACCTGGATCGACTCTTCTATCCTACTATCTGTGCACTCAGCTGCAGATTCCTTCTACTTCTAGCGGTCTGCGCACACAGCTGCAATATTCATAGCTCAACAGCCTTCTACTTATACTCAATATTGCCAAAATCCAGTGGAATCTAACTAACTCTCTAACTGCGACTTATCTATATCTCCGAACACCCTTATACATAGCGAGTTCCTCCTATTTATAAGAGTTACTAGACCTCATAGGGTCGACTGAGTACAGCTCAGTTATTACAGACTCGACAACTTACAAAATATCTTCTGTTACATAAATGTCAGCCCATACCTAGCTGTGAAAGTCTTTGAATAAATTAACCACAGCTTTAACTAGCCATGAAAATGTCTTTCAGCTCGTCTGTACCAGTCATAACTAGCCACAAAATTGTCCTTCCTTCTTATGTTGGCTCGTCCTTCTACAATATTCCTTGACTTCCTCCTTCTAGCTTAAACTTCTCCACCTGCTCTTCCATCGATTTGGATCTTCCTTCCTTGTCGCAGCTATCCTGTCACAACTTTCCTCCTGTTCTTTCTCCATCGCACGCATGTTTTTATCTTATTTGCACCGATTCCTTCTTAGCTTGCTTTTCCCTTCTGCCACATGTGCCTTTTTCCCTTTGTTTCTTACGCGGGTTCTTCTTCCTTGTGCACTTTCCTTAGCCCTTTTCCTGGCTCAATAATTCCCAACAACTTCAATAACCTTTTGAGCCCATTCAGGCCTAGGATTGGGAGTAGGGACTAGATATGGATCCAATTAAACCTCATCTTTAATTCCAAGAATTGTTTCAACTTGGTCCTCTACTTCATATTTTGAATCTAAAACATTAATGGAAACATTATCATATGCAAAAGGTTTAGGTAGAATGGTTTTACCTTCCCTTTCAAAAGAAAACTGAGATTGCACTGGATCCGACTATGGCAGAAAATGTGAGAATTCATATGCCTTGGAGGCATGGTTTGCGACACCTTTCGATATAAGCTTCCTAGTTGAGATATTTGAGATCTCAACAAATTCAAGGCCAAATACAACTTGCTTTGGTGAGCCTGTATGAGTCATCTAGTATATAGGAAAAACATTTATTGCTAAGGAGGGAACATAGAGTACATTCTTGAACACTTTATGTGATAACTGGATTGAACCCTTTCCTTCAGCTCGGATTTGAGTGTCATCTCCCATGCAAATACATGGACCATGAGTAAGTTGGAATGAAGATAATGATTATTTGGATTCAACCATGTGATTGGAGGCTCTTGAATCAATGAGGAAGGAATGTGATTTTGAAAAACCAACCTTCAGTGCATGGCATCTCTCATCATGATCTTCAGTCTTGTGTCCATAGTCATCCTTCCTTGGGATTTCAGGGATGGCCATACTGTGTTGATTAAGGTGTTTTGAAGTCTAATATATGGTATTCTTCATACAATATTTCTCTGCACAGTTTCCTTTCTTACAATAGGAGCACTTTCCCTTGTCAAACCTTTGATGTTTGTCCTTCTTAGATCTAGAGGCTTCATCTATGGGATCAAAATATTCCTTAGGTTTGAATTCAATGTTCCTTTTTTCTTTTCCTTTATGCTTCCTCCTTTCTTGCAAATTCTTTGTCTCACAACCTAAGGGAACTTGATTTGGGGAGGCTCTGAGAGCTACCATATGTATTAGCTTGTCTTGTTCCTATATTAGAGACTCTGTGAAAGCATCAAGGAATGTAATTCTCCAATTAGGAGTGGTAAGTATCCTAGAGTGAAAGGTCGATACGAATACTGAGAATTCTTGGCCAAGTTTGCTTAGAATATAGAGCACCGATTTCTCATACTTCTTTTCAATCCCGCACTACTTGCATTGCATGACCCGTGATTTGAATTTTGAGAAAAATTGTTGTATAGTTTAAAATTTGCTGGGATGCAGTGATATCAAATCATTCTCCATAATATTCCCCCTCAACTCATCTTGTTTTACAAACAGGGATTATAGCTTATCCCATAATTATTTTGGTGTTATCAATCCCTCAAGGTGAAAGAGTAAATCTTTGGAGATGTCGATGCACATGAAGCCAAATGCTTCATCAAGCTTGTTCAAATACTTTGATTGTTCAATATGCTACTAGGGTTCGACCTCTCTACCGATGGTGACCCTGTACAAACCCTTGTTGCACAAGAAAATTTGCATATCAACCCTCTAATCAAGATAATTGAAGGGTGTGAGGATTATGGGTGCCAAAGTTGTTGAATTCTCCATCTTACAACTTCAAGAAACGACTAATTCTTCAAAAAATGTTCATATTACCTGCAAAAACACTTCAATTTGAATTAAACCAATTCAAACACTCTTCACTTCAACATGCACACTTTCTCTGGGTACCTCACACCTGACTAGACTTCTCTGGACAAAATCCAGAGGGAGCAAGGCAAGAATATCGGGAATTATGTGGAACCCAATTGCTTCTAGTGCATCAATGGATGTTTCTGAGGTTTGAAGCTGGAATGAATACCTGCTCTGATACCATGTTTAATTTTGTGAACCTGGATCCTCAGGCCTGCATGAATTCACATATAAAAGAAGATTGTAGAAGAGAGAGAAGTAATTCAGTAAACTTTGATCAATTATTCATGGAAGAATTAAAAATACATGAGACCAAAAATGGAAGAATAACATTACATCCATTAATCAGTGAATAATATGTAATACAATGGTGTTACAAATAAGAGAATTGAAATGCCTAAGATAGGATTTGAATCTACCAACATGGTCTGACTCTGGAGCTAACTCAGTGTGGGAAAATCACCACTAGAGCTCACTAATGAACCTTTGAATCACTGAATCAGTTCACAACCTGTTAACCGACTGAGTTAGGTGAGAAAAGGCGTCCTGCTTTCCTCAAATTCTGCAAAGTGGCTCTAGGATGACTGAGAGTGATCTAACTGATGCAAATCAGAGCATAACTGAATATAACTAAACATCAACTAGGGTCAACTGCTGTAGACTGCTGGTGTCATTCAAAGTGGGTTCCTATATTATAGGTCTTGGTCCCTGGAGATCTTAAACTCATGGAGACTGGCACATGGAGTGGTATGCAGCCTCCAGGTGAGTCCCCCATGGAACTAGTGAAGTGGCAATGACCTCCTAAGCTAGGAAAATATAAATAGATTACGATGGTCAAGGGAGGATTAATTAATAATCCTTATAGATATGTAACAATTTTGGTGAGGGAGAGTGATGGGATCCAATAATAACATCATTTTTTTATCCTTTACATTTTATTATTATACTTGCCCCTATCTCTTTTTACACAATAACACCCTCATGTCTTTTTTGTCCTAGATTCAACCCTTCAAATTCCAAGGTAACAATGTATTGGTAATGAGTCACTTTTATGTTTTTAAGAATAATTTAGAAGGTATAGTTAATAGTTGTTACTCATGCAATTGTTCCAACAATTTTATACATATATCATGCTCCATATCACAAAAGGTTTTTCCAGTTCTATGTCGGTTATAGAATGGAGGATATTCATGAAGTATTAAAGATTACTTAGTCTTCCTCTTCAATGTTTGGAACCAAAATTTACGTACCTTAACTTCTAGAGATGATCGAGCTTCCAAGTGTTCCCTTACAACAACATAATTATTGCAACTATTCGGTATTGGGTACAAGAAACAAAATTCCAAGAGCCAAGCATTGAGAGCAATACACTAGTATACATGCATGCACAAGAATTTAGGAGGATATATTAACATCGATTGTTAACAAACTTGTGGTTCTAATTGTATACAATGAAAATTTTTGTGATCACCATCGGATTGTATCCTCCACTTATATTATCTTAATGACAAATTGTATTTTTTAAAGGGAATCGACCTGTAGATACATGGTTTAGTTTATTTAGTTTTCTTTTATGTCGCATAATAGTTAACACCTAAGATTCTCTGAACAGTTGTAAAGGAGGAGCAATCCAAAATTTGTGGGGAAGATCTTGGTATTTTTTGAAGAGATAATAATATATATTTCGTTAAATGTAATAATATGTATTGCTATTTATGCAGTGTAGAATTACATAGTCTTGATCCTGTAAAGGGGATCCACTCTAGAGGTAATGAATTTTTCTCTTTCATTTGTGTTTGCTTATGCCTTTCGAGTATAACCCTAGTTTCTAATGTTAATCATTTTGTTGTGTTCAATATAAGCCATTGTATTTGCGTATTGTATATGATCCTTGACAGTAATTTTGATTCACATTTGTGTTAATTAGTTTGATTACAATTGTGTATGGTGAAATAATAGATAAGGATAATCAACATAGTATTTTTGAATTGCATTTGAGTTGCAATGATAAATAGGGTATTTCAATTTGATTTATGTTATCAAATAGATAATTTTCGATTTGTGTTCATGTTATGATAATCAAACATAGTATTTTAAATTTGTGTGTATGTTATTAGTATGATTGCAATGATAGCCAACATGGTATTTTGAGTTTTGTATGAGTAATTACAAAATTATGTACGAGGAAGTAATATAAAGCAATAAGTCAAATAGAGCATGGTAATGTGATCAAAGACCAAATTTGATTACACACTTTGTGTGGCTAGAAGACTCATTGAATTAGCATCATTGTCTATGCTAACCACAATATTAGATTTTGAATTTGAGTCTAGTTTGAGTGTTATTCATAAATGTTAGATGAAATTCTAATTTGGAGTTGTCCTTAAAAACTTTAGTTTGATTTAAGATTTTGTTTTATGGATTTCTAGCTTATGATAGGTTTGGATATTAGCATAGGAATCTATTTTCCCTAGTTAGAGTAAAAAAGGGATATCGAATCTTCAGAAATTTATTAGACAATACAAGTAACAAATTCTACATATATTTTGCATTGGTATCTAAAAAGTATACAAAAACCCTGGTTTGACAATTAGATGAAAAATGAATCAATAGACATATATACTCACCTTCCGGTGAGTATATATTGTTAATAAAACCTTGATATTCTATAGAATTCTTTTTACATGAGTACCACCCTTGGAATGAGGGAAAGTGCCTGATAGGTTTTCCCAAGAAATGTTTTGCACAAAAAGAGAGAGTAAAGTATATGTAGGGGGGGGGGAGATCTTAAGTCGTAAATACATCAATAAAATTATCATACCCCTTAATGGGTGGGGAAATATCATTTGTAAAATATCTTGGATTTTTTCTTTTGAATTCTTATTTGGCCTAACCCATTAGTGTTTTGTTGTCAATTCCTTACTAGGTGGATTTTTTAATTTTGTTTCTTTGTATATATGAAACAATTTCCTACAAGTAAGAAGTTGCCACATGTCCTTGATCAATATAGAGTTTTCAACAAAAGGCTATATTTTGTTTATCTAATTATTGCATATAGATTTATCTCCCACTCACCTATATAATTTTCAAAAAGATAACTGTGCTCAAATCAACATCAATACAAATCCAAGTAAAGGTATTGGAAACTAGGTCCCTAATAATTGGATCCATGGCAATAAAATTACCAATTGTATTTCCATATGTTTAAAAATAATTAAACTCTTAGTATTTAGGCGAGAGAATGGGAATTCTTACTCAAAATGAGACCTATAATAATAATTTCTAATCTACATTAAGCCAAGTTATCATGGTGTTGAGGCCTGGAAAATCGCAGGCAACAACAACAAGGGATTCTCCCCAGTAAACATTCCCAACTAGCCCGTTACTGTTTGGTATGGGGTATCCGTCCAGTTTACGGTTTGGCTACCGTAGGTCAAGTAACAAAATAAAAAGGTTTTACCGGTTGCGGCTCGGTCCACCGTGTATGTTTTAGTTTTATATTAAAGTATGAGATGCAAGTGCCTATCTAAGAATGCAGATTGATAGAGAATATGAGGAGCGGTCACAATGTGATGCGCAGGTTCTTACCTCTCGTCTTAAACTCTCTTGCATATAAATCACACACAACATGAAAACTAAAACTAACTATCTAACCTATCCCTAGGGAGCAAGATTATCATTCATTAATGAGTAATGTGTTTTGCGCATGCATTAAGAAAAATCACAGATAGCTGATACTTCTTTCAAAACACATGAACATTTAAAAATATTTGAACAATCAGATAGCCAATTTTTTATGAACAACATTCATTACTCATAGTGGAAAATTCATAGAATAAACTAGAGAGCATTCATACAAGAACATAGGTTCAAAGAGTTAGAACGATCTCACAGTTCATGGACACAAGACTGAAAAAGAAATAGTTCACATTCAGCAAATCCATGGCATAGCATTTGAAAAATTCCACAAAGCTTTCTCCAATAGGAAACTTGTAATTTCTTTATGCAAAAGGAAATAATTCTTCTTACATCAGATTCTCACAAATTTGTTTGGGAAAAAGTCCCATATTCCCTCTAGTTCTCCTATGTTTATACAAACAACAAAACCTTTGGGTTTCCCCCTCGGGTGACCTTTGGGGTTCCCCCAACTATTTAATCTTATAATTTTGTCCTTTGTGAGTGCTCATGATTCATACAATACGTTACATTTTAGATTAAGATTTACAAGCACTTTGTAAAAAGGGACCGTCTTGGTAACTGATGAGCCATTTCCAAGCCTGGTCCTCTGCTGCTATCAATTCTGCTTAGTAATCCATTGGTTCTTTTAAAATCCTGTTGTTCTCATATCTTCACTCTCTTCTTTTTTAGCAACACCTCTGCTTCTTACTTTTTCTTTCTTCAGCCAACTCCCTTCTGCTTTGTCCTTCAACTATGTCTTCTTTGCAGCAGTAATCATCAAACTGAGGTCTGAAGAATCTCCTAAGTCCGTCTGTATTTAAAAAAAAAATTCATCATTAATTCAGACTGCATCTTTTCAACAAACGTAAACCATACTAACAATAAAACTAATCATCAAAGTGAGGCCCTGTACCGCGCTCTCGTCATGAAAACCCTAAAATGATAAAAAAATATGAAACCTCTGCCGCCTATAATATAGGGAAAAAACACACACAGAAAAGGTGGTAAAAACCACTAAAGCATCAGCAGGATAGTCTTATTCACAGCCGCAATGGCGGGCTTCATACAGACAACGCGTTCCGCAAGACTATTAATTCTATCGGCGTCGGAAAGACTAAATACTATAGCATCGGGCAGAAAAAACTCCTCGTCAGTGAACAGAAAACTAAGGATCAGGTGATTATCCTGCTAAGGAGCTGCAACGGTGGGTGACCCATGGTCTAAGGGTTCCACAAAAAAACAAATCGTTGACGAAATAAAACACTAACTGCAGCATCGAAACCCGGAACCACTACAACATCGAACGACTAGTTCAATGAGTCGTAACGACGGAAGTCATATGGATTAAGGGTTCCGCAATAATAGAAAACAAGGAAAAAAATGAGAACAAACCATATCAGATGGTTAGTTCACTCTAGATCCACAATGGCGGGAATCAAATAGACCACGACTTTCGATCAAAGTCATAAATCGCCCCGAGGGTGAAAAGAAAAGGTTATCGCAAGCAAAGTTTGAACCAATAAAGTCACGTAATTGTGGAAAGAAAAACTAACCATCGGACCATTCTTTATCTTTCCTCCAAAACAGCGGCGATATAGAAGGCTGATGCTCCGATCATGATAAAATGCCGATGGTCCGAAAAAAACAAAACAGGTAAAGGCGCATCGGCAAAAATAAAACTAGGCATCAGAACATTCATTGCTTAAGCTCCGCAACGACGGTTGTGTAGAGAAATACGGCCCCAATTTACTGTTTAAAAGACTTCCAACAATGCAAAAAAAAATTTCAAGTTCAATTCCAACAAAAAATAGTTATTCAAACTCCCAAAAATGGCAAACAATTAACCCCAATTCATCCTCATGATCCAAATTCGTAGCAGATGACAACATAGTTCATCAATCCAAACAAATCCAAGCAATACAAGATTTAAAAGGAGGGTCCAATTTTTTTAAAAATTTGGGAAATTGTTGTAGCTGCAATAATTGGCGACTACCTGGTGAACCCAGATCTCTAGACAATTTCTTCCTTAAGTAACAAACTGTTTAACAATAAAACCAACATGTTGAATTCTTCTAGATGTTTGGATTTTCCAAATGGAAAATGTATGTACTTTTAATCATTGATGATAGTCCAATTAGGAAAATGGAAACCAGGATTTCAAAGTCAAGATAACTCTTTTAAGGCCAGGAATATGAGTTTCATTTATTACCTCTGTCTTAAGGTAGTTTCCAACTTGGACACCACAGGATTGTAACATATGGTAAACATAAATATTCATTTGTTCCTCATTCTCATGCCATTTTGCACTTTTTGTGCTTTTGGACTTTTGTCCTTTTATTTGAGTCCTCCTGCATGCCTTACTTTCTGAATTTTTTATTCAGGCTCCTCTATCCATGGTGTTCTTTTGTGTGAGAGATGTATTTAATTTTCAGCTCACGGACGGATAAGAACTTTTGGAAATTTAATATTCATATGATTCAGTACTTTGTTTTGATACATATTGCTTTCTTAGGAGTTTTGAATCTTATTTGCCTTTAGGATTTCAATTCTTGGCATGGGATCATTTATATATAATATACTATTTACCTTGCTTCCTTTCCATGGGTATTTTGCTGTCACTCCCTAGGACATTTTAAATGTGAGATGGATGGAGCCTCGAAATAATATTCCATACTTTTTGATCTTGAGTTATTTTACAAGGATTAAGTAGGACTTCAATGTTTTCATAGCCATTTAGGAACACTGTTCAACTAGAAGAAATTCATTCAGATAAAACAATAGTACACAGTCTTACACTCGAGGACTTTAGTTAATCTATAATTCTGATGCCCTCCATGCAACCAAGAGTTTGCCTCTTTTTATTGAAATCAATCAAAATCTAAACTGAAAACAAGCATAAATAAAATAAATCAAACATACAACAAAATCAGTTTATTTATGTACAAAACAAAAAAACAAAAAATCAGGCAAAATAAGGTTTGAGAACCAAACCATTTACTGGTAAGTTCTCTTCCCACCCCTGTAAATCTTGCAATTTATAGGTTGAGGAGCCAAGTTTTGCTGCAATATGAAAAGGGCCTACCCATAACTGTTGAAACTTTGTGTGCTTCCCCTTTTCATCATGCGGGTGATCCCACTTAAGAACCAAGTCTCCCACTTCAAATTCCTTTGTTCCAACTTTGTGCTTATCAAACCACCTTTTCACTACCTCCTGCTATTGCTTAAAACATTCTTTGGCCTTGGATCTAGACTCTTCCACCTTCAAAAGATTATAGATTCTAAGTTGCAGGATTTTGTTATTTGTGCCTCTAGATTCTTGGGCTATTATGGAAGATGGTAGCATAATGTTAGGAGGAAGTATAGCCTCTTTTCCATAAACAAGGGTATACGGTGACACACCCAAGGAATTCTTGGGTGTGACCCTATCATCCCAAAGAGCGTTCGATAATGCTAAATGCCAACTTCTCTGGTTTTCTATCACAGTCTTTTTTAAGATCCTAATCAAATTCTTGTTTGTAGATTCTGCCAAACCATTCCCTTGTGGGTAGTAGTTGGAAGAATAATGCAACTTAATTCCTTTTTCAAGAGCAAATGCAGTTAATCTAATAGAATAAAAATAAGTAGCATTATCGAAAACCAGGGAAATTGGAACCCCAAACCTGGTCATAATATGATCTTGCAAGAAATCCATGACTGCATCTTCATTGACTTTATGTAACGAAATGGCCTCGACCCATCTAGTGAAGTAGTTAGTTGCCGTTAAAATATATTTGTGTTGTAAGGAAGAATTTGGTTTTATTTCTCCAATGATATCAATTACCCATTGCTCAAATGGTTCTGTTATCGTCACAGATTTCAATGGTCCTGCTGCTTTGGCTTGTCTTCCTCCACACCTCTGGAAAATATCACATTTTCTGACATGGGCATGCACATCCTTGAACAGTGTGGGCCAAGATTATCCGGCTCTAAAAATCTTGTGGGATGTCGTATCTCCGGAAAAGTGACCTCCAGCAAGCCCATCATGTAACTCTGTTATGACCTTTTGGGCATCTTCTTTCTCTAAGCATCTGAGAAGGACTCCATCATAATTCTTCCTGAATAAAATTCCATCAATGATCTGATATGCAGCTGATTTAAGGCGCAATGCTCTTCGCTGTTTGGAATTCCAATGTTCTGGAAACAATCCTTCCTAAAGATAATGAAAAAGGTCTCGGTACCAGGAATTTGGAGCTATGAAAAGAGGACATACATCCATCATATGTAATTCAGCTTCATTTTCCCTATCGTTTTCCTCATTGTTTTCACCTTCAACCATTAATTTGCACAGTCCTTTCCCTTTAACTATGCAAGTTGGTTTGAATTCAAGGTCATATTATTGTAATGCTGTTACCCAGTTTCCTCTTCTTTCTCCTAATTATTTTTGCATGAAAAGAGACCTCACAGCTGGGTGTGGAACTATTACTTTTGTCCAGTTCTTAAGTATGTACGGCCTGAATTGTTTTACCGCTTTGAAGATTCCATAAGCTTGTTTATCCATAGTTGGGTAATTCGATTCACCCCCCTGTAGACTAGTGATCATAAATGATATGGGAAACTCATCTCCCCCATCTTCCTTCTGAGTTAGCACCACTGTTAATGAATCGTCAGATGCGAAAGTGTACAAAATAAAATCCTTCTCAAAATTTGGACTTTTGAGAGAGGGTGCATGAGCAATAGATGTATTTATTTTACCGAATGCATTCTTCTCTACATCAATCCACTTGAATTTTACACTTTATTTCACCATTTGCTGCAAAGGTTTAACAATTTGAGCAAAATCCGGCACAAACATTCGCATGAAATTTATTGTCCCCATAAATGATTGCAAGCCTTTTTTTGTTATGGGGTAAGGGGATCTGTTCGATAGCTTTGATCCTTTCTGGGTCTATGGAGATCCCCTTCTTAGAAACCATGTGACCCAGTAGCTTTCCTTCTATAACAGCAAACACGAATTTCCTTGGATTCAGTGAGATGCCGTATTTTCGACAACGCTAAAAAATTTGTTTTAGGTGGAATGCGTGTTCTTCTCTCTTCTTTTAAAATATTGTTACATCGTCGAGGTATACTACAACACTATGACCAATTAGACCATGAAAATCTATATCCATAACCCTCTGGAAAGTAGCTCCAGTGTTGATGTGTCCAAAGGGCATCCTTCTGTAAGCAAAAGTTCCCCATTTTGTTCTGAATGTAGTTTTAAGTCTGTATTCTTTAGCTACTAACACTTGATTGTAGCTAAAGAATCCATCTAATAACGAAAATAACTCGGAACCTGAAACCATTTGCAATATTCGTTCCATGGGTGGGACTGGATAGTTGTCTTTGTCTGAAGCACGATTTAGATTCCTGAAATCCACACATATCCTGATTTCTCCAGATTTCTTCCTTACTAGTACCAAATTTGAAACCCATTCTAAGTGTCTGAATTTGAATATAATTTTGGCATCCAATAATTTCTTCACTTCACTCTGAATTAACGGCTCCAGTTTTGGATGCATCTTCCTCAAAGGTTGCTGATAATTCTTGAATCTAGATCTAATAGGAATGACATGCTATATAATCTTGGTGTCATATGTTTTCAGCTCTTCATATGTCCAGGAAAACACATCTTTGTATTGTTTGAATAAATTGATGAACTTATTTCTTTCACCCGGGGAGCAACACTATCCCAAATTTACATATTTGGGTTTAACTTCAGTTCCCAAATTTATGAACTCGAATTGCAAAGACGAGCTATGGGTCTTGACATTTGCTGGTCTTCTGAATTTGCTGTTTAAATCAAACATCCTCTCTAGGGTCCTGACCCCTTTAGGAATGAAGTTGTCAAATTTTAACTCAGCTTGGTGTTCTTCGTCATCGATAATTGCCCCTTTGAACGTCTCATCAGTCATCAAACATTCCAATATTTGTTGATCATCGTCAAAAACTTGTAGATTAGTAATCATGTCTGGAACCAAAGGCCTAGAAAGTAATTCAATAGAACACATGTTATTTGTAGGCACAAGCCTTGCAGCTGAGGTAGCTAACAAGTCAGTTGCTGCATTCTTAAGTCTAGGAATAGATACAATATTAAATGCATAAAAATTTGTCAGCAAATCCCACACTTCATTTTGATAAGCTTTTAAATGAGGTGAGATGCAATGTATCTGTTTTCAAATCTGCTTTACAATTATTTTAGAATCCCCATACACTTTCAGATTTTCTACTTTTAATTCAATTGCTTTTCTTAGTCCTTGAACTAATGCTTCATATTTGGATGTGTTATTGGTACATTCAAAATCTAATCTACATGAAAGAAAATGTTTATTTCTTTGGATCAATCAAGACACAGCCAACTTTTGATCCTTCCAAAGTTTTAGATCCATCAAAGAAAAGTGTCCAAAAACTATCTACTTCTATTGTACTTGAATCAACAACTACATCTGCAACTAAGTTTACTATTTTACAGTCAAATTCATCAGCCCGTGAAAATCGAAGGAGATCAGGCTATGTGTCTGGTGTACCGTTGGCTTCTTTCGCTTGGTAGTTTCCTGGTTCTAGTTCAATGAAGTAATTCCCCAATACAAAATTCATTGGTTCATTCTTACCCTCCAACTGAGTAACATTGTGCTTCATGTGGGGATCTCTTAATACTTTAATTTGATTGGGGCTTCCCTTGTATTGCAACCACATATGTGACCAATCTGAGGCAAACTATCCATTTAGCTTTGCTGACCAATCCCGACTCAAAACAAGTCCATAAGCCTTAGGTATGTTTGATACTACAATATCGATGAACTGACATACCTTTTCATTTGAAGATAATCGAATAAGAACATCCTCCATTTCCCCAATTACCTTCACATTTTTTCTGTCTAACTGAATAACCTGCCAAGTAGATGGTTTAGGCTGTCCATTTATCTTTTTGCAAAATGAAAGTGGCATAACATTGACTGATGCGACTGAGTCTACCAAACAGCTGTGCACGTTATGATTGAAAATTTCAAAGGTCAGGAGAAATGGTGGGGTTATTCATTTAGGCTTACCTCCTACACTTGCTTCACCAATTTATTCTTCTTGGGGTTGATTATCGGTGGGAAGCTTTTCTTCAGGTGTTTCAAGTGGTTTTAACAATATTTCTTTTTGTTGAGGCATATTACACATTTCAAACAGTGAGATCTTTGCCTTAGCCCTTTTAATATCTTCCACAATGTCATACTCCATCTTATGTTCTTTGAGA
This sequence comes from Pseudotsuga menziesii, assembly GCA_001517045.1. NCBI lineage: Eukaryota > Viridiplantae > Streptophyta > Pinopsida > Pinales > Pinaceae > Pseudotsuga > Pseudotsuga menziesii. The sequence goes on along the minus strand of LPNX011050644.1, from coordinate 208,054 downwards.
TTATTTTTTAGATCATCAGTCTTCTCCTCAATGGGTTTAATAGGCATGTTTATTTGCTTTGGATCCTGACTCGTAATGGTGAATTCATGTATTTTATCAGCTGTGGTGCTCTTCTGAATTTTCTTTACGTTCTCTTGAAGTCTCTTAATTTTAAGGATCACTGATTTGTCTTTATTTAACAAACTTTGACTTCTTGTTGTCATGTTTGTTTCTGATATTTCTTCCTGTTTTAGAGTACTTTCATCTTCTGTATCAAAAAGTGAGACACAGTCCCATAAAACCATAGCATCATCCTCTTGTCTTTCTGTGGATTTATTACCATTTTCTTCTTCATCATCAGCTTCTATTAGTTTAGAGTCCAATAGCTGATTCATTACTAATGTCATTGAATTTATCCATTGAGGGAAGTTTTTTTCAGAATGGGGCTGTTGATGAAAGGTGCAACAGTTATGCATACCTACCTCTGTTAAGTTCATTGATGCAAGACTGTGTGGAGGAGGTTTAGATTGATTGTTGTCTTCTCTCCTCTTATAGTAAGGCTTATAAGACTTCTGAGCTTCCTTTTGTTTCTCCAAATCTATTATTTTATTGGAGAGCTTATGCATCATCTTCACCATTCCTTCAAAGTCATGTGATTGCTCCTCCTTAGGCTTAGTAAATAATAAGGCTTTCTTACCAAAAGTTTTTTCTCCCGACTGCTTAGGATAATCTTCTATGCTCTCTCTTTCAGCTTATACTCTCTCAACTTCTTCTTAAGTTTCTGATAAGGTAGGGTTGAATTTCACCTTGGAAAACATGGCCAAGTTAGGACCTAAAGCTGAAGTATAGTATTCAATTAGAACTTTGTCAGAAGGCTTATCAGTTGCAGAAAAATTCTTAAGATAAACAGGAAACCTTTGGGTGAAACTATGCACTTTCTCTTTTCTTTCTTTCTTTAAAGCACATAGCCCTTTCATTAGAGCTGCATGAGTTTTCTGGGCTGCATGTTTATTTCTTAATATCCTTTCAAATGTGTCCCAGTCTAGGATTGAGTTAGTAAGTAGAGAAAAATACCATGAAGCTGCTTCTCCTTTCAGGGTATGTGGAAACAATCTGCAAACTACATCTTCATGTTTTCCAGCCCTTAGCCCTTCTATAGCCAAGTAGAAGATTTACAAATGATAATCTACTAAAATATTTTCACTGGGATCAATCTTAGGCAGCATTTTCTCAAAAGCCTGAGGTAAGTCATGCAAAGGAGGTGCCAGGTTTAGAGGTGACCTAGCATTCCAAGCAGGTGGTGGATTTGGTGGGTTGGGTGGCTGGTTTGCATTTACGCTTGCCATGAGTCTGGGTGGAGAGTGAGGTGGTGAATGAACATGAGTATTAATAGGTGAACTGTAAGGTGTATCTAGGCCCATTTGATTCAAAGGATGCACAACTTCCTGTAAGGCTATTTCTACAAGTTCTCCCAAATCTCCAACCAACACCGAGTATTCCAATATAGGGTGGTCTTTATTTTTATATTCTCTTTTGGGTAAGTCAGGGATAATCGGTAATCCTCCAATCTTCTTCACATATGCCCTAGTGTGTCTTCTCAAATCATTAACTACTTCATTATCAACCGAATACAAATTCTCTCTACCCTTCTCTTCAGGTTTTGGATTGGGAAACAAACTGCTCTCATAATTGTTACCGATTGAGTAATTTCGAGGAAATGGGTTTCGTCGTCCAACCATGCATTGGCGGCCCTCCTTCTAGCACCAAAAACTATTGAGTCCTAGAAAATCACAGGCAACAACAGCAAGGGATTCTCCCCAGTAAACGTTCCCAACTAGCCCATTACTATTTGGTATGGGGAATCCGTCCGGTTTATGGTCCGGCTACCGTAGGTCAAGTAAAAAAATAAAAAGGTCTACTGGTTGCGGCTCAGTCCACCATGTATGTTTTAGTTTTATATTAAATTATGAGAGGCAAGTGCCTATATAAGAATGTAGATTGATAGAGAATACAAGGAGCGGTCACAATGTGATGCGCAGGTTCTTACCTCTCATCTTAAACTCTCTCGCATCTAAATCAAACACAACAATAAAACTAAAACTAAATATCCAACCTATCCCTAGGGAGCAAGATTATCATTCATTAATGAGTAATGTGTTTTGCGCATGCATTAAGAAAAATCACAGATAGCTGATACTTCTTTCAAAACACATGAACATTTAAAGATATTTGAACAACTAGATAGCCAATTGTTTATGAACAACATTCATTACTCATAGTGGAAAATTCATAGAATAAACTAGATAGCATTCATACAAGAACATAGGTTCAAAGAGTTAGAATGATCTCACAGTTCATGGACACAAGAATGAAAATGAAATAGTTCACATTCAACAAATCCATGGCACAACATTTGAAAAATTCCACTAAGCTTTCTCCAACAGGAAACTTGTAATTTCTTTATGTAAAAGGAAATAGTTCTTCTTACATCAGATTATCACAAACATAATGTCTGTGAAAAAGTCCCATATTCCCTCTAATTCTCCTATATTTATACAAACAACAAAACCTTTGGGCTTCCCGCCCGGGTGACCTTTGGGGTTCCCCCAACCGTTTAATCTTACAATTTTGTCCTTTGTGAGTGCTCATGATTCATACAATACATTACATTTAGATTAATATTTACAAGCAGTTTGTAAAAAGGGACCAGCTTGGTAACTGATGAGCCATTTCCAAGCCCGGTCCTTTGTCGCTATCAATTCTTCTTAGTAATCCATTAGTTCTTTTAAAATCCTGTTGTTCTTATATCTTCACTCTCTTCTTTCTTAGAAACACCTCTGCTTCTTACTTTTTCTTTCTTCAGCCAACTCCCTTCTGCTTTGTCCTTCAGCTATGTCTTCTTTGCAGCAGTAATCATCAAACTGAGGTTTGAAGAATCTCCTAAGTCCATCTGCAGTTAAAACAAAAATTTATCATTAATTTGGACTGCATCTTTTCAAAAAACGTAAACCATACTAAAAATAAAACTGATCATCAAAGTGAGGCCCTGTACTGCACTCTCGTCGTGAAAACCCTAAAATGATAAAAAAATATGAAACCTCTGCTGCCCATAAGATAGGGAAAAAACACACACAGAACAGGTGAGAAAAACCACTAAGCATCGACAGGATAGTCTTATTCATAGCCACAACGATGGGCTTCAGATAGACAATGAGTTCTATGAGACTATTAAGTCTGTCGGCGTCGAAAAGACTAAATACTATAGTATCGAGCGGAAAAAACTCCTCGTCGGCAAACAAAAAACTAAGGATCGGGCGATTAGACTGCTAAGGAGCCGCAACGGTGGGCAGCCCATGGTCTAAGGGTTTTGCAGCAAAAAAATAGTTGGAGAAATAAAACACTAACTGCAGCATCGGAACCCGGAACCACTACAACATCGGATGACTAGTTCAATGAGGAGCCGTAATGGCGGAAGTCACATGGACTAAGGGTTCCGCAATAATAGAAAACAATGGCGAAAATCAAAACATCGACGAAAATCAGAACAAACCATATCGGATGGTTAGTTCGCTCTAGAGCTGCAATGGTGGAAATCAAATAGACTATGGCTTTCGATCAAAGTCATAAACCACCCCAAGGGCGAAAAGAAAAGGTTATCGCAAGCAAAGTTTGAACCAATAAAGTCGCGTAATCGGTGAAAGAAAAACTAACCATCGGCCCATTCTTTATCTGTCCTTCAAAATGGCGACAATATAGAATGTTGATGCTCCGATCATGATAAAATGTCGATAGTCCGAAGAAAACAAAATAGGTAAAGGCGCATCGGTGAAAATAAAACTAGGCATCGGAACGTTCATTGCTTAATCTCCGCAACGACGGCTGCGTAGAGAACTATGGCCCCAATTTACTGTTTAAAAGACTTCTGACAAAAAAAAAAATTCAAGTTCAATTCCAACAAAAAATAGTCATTCAAACTCCCGAAAATGGCAAACAATTAACCCCAATTCAACCTCATGATCCAAATTCATAGCAGAAGACAACATAGTTCATCAATCCAAGCAAATCCAAGCAATACAAGATTTAAAAGGAGGGTCCAAAATTTTTAAAAATTTTGGGAAATTTTTGCAGCTGCAACACATGGATTCATAAAGGGACAATATTTTTCCATAAACCAAGGCCCTTTACTAAGAGTCTTGAGGATTATCTTAAGCAAATTTGGGATACACATGAGATTCTCCCCCAAAATTATGGTGTTCATTGTTTTGGGGAAAAGTACCCTAATGTATTTGGGTTATAACCATCTTAGGGTGATACCTTAAAGATAAACCTCAATCCTAAGAATAAATCGATTATAGATTTATAACCAATGTATACCTGAACTAGGAGATCAAATAACCAACATGTGGGACAACGTTTGATGAAGCTCCACTCCTTGAATCTCTTTGTCTTAATGATCCCTCAATCACCTGTAAAAATGAATGAAACAAAAGGACAATAAATATTTTATTACAAATATAAAATCAATTGATTTTAAATGTTCAAGTTACTGCATTACATAACTATGGTTTTATGATAAAAGAACATAAACTTAACACAATAATTTGGACAGAAAAGAGAGACCTTTATAAACGAGAACGAAAAATATAAGAATGATTTCACATGTAACTTGTTGTGGTACTATTTGAACCTAGAGTTTGAGTTCCTCCATCAGGGTCATACACTTGCAACTCTTCTTCGAGCTTCACTCAAGGAAAATCCAAGAAATAAAAATAATATCTTTATGAATAGATTAAGAATGAAGGTTGTTAGAAATATAGATTTATAGATATGGGAAAAACTTGTAGACACAGATTTAAGGTTGTGTATTCTATAAGAAAAATGACAACATGATGATTCTTTAGGTAATCTCTGCCCCCTCTCTTCTTCTCTTAGCCTCTTTTACTCTTTTGAGTAGGTATTTATATAAGTTGGGGTAATTATTCATGGGAAATAGGAGGTGAATACCGAAAAAATCATACACATTTCTTGAGGAAAAACTATATATATATTTTATCCCCAAATAGGTTGTGGCTACACACTGTCAAGGCATGTATACATGATCTAGCCATAGATAGGGTACATATGACTTGAAAATGAGGTTTTTAAAATAATTTTCTAAGAAGGGATACAAAGTAAATGATCCACAAGAGGAAAAGGGAGCCTACAAGAGGGAGAAAATCATAAATAAGTCTAAAGAGGGCATATCTAAAAATGATGTGGAAAAATATACTTTAACATATGTCCCATAATATGTGTGTTTAGAAGAGAAATTGACGGTGGAAATACATTATAAATATTCAAAAGTGAGTGCAAGGTAAACCTGGGTAAAGTCCTCAAATGCTAACCTTAGGAAGAAACCTAAAACAGAACAAGTAATAACTCTTTGTTCTTGAGGCGAGCATATCCATGCTAAGGAGTAACAAAAATTATCTGCCAAATCTAGTGCACTAGGAATCTATGAGATATATAAGAAGTGATCATGGCCATGAAAAATGAACACACTGTGGATCCATGTCAAAGGAGATCATAGCCACGAAGCAAAACATAGTGGATATATGTATTAGAATCAAGTGAGGATACATGTAAACAAGCATTGTAATAATCAATCATCACAAGTATTGTTAGAAAACAAGACCGCAGAGCAATAAAAAATATACAGTTAAATCATTGAACAAGATTTAAAACACATTAAAGAGAGACACAGATATAATGTGGTTGAACCAAACGATGGGCTACGTCCACAAAGAAATTTCCAGTCCTTTTATTACAGTCCAGAAAGATGAAGGGATACAACCTACAACAAAACTACTGCACTTCCTCTTCACACTCTCATAGTCTCTCTCACACAATCACATAGATTGTTTACAATGCTATAATACCATACACATCCATGTTACAATGATTTCTTTTATAGGGGAAACATAACATGGGAAAATACTACGGTTAACCCAATACCATGTGTCCGCATAACTGTTGGCCAACCCAAAAGCTGGGAGACTGAGTGTACAATACACAAGGGGTACAAACATGACTAAATAATATCTTTGGATCTAGAAGATCAGGCTCCACATCAAACAATTTCCCACTTGGAGACTGATCACATCAACTCCACCCCTGCTGCACTTGCTGGACTATGCTCTGGACCTTGGAATTGGAAAATTTATTATTTTCACCTTCATGCTTGAAGACCAACAGAAACCGAGCAGGAACTTAGTTTCTCTCTGGTTACTCCCTTTGTCAACATGTCTACAGGATTATGGCTAGTATGTATCTTTTCCAATTTTAATAGTTCTTCATCTAGAACAGATCTTATGAAGTGGTACTTGATCTATATATGTTTAGTCTTCGAATGAAAGGCTGGGTTATTTGCAAGATGAATGGCACTTTGGCTATCACTATACAACCTGCTATTCTCCTGCTTCTTACCCAATTCCCCCATGAACTTCTGCAACCAAATCATCTCCTTACTAGCATATGTAGCAGCGACATACTCTGCTTCTGTTGTTGAAAGTGCAACAACCTATTGCAGTTTTGAAATACAACTTACTGTTGTTCCACCCACAGTAAACACATACCCTGTGGTGCTCCTCCTGCTGTCTTTATCACCAGCCATATATGCATCAACATATCCTTGTAGAACAGTGTGTGAACCTCCAAAACATAATGCATGTGAAGTGGTACCTCTCAAATACCTGAGAAATCCACTGTATTGCTTTCCAATGCTCTTTACCTAGATTATTCATATACATGCTCACAACTCCCACTGCATGTGCAATATTTGGTCTTGTGTACACCATGGCGTACATCAAGCTTCCAACCGCTTATGAATAGGGAATCCTAGACATGTAATCTATCTCTCCCCATGTCTTTGGACACATCTCCTTACTAAGTTTGAAATGGCTAGCTAAAGGTGTACTAACTGGTTTTTCATTCTGCATTCTAAACATCTACAACACATTTCTATGTACTCACCTTGAGACAACGTCAATTTGCGATTTTTCCTGTCTCTTGTTATTCTCATACCAAAGATTTGCTTTGCAGCACCCAAATCCTTCATCGCAAATGAATTATCTAGTTTTCTTTTGAGCACATTTATATCCTACATGTTAGACCCTGCAAAAATCATGTCATCCACATACAATAACAAGATAATATATCTTTCGTTATCTAGCCTCTTGAAATAAACACAGTGGTCAGAATGACATCTACCATAACCTTGTTCTGTTATAAACTTATCAAATTTTAAATACCACTGCCTTGGAGCTTGCTTCAGGCCATACAATCTCTTCTTCAACCTGCAACCCAAATTATCCTTCCCTTTGACCTCATACCCATGTGGTTGCTGCATATAAATCTCTTCCTCCAAATCCCCATGGAGAAAGGTTGTTTTTACATCTAACTGTTCAATATGCAAATCTTCTACCACCACTAGACTTAAAATAGTTCTAATTTAAGTCATTTTAACAACAGGAGAAAATATTTCATCAAAGTCTATAGCTTTCTTTTGTGCAAACCCCTTTACAACAAGTCTATCCTTGTACCGCTTCTTTCCTCCATCTTCTTCCTTCAACCTGTAAACCCATTTATTCTGCAATTCCATTTTTCTTGCAGGAAACTGAACCAAATCCCAAGTTTGGTTTATTACCAATGAGTCCATCTCCTCATCCATGCCTTTCTCCCACTTCTTTCTAGTTTCTACCTGCATAACTTCTTCAAAACATTCTGGTTCACCAGAATTAGTCATCAATAAATAATATAGTGAAGGAGAGAATCGTTTAGGGGGTCTACTTAACCTAGTAGATTTTCTTACAGTTGTAGGATTTTCAGGTACCTGCTGCTGTTCTTGATTTTTTGGTGCCTTTGGAACTTCATCTTCCTTGATTTCATCAAGCACTGTGTACTCCGTGTTTTCCTTTTCCGCTTTCTTTCCCCACAATTGATCTTTGTACATGACCTTTTCATTGAATACTACATCTCTACTCCTAATAATTTTTCGTTTTTCATAATCCCACAAACGATAACCAAAATCATTAACCTCGTATCCAAAAAAGGTACTTTTTTTGGATTTATCCTCAAGCTTTGTTCTATCATCTTTATCAATATGGACAAACGCTTCACAAGCAAAAGTTCTCAGAAATGAGTATTTTACCTGTTTACCTGTCCATGCCTACTCTGGAATGCCACCATCCAAAGTGCTTGAAGGCCCTCTATTTATTAAATAAACAACAGTGTTTACAACATCAACCCAAAACTGTAAGGGAAACCCTACATGCAGTCTCCTACACCTTGCATGCTCCATGATCATTCTTTTCATCCTTTCTGACACACCATTTTCTTGTGGTGTTCCAGGGACTATCTTCTCTCTACGAATCCCATTGTGTGAATAATAACTATTAAACTCCTTGCTGTAGTACTCACCTCCATTATCATATCTGAGACATTTCAACCTTTTTCCTGTATCATTCTCAGCCAAATATTTCCACTTCTTAAAAGTATCAAACACATCAGATTTATATCTAATGCAATATACCCAAGTTTTTCTAGTTGCATCATCAATAAAAGTAACATAATAAGGAGAGCCACCAAGAGATTGTACCTGAGTTGGTCCCCATACATCTGTATGGACAAGCTCTAAATTTTCACTCTTCTTTTTTTTCCCAACCCTGAGAAATCTAACTCTCTTCTATTCTCCATAAACACAGTTCTCACAGATTCCAAACTTACCTGCTTCAGATCTAGAAGCAGTTTCCTTGAGTGCACAATCTGCATCCCCTTCTCACTCATGTGGCCAAGCCTATGATGCCACAACGCCGAACCTGTTTCTGTGGAATCTAGAGAGATATATTAATCACTATTATGAGGACATAAATATAATGTACCTATCCTATCTACTTTTTCTATTACCATTGATCCTTTAATGACCTTCCACCATGTTTCTCCAAACGTAGACAAATGACCGCCATCTACCAACTGCCTTGTTGAGATCATATTTATTTTCATAGTAGGAATGTGCCTTACATATTTTAGAATCTNAATTTCCTATGGCGTGTAGCATGACATGAAGCCCCTGAATCTACTACCCAGTAATCACTAGTATTATCTAATGCAAGAATCAAAGCATCTTGTAACACATCATCTGCTACATTCAATTCCTAAGTAGTCTCTTGTTGTCTGTTTCCTTTCTTCTTTGGAGCTCTGCAGTCTTTCTTCAGATGTCCTTTCTTACCACAGTTCCAAGACTCTATTTTTGTGAACCCGGACTTGGATCTTCCCTTTCTAGACTTGCCACCGTTACCTGGGTTCTTTCCTCTCTCCTTTTGTCTCCCTCTTCTCTCCATGGTCAACGCATTACCTGATGTCTCACCTATGATTTTTCTTCACATTTCCTCGCTAAGAATAACACCGACACCATCATCAAACTTAAGAGTGTTTTAACGAGGGACAAAGTTACTTAAATCCATGACCAAGCTATTCCAACTTTCTGGAAATGAACACAAGATTAGAAGATCCCTAACCTCATCATCAAAGTTCACTTTTACAAAAATTAACTTACTGGTAAGTGTATTAAACTCATTTAAATGATCGTCAACAGATCCACCTTTCGTAGAGCTTACCCAATGCGCTCATCATGCCCTGTATTTTTTTTTCTTTCAAAATATTGAAAGCCACCAATGAAGCCAGGCACATCCGTATTGTTCCCAACGCCTTTCTGTCAAGAACCTCCCATTCTTAAACCTTCATAGCCATCAACTGTTTTTCTTTTACGCCCAACGACAGGTACAGATCCTTGTGGTACAGATAGTCCTCCATTTGCATCTTCCATAACTGATAATTTTGGTCGTTAAATTTCTCGGCCCTAAACTTCCCTTCTTCTGCCATTTCTCCCACTCGAACCAGGAACCCTTATTTCCTACGATTTTACCAGCCAAATAGACCTTTTGGCTATGATACCAATTGTTAGTAAACAAGACCATAGAGAAATAACAAATATACAGTTAAATCATTAAACAAGATGCAAAACACATTACAGAGAGACATAGATATAACGTGGTTCACCCAATGATGGGCTATGTCCACAAAGAGATTGCCAGTCCAGAAAGATGAAGGGATACAACCTACAACAAAACCACTGTACTTCCTCTTCACACTCTCACAGTCTCTCTCACACAATCACATATATTGTTTACAATGCTATAATACCATACATAGTTGTGTTACAATGCTTTCTTTTATAGGGGAAAAATACTATGGGAAAATACTACGGTTAACCCAATACCATGGGTCTGCATAACTATTGGACAACCCCAAAGGAGGGGGAACAAGTGTACAATACACCTAGGGTACAAAAATGACCAAATAATATATCTGTATCTGGAAGATCCCGATCCACAACCAACAAGTATTAGTGTCATAAAATGAATAAATGATAATTCATTGTTGGATTATCCCACAATACTGAGGGGGGGTGAATCAATATTGGATTTTTCTTTTAAAAATAAACACAAAATGAATCAAACAGGTTAAGACACACATTTTGTCATGGAAACATCAAAGAGAAAATCACCAATTCAAACTCATTAATAAGATGAATCTACAAAATTGCTTTATCTGTTGCTACAGAAAGGATGCAACAACACCCTGGGTTTCTATCTACCACAACAGACAAGAATGCTCCAACACCATGAGTTTCTTCCTTCTACAACAGACAAGGATGCACCAAAACCCTGGGTTGCTGTCTGCTACAACATAAAAGGATGCTACAACACCCTTTGCAGAATTATAGTCTTCCCTAGCGCCACCTTGCCACCCTGGACTGATTTTATTAGTCCGCTATCCACTTCTTGGAATATGTCATTCACAATCACAGAGACAAGAAATTTCCTTCAATTATTTTGTCAATAAATACCTTCACGGTTCCTACAGACACATCTCTTAACTATTGCATCATTTCATTATTTGATCGTGCCTCTTCAAAACAACTAAGCTAATTCCCTGTTAGTTGATTTGCTGTTTAATATTCCATTCGTGACCTTCCACATTCTCCATTTACACATCCATCCTAGTAAGCGTTGATTTTACATTAGGCTTCTTCCTGACCGTAGATCTAAGATAATATGCGGTATTTAGATTTCCCAACTATGACATTTCTCAAAATGTCTTTCCGCACTTAGCTTTCCACCTTAACCATTTTGCACCGTTGATCTCCTTCAATATTTTTGTGACTTCTGATCTGAGGTGGAAATCAGATATTGGATATGTGACTTTTTCCAAATATCATTTCCCACTTTCTGCTTTTCAAACCAATCTTTTAGCACCGTTGATCTTTTACGAATGTCTCCTAACTGTCGATCTTTTGGATCGTGGGTTGTGGAATGCAGGTTTCCAAAAACTCAAACATTGTTTTCGCAATTCTCCGTATTCCACTTTCCACACCATCGATATTTTATGGGTGTATTTTTACCGTTAATATTCTAGATCACAGGATGCGAAATATGGGCTCTAAAAAAATCAAATGTTTCTTTCGCAATTCTCCACCTTTCGCTTTCTGCACTAATCTTTCCACACTGTTGATATTTTACGGATGTCTTTCTGACCATCTATCTTCCGGATCGCGGGATGAAAAATGCAAAACTTTAATATTTCCCACAGTATTTTTTGTGATTTTGTGCCTTCCGCTTTTTGCATTCCTCTTTCCGTTTGAACCGTTGATTTCTTTTGCAGGGTTCAATCCAGACCGTCGATCTGCGATCTAATGTGGATTGCAGACCTTCACTTTTCTTGTGTGGAAATCATTCACCACTCTATATTTCCTCACATATTAAATCATAACCGTTCATTTACGATCAAATGCATATTTGTGAATCTCCCCTCTTGTTTGTGCAGAAATCATTCACCACAGCAGATTTCCTCTCAAATTAAATCCTAACCGTTGATCTTCGATCAAATTATTCTTCGGGCTATTAAACTGAGCGAAATGATCCTCATTTGTTGGATCTCTTTCAAATCCAATCAACGAAAAAAAATAGAACAAAGTAGATAATAGTTTAATATTTCGCAACCATATGGATTATTAACCCGCTTGCTAGTTGGATCTGCGAAATGGCTTGTAGAGAGTTCAATTAGTGTCCCTACCAAATCAGCGGTGGAATCCAAAAACAATGAGGCGTATTTCATAAATATTTTGTGCACATCAGAATTTTGATTTCCCATGCTAGTTCTCCTTGCGAATTCGCTGTGTGTCGTCGATCTATTTTAAATATTGATTTCAGTCGTTGATCTCAATCTCATTTCCAGCGATTAGTTCTGATTTCGCGACTTGACTCACCTTTTATCCTCCTCGCTTTTTTATCAGTGAAATATTATTCAATATTTGATCTTATTCCACCTTTAATATCCACTGCACGATCTTCAGACATGTATAAGGAAACCACCAGACGTCATCAGTTCCAAATTTTTGATGGGAAAAGGAAAGTGGTTTCACTCCCTTTCAACCCTATATCAATAGAAGCACCTTTCCAACAAAGGGGGTTGGATTTCATTGGGGAAATAAATCCCAACTACATGGGACAACATAAGTGGATTTTAATGGCAACTGATTAATTTACAAAGTGGATTGGAGCAATGCCCACTAGAAGAGCTACAGAATAGTAATAATGGACTTCTTGTAGAATAATATCTTAGCAAGATTTGGTTGTCCTAGAAGAATTGTGACAGATAATGCACCTTCTTTTAAGTCCAAGAAGATGATTAATTTCTTCCATGAGTATCATATAAGTCCAAATATTTCTACTACATATTATCCACTGGGTAATGGGCTAGAAGAATCCTCTAACACAAGCCTGGTGAGGATAATTAGGAAGCTGCTGGAAGACAATAAAAGAGCATGGGATATAAAGCTGAAATATGCTTTGTGGGATGACCGTGAATCAACACAAAAAGGGCTATTGGAATGTCACCATTCCAATTGGTGTATGGAGTTGAAGTGATTTTTCCAGCATCTCTAGGAGTACTAGTTACGAAATTATTACAAGACCGGTAGGATGAGTCTAATAATATGCAAAGGAGAATAAACCATATTATCAAAGTAAATGAATTGAGGGATAAATCTTATGATAATGCACAGATACATCAAGAGAAAATGAAGAATACCTTTGACAGAAAAACAAAAGAAGACATTTTTTTTCAGATTGATGACTTGGTATTAAAATGGGATGCTCCGCACGAAGACAAAAGAAAACATGGTAAGTCTGATCATTTATGGGTAGGTCCATACATCATTATAGTGCACAAGAAAAACAACGCTTTTATTCTACAATATCAATATGGGTCACAGTATGAAGGAGGCCAAGTGAATGGGATATTTCTGAAGCATTTCTTGGAGTAAGGGGGAGGAGTTCTATGTATTATAGAGTAGATGTTTTTACTTTCAATTAGCACAGATGGTGAGCCAGAAGATTTGAAGTGCACGGAGAAGGCCCTAAGATCGGGAGGGTAACCATTTTTCAGTTTTTTATTTTCTTACAGAAAGACAAAATAAAATAAAAAGACTTGAGTTGTTAATGGATTTGGAAACTAGTATACGAGGTTCTTTGCTACCTTGCTGGGAGGATAGAATCCCTAGTGGAGCCAGCTGTTAAAACCATATTTGAATTATTTTGGATTACTGAAGGCTTTAGGAAATGATCCTATTTGAAAATACTATGAAGGCACCCTTTAAGGTAATAGAGGCACATGAAGCATTCACAATGGACCGTGGGATGATGAAAGGGTTTGGATCCACGATGGTGGATCATTTTACTGTTGGAATAAGTAGCAGCAAAAATAAGGTAAAGAAATTCATGAATCGACGGTTCAGATCTGGGAGGGTCAAGATCAACGGTGAAAAATCATTTCACGGATCGAAGATGCAAGGTATAATGCGGTCTTTAGATTTGCGGAGTACGTTAAATGGGAGCAATGTTGGAGGGTTGAGATTGATCCAAAGCTAGATCAACGACGCTAAAAATTTCCGCATGGTGAACATGCTTGGTCAAAGAAGATTTTTTCAAATCACGGAATGAGTTAAAGGATGGAAAGATCGGACGATGGAGATGAGAGCAGAGATAGATTTGAGGTTTGGGATAATTCTGTGAATTGAACTAGCGCAAATGAAGTTAGGATTTTAATTCATAGAAAGTTTTAGGGGTCGCAAAGATCGACGATTGTGACGAGAGATAAATCTTGATCAATGGATAAGAAGCATTCCATGATCAGAAGTTGCTCACTCGATCAGAGGAAAAAGGATTAGCAGAATGTTAAAGTTCTTAGGGATGACCGGTCCCAATGAGGATAGTTTGGAGATCGACGGTTGATGTTGATTTCCCCAAATCAGGCTGTGCGCGTTGATAGTGTTGAGTTTTGGTATGAATATTTGGCGTATCAAAGGCTTAGATCGCAAAGATGAACATATCTACGGTTACACAGATTGCATGAGGATGCATGAGGGTTATGCAATGTAAAAAAATATAAAAGAATCTACATGTAGTTGAAAAATATTTGTCTTTCCCGAGCTTTGAGATTGACGAATACCCTAACCGTGTGCAGAACGCCAGCATGGACAATTTAGAGAACAGTGCAAAGTGACAAGGTAGGAATTTTCAAACCTTCTGAGTATTTTTGGAATGGATAGAATGGATGATAGAGAGGTGATAGAAGTAGCATATAATGAGGAAGTAGGGGTTTCGTATTAGAGGGATGAGAAGAGTTTTGAAGATAAAAACGCTAAAATTGTTGATATTATCCTAATGAATGAGACAATTGAAAAAACTAAGGATAGGTTGAAGGTTCTTAAGGACCAGGGTAACGACACCTATGGTGTTTTTAAATCCTTTGTTTAATTTTTCTCTGTCAACCATACCCCTATCTATCCTGAGATTGTCCAGTGGTGCGTAAGTAATTACTCTGAAACTGAAGGAGTCATTATGGATCAGCTTAAGTCTAAATCCTATGCTCTGTTGATGCCCCTGCCATTCGTAAAGCCTCACCTGTTCCGCATGAGTTTGTTCAGTTATCCCAGGAATACAAAGAGGATATTGCCATTCATTTTTTCCATGATTTTCTAGTTGAAATTAAGGAAGCATTTATGAAATCATGTTCCAAACCTGATGGTGAGATCTTAAGTTTATCCTATCCAATCGACCTAGAGCTATTCAATGAAGAATCCCAATCTTGTGTTTCTCTAAACAGTCAGTTTTTAGGTTTAGATACTAATTGCTATGTCACAGAGCCATTATTGAGTCTATTGTTTGTCCTGAGTACCTGTCTTGTTGAACCTAAACTTCCAGGACAATCCTTTCAGTCATGTTGTCTTAAATTTGATGAGTTTCTAGTTGAAAACATTCATTCTCAGCTAGTTAACTTCCACAATACTAGGGTTTTTCGATATCAGTATTTCTTACTAAAGATGTTTTTGTGACACCAAGAAGACAGTTTTTAGTCTCCTGGGCTGGTGCTCACAGATGAGATGACCGTGAATTATAACAAGTTTATGAATGACTTTATGGCCGAGGTTTACAACATATTTTTTCCAGAAAGAATGCCTAGGGTGTTTCCGGAAATGAAGGAACTACTGCAACTCTCCCCTAGCAAAATGGTAGGATATTGGTTCCTTACAGAGGCAGAAACAGTTATAAGGTTGTATGGGTTTGTGCACCAGCCCTATGTTCTCCCATCTTTCTTGACAGTTAGGATTTTCTCTTTGGAATTTCTCAGACAAAAGCTTACAGTAGAAGAAGAGCACATCCTAAGCTTCAGGAAGATTTTAGACATGAAATTTCCCTAGGAGGTAGGGCCATATGTTGTAAAAAGTGGGGCTGCCTTTCCCGTGATTGACAATATGCTTAAGAGCATGGGATTTCCTTTGGGAGATACAATAAATTACGATCCTCATCAGGTGATTTCAAAGAGAAGACAAACCAATAACAACAAACCCTTTGAGCACACTGAAATAGATGGCCTCAGGGAGGTAGCTAATTGGGAGGATTACCCAAATCAGACCCCAGATGATGTCTGCATGGAAATGTATTCCATGTCTTCTTTTCCTGGAAATAATTCTCCTCCTATGGATCTCTCCAATATAGTTGCAGCTACTAGAAATGTTTCATCTTTAATTTTTTTTCAAGAGAATACCAAGAAGAGAGAGCATGCAGAGCCCATGGATACTGATGAAATAGATACTGGTAGCACACCAAAAAAGCAGAAAGTTGAACAAGAACAATAGATAGTGCAGGTGAAGAAGAGCAATGTAAAGGGAAAACATGAACAAGAAGAGACCAAAATAACTGTTTTAGAGCTTCGGGAGTATGTATTTGATGGACAAACTCCAAACAAGTATGCTTCTAAAGAATATTGGCTGAATACTTATAGAGAGAAGGCTGATAAAATTTTTGACGAGATAGTCAAGTTATATGAGCAAGTAAAATAATTTCCCATGCCAGATGTAACCTTGAAAACTGTAAGGGATCATGCTAAAGATACCCTAAGTTTGGCCATGACCGTGGGAAATAAAATATCTGAAGTTAATGTGAACTTGGGGAATATTCCCACCACATATATGATACACCTCAACAGAGAAACCAATGATATCTTAAATACCCGGTTGCTGAAAGCTACAATACAGGTGTCCAAGCTGGAGTCAAGTAAAAATAAGATGTAGGATATTCTAAGAAAGGAAAGGGTTGAAAAAAAGGCCCTTAGGGTCAAACTCAAGAAATTATAGGATGATTTACTGAAAGGTGAAGTGCATTCAGATGAAGGAGGAGCAGCTCAAAAGATGCTAGATGAAAAAGAAAAGAGGTTTAGATATTGAAGAAGAAATTGAAGATCCCTTCTACCCAAATCATTCAGACTTCTGAGTTGACTAAATTTGAGAAGGAAAAAGAGGATTTAAATACTGAGCTAACTAATTGCAAATCCAAAATTTTGAAGCTCGAGGAGAAAGAGAAACAATGGGAGAAAGAGGATAAGTTGCTAAAAGAAAGTGAAGAGGATTTAAAGGCTAGGCTAGCAGCCAAGGAAAAGGAGCTACAAGAGAAATGTGAAGTGGTGGGAATTCTAGCCACTATGCCCAATGTAGAGACAGACCCCACCTCCTTGTCTAATGCTATGTCACATGTAAATCTAAGGGATGTAGAGCTTACATGATTAAAGCAACAAAACAAGAATTTAGAAGAAATGGATTTGAAAAAGGAAGAAGAGAAGAAGAAGTTAGAGGAAAGATGTCACGAATTGATAGACCAAAATACCAAATTAAACAAGAAAGTGATTAGCCAAATGGCCTTGCAGGGGGCCAGACACATGATCTGGGATGAAATCAGTAAAGAGGCAAGTAAATTCAGATTTTATCTAGATTATGTTGCTGACCAAGAGGATGCTTTGGCATTTGCCAAGAAAAATGTTGTGATAGTAAAACATGCAGTGCATAAAAAGCCAATACATGTAGCTCAAAATGTTGTTAAATTTTTGAGTACTTTATCCGAAGACCGAATCAAAAGAATGGGTATTGTTAGGCACCCAATATGCAAGTGAATTACAGCTAACATACAAAGTGTGCAATATTTATTGTCAACCAAGGGAAGTCTTGTATTTTAAGGATAAGATGCACTGTATATGCTTAAACACTAAATTACTGTAAATAAACAATCCTATCCTCTGTTCGACTATGCTCATCCCAAGAATCGACTTAATCTAGTTACCTTCTAAAGAATACAGTCACAATTACCTTCTGCTATTCTTAATCTAGAAATTGAGAGATGAAATCACATCTAGATTACTTTTATAGAAAAGGAGATCCTGTTCCAAATCACTTAATGATTAACCCAACTATCTTAATCTGATTATTCTAGAAATCCAAAGACATGAATTGAATGTTAATCTAGGGATTTAGAGTACAGAAATTGAGTTCAACTATCCTATGAATTCGAAGTACAGGAATGAAATTCTGCAACCATAAAAGTAAGGAACAAACTGCGAGGATTCATGGAAACAACAACTAAAAGATATAAGTATGAACAGAGTTGTTACAACTACCACACGAATTGCATAAGGAATAATTACCTATACAGTCGATTGTTTTACCATGCCACTATAGCTTTCCAAGAGATGCAATGAATAACACACTATCAATCCACAACTATCACAGCTTCCTATGAAGAAATAAATATAAACATAACATCACACAACAGAATAATTAAAATGCCTAATCTAATTCAGCAATCCCTATGGGAAGGCGGGCCCAACCTTCACACAGAGATGCTGGATGAACACACGTTAAAACCCTTAGATCTGAAGTAACTCCTTGTATTAAAAGGCAGACCGATTACACAATTCTCAGTCACAACTAATACAATGAATTGATTACAGGTTCAACCCCTAGCTTAGAACAGTTCTCCATATTTATACAATATAAATCATAACATCCTATCCCTATTATTGGGTAGCCATGAATATCTCTGATCTTCAAGCGCCCTAAATTACAACAGCTGTTACAACCGTGCTAGGATGAAAGATAGGAAATATAGGGAAACTGTTAATTTGACCTAGGAATAATGATATCTTCATATCACAACTATACACGAGCAACGACACATGGTTGACCTCCAAATCTATTTCATTCTGTTGCAACTATCTTTGTACAGCTTTGCCTGGAATAATATACTGGGACCACATTCCTTGGGCAATGGTAGGATGGATGGCGATCATCTTGAGTGATGAATGCCCATCCTTTTCGTAACATGTTCAGCCCGATCTTCCTGCAGTCTATATATCTCAAAATATCTTTATAAACCATCATATGTTAGCATATTGATAGATATAAATCCTTAATTACCAAAATCATAAGTATTAATAAAATAAGACAATAACCAATCATACCTTGGTGGCTTGAAGAGCAGAGTGAGGGAAAAACATCTACTTGGCACGCTCAATGGAGTAGGATAGGGCAAAAAGAGGTAAATAAGGATGGTCAAAAGGGGCCATTTCTGGGCCCAACATCTCCCCCCAACTGTCCTGTTGCATGTCCTCATGCAACAACCTCCATTATTCCGAATCTGAATCTTGCACTGTGCTCTGTTCATGGAGAGAAGAGAAGTTGTAAGGGAACTCAGATGTTCCTTCTTTTTCTATGAAACCTCTATGAGCAACCCAATATCTCTAACATTGCTGCTCCTCTGCTTGGGTCAGTGATAAATCCATCCTTTAGGGTTTTGATAGCCACCAGTTGAGGGGAAATTTAAATTTCAGGCCCAGCCAATTAGCCCCACACTCCCTGATACATCCAACATAACCCTCAACCCTGGAAAGTTCTTGTTCAAAATTTCTAAAATAATAGGGGTCTCTGCTCTTGAGGGTAGGAGAGGCGACTTGCCATATGTGCTTACTTCCTTCCAACACTGCTTGTTGGTGTATATAAATTTGGGTGGTACAGGTAGAAATAAAATCCTCCTACAGTTCCATTATGTGCCGAGTCTGGATGGGGCATGAGAGAAAACTCTTGTGTTGAGCAAGAAAAATACGAGGATTTTAAGGCTCACTTCAGACCCACAGATTAGAATGGGATTCATTGTGAGAAAAGGTTTGAAAATACCTTTCCCACTGAGCACGATTGCTCACAAAAGAAGCAAAGGTCCTCAACTGAACATCTCTTGAAAAAGGGGTAGGATTTGAATGGCGGTCCAGAGGACAAGCCATCTCATGCAAATATAATTCACACAGCAAATTCTGATCTTCAAAATTGCTTCTCAAAAATGTTTCCAAGAATTTTGCCGAGGTTGTTATCTCAAATGACCTCCCTTCTTTCACAGCCCTTAACTTAAACCAAACAAATTGTTCAAATAAAAAGATAGGGTAAGAAGAGGAAGGTACCCTAGTGCCCAAGAGTTCTTGGGAAAGAGCATACATCTGCTCTTTTTCCTTCTGCATAGACTGGAAATTTTTTAGCTTCCTTAGTTCGCTTTGTAGCTCTTCTTCTCAAAGTCTCTGGGTCATGCATTCTTCTGCCCATTTCTCCTCTAGTATCCAGATGGTATTTTTATGCTCAATGAGGGAAACTATCCATTCTTGGTATTCTTCCACCTGGCTCTTCCATTTTCTTACCTCCATTCTCAGAATTGAGAATTCTATTGTAGGGTTCAGGGCTTCTTCTTCTTCATGATACTCCTCCTTGTTAGAATCCAGGTCAATGAAATTTCGAAGGGGTTCAATCTGTTAACTTTTCATATGCTTAGCTAAGAAATCAGTATTTCATTTCATTTTCATAACAAAAGCATATACACAGGATCACTGAAAGAAACAACATCACAAGAACAACACATATTTATCCTGGGAAAACCCTAAAGGGAAAAACCCAGCAAAAGCTTCCTCAATATAGATGCCCCGAAAAGGTAAAAGATAAAACTAGCGAGGAGATCAAAAACTTGATGCTCCTCCTTCTCTAGCTACTTCTCTCCTCCACAAGTGCACTACTCAAGTGAGTGTGTGTGTCTCCAATGAGGAGAGATACACCTCTATTTATATTTATCCGTTCACTTCAATTAACTCATCCGACATGTAGTCTTGAGTTAATCATGTAGGCTCGAGTTACACATGTAGGCTCAAGTAACCACACTGGGGTGCTAATGACCCACCTTTACAATTAGAGGGGACAACCTCATGACTCTTATTAGTTCTTCCGATTAGAAACATCAGGGTACAAGATAATACAAGTGGTTCTCCCGGTAGGACCATCGGGGACCACAAAAGATACATATAGAATATTCTTCGAAGTTACAATATCTCAACACAATCCACACTTTGTCACCTGATGTGCCACATTGGACATCTTGCACATCTGAAGCTATTTCTGGGGGTGCTGGTTCTTGTGTGACAACAACCTCTTCTGGAATTTCTTCAGCAACAACGTCCACCACTCCTGGAGATGTTGGTTCTTGTGTAACAACATCTTCTTTCTGGGGTTCTCCCTTGGCAATTTTGGCAGCTGACTATGAGGACGTTGGTTCTTGTGGAGCAACTTCCTCCTAAATTTTAATTTCATTTTCTACCTGATCATCAAATGCTATCTCAGCTAGGGGCTGTGAGGCTATTGGTTCTTGTGTGATAGAGCCCTATTCTTATTTTTCCTCATACTCCTGAGATTGGATGTCTTCTTTAGTATGCAACTGTTCCTCAAGGATTTCAGTATCACCTAAGGGTTGTGATTGAAATTGTTCATCTTCACCCCAATCCATATCAGGAATGACATCCACTTTAGGGTTAATTTCTTGTTGCATTTCAAGAGTCCCTACTGCAATTTTCAAGGATGTTGGTTCTTGTGTGACAACATCCTGACTCACTTCTTCATCTCCCTGCTGTTGTGGCTCCTTTCTAGTATTTCTATGTCTTGGGACAATTCTGGGGTCATAGTATAGATTTCTTCATTAAATTCCAGAGTGCCTTTAGTCCCTGGTTCTTATTTTCTCACTTAGACAACCAATTGGACAAGAACATTCAAGGATGCTGGTTCTTGTGTGAAAACACCCTATTCAATCTCATCATTGTTTTGCTGTCATGGTTCTATGTCTATTATTTCTATGTCATGAGAGGATTTCGAGGTCTCAATGCAATCTTCATCCATAAAATCAGGAATAAATTCATCCTCTGGTTCCTCTGTTCTAGGGTTAGTGGAAATTTTGACAGGAATATTTAAGGATGCTGGTTCTTGTGTGGCAGCATCCTGCTCATCTGAAGCTTCCTTCTCCTGAAGTTTTTCTTGGAGATTTTCACCATCTCTCAAATTAGTAGTATTCAAGGATGCTGGTTCTTGTGTGGCAACATCCTGCTCATTTGAAACTTCCTTCTCTTGAAGTTTCTCTTTGGAAGTCCCATCATCTATCAAATCAGGTTGTCCCTGTCCTTCCTCAGTTGTAGGTGCAGACTGTTGTGTTGTAAAGGCATGAATTACAACCTTATAACCTGATTCATTAAAGATTTCTCCACAGGTGGGACATGCCACTCTTTCTTCCTCATTTCCAGCCTCGGTAGGATTTGATCCTTCCAATTGATCTGCATCTTCTACCAATGTGTGCAACTTCCTTTCACCCTATTTTCTGCACGCTTCTTTCCAATTTTCCAATTCTTTTCTGAGTGTTTGGAATTTCTCTTTTAATAGCCCGTTTTCAAACAGAAGTCCTTCAATTTGGGGTTCTTCTTCAACTGGCCCCTATGGGGTATTAATTGGTTTGGGTTTAAGAATGGGGAACTCAATTTGTGCTTCTAAGGTTTCCCATCTTTCCCTTGCTTCTTTTGCTACTGCAAATGACCTGGTTCTTTTCCTTCTTATTGGTGGAGATGCCTTAATGTCATCATTTTTTTCATCCTTTGATCTCCTCCTTTTTCTCTGTGGTGCTGGAGTTTCTAGATTTACAGTTGAAGTGGAAGGGATATCCCTAGTTCCAACATTTTCTTGTTCTTTGGGATGTTCTTCCTCAATCAAGGTTCCTCCCCATTTAGGTGATGATTCAATGGTCACCATCTCAATGTTTTCTTCTATTTCCAAGGCTCTGTCATCTTCAGGTTCAACTGTCACAGCATCTAATGCTGCTCCAGTTTCACCCTCTGCTGTCAGAGCTGCCCTACTATTTAGTTCTTCCATAGGGTTTTCATGTACATCCTCTCCCAAATGTTCTGCTTGTGCGCCTGACTGATCCTTTGATCCAGTTTCATCTCCCCCCCCCAAATATATTGGAGGGTCTTCGAGCCTCCTGTTACTCTGCATTTCCCCCCAACTGTGGATAGACCGGTTCTTCTTGATTTTGTTCCTCTTCTATTGGAACACCGGGAAAAGGAGCGGGTTCCTAAACTTGGGCTGTAAATTGGTCCCAAGTTATATTGTGTTGAGAAAGGGTTCTTAATATTATCAATTTAATGAGGCCATGGTGGGTCAGTGAGGTGAGTGGATGTTTGGAAACTCAAACAAACCCCGCCATATGATGTAAATCATTGAGCAAATAATATGAAATATTTAATAGAACCCTGTGATGGAGATGAGATAGTAAAGGGAATTTAGAATGATAGACAGTTTGGTACGTACCTTTGTAGGTGATGTATTTCTTGAGAAATATAGCGACTTGATTCCATGGCCATGGCAATGATTGTAATACTATCCCCCTTTGTGTCATTTGAACCTGCTCTCCTTCTATTAGAAAGTCCTGTACTGTTGTTGTAGTGGGGATTCGACGTTCGAACCAAGCTCTTCCCACCCGAGGAATACCAGTGACCTCAGCCATTATGGCTTTAGAAACTTCAATATGCAATCCCCAGACCTCTGAGTGGGTTTCTATAAGATCCAAAGCGAACTGTAAAGCCACTTCACGGTGAAATCCATTCAGGCGTTCGAAAAATTCTGTCCAACTGGCAGCTTGAAAGATAGCGAAGACTGCAGCATTTTGTCTGAGGTATTGCATATTTGAAGGTTCATAATGAGCCAGAATACCCATATTTCTGTCTTTAGAATTATATTGCAGTTCAACAGATTACAGATTCCGACGATGGAGGTTACAACACAAAGTATGAATGGACAACTGAGAGGAGAGTTAGGCAAATTTAGAAAGTTTCGGCGCATTGGATTATTTAAAATTTTATCCCAAATTGGGAAAGGTGGCAGTTATTAGGTAGCATAATTAGTCATTATGTCACACGAGCAGAGACTTAGTCGATGCAATAATGGGCATAAAAAGGGAGGTACGCCAGATATTGTCAAATCATATTGATACTTAATCAAGTAGTTAATCAAATCCATACCTTCGAAAATGTGCGATGGATGTCCTTTGGAGAATAATAGAACTTGTGATTGCAGTTGTTGCTAAAGTTGAACTCATTTGCTGTGAAATCATTAATTATAATCATTATTACAATGGTGCTATAAAAACCTTTTCCATCGGCGAACCGAAAACCATCGTATTAAAATGGTCGAAAACATGATGAATATTACATTATGAGTCAAATTGTCGGCATCAGGAATTGGAGCCATATCTAGAGGAGTTGCTATATTGCAAAAAGATCCCCTAATAACATAGGAGTCATAGTCGCAAGCCATAAAGAAATCAAAGAAGAGGCGTGGCTTTCAATGATAGAAAAATCAGCTAAATGTAGCGGAGTTACAGCTGTCGGAAAAGATGTCGCAATAGCCTGAAAAGATGTCGCAGCTGCCGGAAAAGACGTTGTAGCTGCCGAAAAAAGGGTCGCAGCTGCGGAAAAAGGATAAAAAATGTTAAATGGACAGAAAAAGGCTATGCTGCAGCTGCGCGAAAGGAGATTTATGGGAAAAAGTAAAACGGGGTGGCAACTGTGGAAATGGAAGAAAGAAGAGTTTCACGGTGTTATAGCTACCGGGAACGGTGTCGTAGTAGCTGGAAAAGGTGTCGTAGCTTCTGGAAAAGAGTGTTGTAGCTGCCAAAAAAAGGGTGTTGCATCTGCCAAAAAAAGGGTGTTGCAGCTGCCGAAAAACGGTGTTGCAGCTGCCGGAAAAGGGTGTTGCAGCTGCTGGAAAAAGGGTGTTGCAGCAGCTGGAAAAAGGGTGTTGCAACTGCGACAGATTTATTAAGGGAAAAATATTAGTGTAGGAAGTCATAGAAAAATGAATTTGGTTGACAGGCCAGATATGACCGCCATTCTTGGGTGCTTTCCTACACATTTTTAGAAAAAAACAAAAAAACAGATCAAGTGCAAAAGAAAAGATAACAATAACAGGAAAAAAAAATTTATTTATGTAGAAAGATTCATATGCAATTTACGGCGATCCATTAAGAATTGACAGAGGCAAAGAAAAATTCCTGCCCTTGTGCTAGTTGGTAATCAGGATCAGCTGTAATTTGCGGGATACATGAATCCTTTGAAATGGGTTTATGGTACAATTACAGCCTGTCACCATTGGCAAATAATGGTGTGCGGTTTTCATCGATAGTTACTAGGCAGACTATACCGTTATCAAATACTCTGTCTACTAGGTATGGGCCCAGCCATCTATTATTCTTGCACATTGATCTAGGAACAAAGCATCAATCTCATCAAAGAATAATCAACAAATAATTCATGAAATGGTGTTAATCGGAACCGGAATTGGTTTCCTCTCTGTATATTTAATAAACAATGAATGGTTACAATACCAATGCTAAGCAATAGCTTGAATCAATGAGAAATTCGAATACCTACGGAGGCAATTCGAAATCATGAGTGAGTCTGGCTTAACTGACTGTCATCCATTCAATCACACTCAGTTAACCACTTGACCAAAACCCTAATTGACTCACCAAACCCTAACTAAAGTCAGAGTGCAATAAATGACTGAATCTCAACTGAAGGAGATCAAACACATGTCATAGCAATCCAACCATCAAGTGCTAGTGCTCCATGACTTCAATGAACCCCGATGAGGTTAACTAAAGCTGAACTGATCATCAGAAGTTGGTGGAGGTGCCCTGTTGACTCCAGATCATTAAATAATAATAAATAATCATTAAATAATATATTTAATGAGAGGAGGCACCTTAACTGACTGGTTGAACTGATTGTAACCACCAGTTAGCAATTAGGTGCATTAATATCACTCAGATCACCCCTGGAGTGCTCCAGTTAGCCTCCTTGACTGTAGGAGAAGGATAAGTTAGCCTCCTTGACTGTAGGTAGGCATGGGTGTGACTAGATGATGACAATTAATGCTCCACTGATGTCAATTATACTTAGGATAGTGGTTTAACTAGGCCAATTTGACCAAAAAGAGTGTGTATGATGGTAAATGTATCCAACACCCCTCCCTAAGCTATACTCAGGAAGAGTTAGAAAACATAGATGCATAAAAATGCTAGGGCCCTGGAAACTAAGGCCATAGGTCACCCTGTACAATGCTAAAACTGAAACAATGCTCAAAATAAACTAAGTGAGGAAAAGAGGGAAAATCGAGTGGGAAAAACCCCCCCTCAAGCTGAACACTGAAAGTAGTCTGGATCACCCTGATGAACTCACCCCCAGTGAACGAAGGTAAGTGAACTTATTTTTTGAAAATCTCTTGGTGAAGATTTCTGCAATCTGCTCATCAGTCGGGCAATATTACAGAATGATGGTCCTGTCATGCACTAGCTCCCTGATGTAGTGCATGTGAATCTCTACATGCTTGGTCCTCTACCTGGTAACTGGATCCATGGATATCTTAATATCACTCTAGTTGTCACAAAAGAGGACAGTGGACAAATTACTACCAAGATCAAACTCTGAAAGAATTCCTTGCAACCAAACTGCTTGGATGCAAGCATTCACCGCTCCTTGATACTCGGCCTCTGCTGAAGATAGTGCTATGGAAGCCTGCTTTTTGCTTGACCAGAAAATAGGGCCACCACCAAACACGAATACATATCTAGAAGTTTACTTTTTATCAATAGAATCACCCTCCCAATCGGAATCTGTGTATCCAACCAGCTCTAGCTCGGAGTCTGCAACATAGTGAATGCCGTAGGTCCTAGTTCCCTGAATGTACTGGAGGATCCTCTTAGCTGCCTTCCAATGAAGATCATGAGGATACTACATGTATCTTGATACATCATTCATTACATAACAAATATCAAGCCTAGAATGTTTCAAGTACAACAAGCTACCAATCAACTGTCGATAGATAGTGCAGTCCATGGGAGGTGTAAGTTTTCCTTCTTCAAGGCTGATCCCTGAAAGGAAAGGGAATGGTGTAGGCCTAAATTCATCCATGCTAAACTTGAATAATAGTTATGAAATGTATTTGGACTGAGTGACCATAATCCCATCATAATTTTGCTCGATTTCGAGCCTCAAAAATTGTTTTAGAAGCCCCAAATCACTCATTTCAAAGGCATTGTGGAGAGCAGTTTTGATGGCTGAAATGGAGGCAATTGTGATACCTGTGATGAGTAAGTCATCAACATATAAAAAAATGATAATTATATGACCATCATGCTGCTGTAAATACACATTTGGATCTGATCTACATCTCTGAAATTTTTGCGAGAGAAGGAAGGCATCCATCTTGGAATACCACTCTCTTGGGGCCTGTTTTAACCCGTATAGTGACTTCTTTAGCTTGAAAACCAAAGATGGATCAGTGATGTAGCCCTTAGGCTGCTTCATGTATATCTCCTCATGAATATATCCATGCAGAAATTCTGACTTAACATCCATGTGATGCACCTCCCAGTGCTTGGATGCCGAAATAGCCAAAACAAGGCGGATGGAGTCCATTTTTGCAACCGGTGCAAAGGTCTCATGGTAGTCCACTCCTTGGACCTGAGAGAAAATTTTTTATACCAGACTTGAATTATATTTTTAGGTGCTTCCATCAGAAGCAACCTTTTTCCGAATCACCCACTTGCATTGAGCCAATTTCCTTCCCGGAGGAAGAGAAACTAGCTCCCAAGTAGTGTTTTTCTGAAGAGAATTCATCTCTTCATCCATGGCAACTTGCCATCTCGGATCATTTCAAGCATGGTAGTAGGATTTTGGATCTAAAATAATCATCAAATAGCAAGTTTTAGACAGCAAATTATCAGAATAAGAGAGCGCAATACCCTCTCTTTGGAAATCAGACCGGGTTCTCCTTGGATCATCCAGATTTCCAATGTTGTCTCCTGCGGAGGAGAGTGTCTGTTGGGCCCATGTAGGAAGATGATTTTGCACTTCAGGTTTTGATTCAACATATGATTATTGCTGCAAACTGATATCAGAAATCATAGGATCCAAATCAGGGTCATCACCCCCAATTTCATCATCCAAATACTCAGTAGAATAGGAAGGAAATTCAGCAGTTTTCTCCTTCACTAGTTCCACCTCCTGAAGAGGCTCATCGAACTTGACACTTCTCTTGATGATGATCTGTTTTGTATTAATATACAGCAGATTTAATCCTTTAGATTCATCAAGATACCCAATAAGCAGACATTCTATGCTTTGCGGTTGCAAATCCCTTCTTTTATCAAGCGGAATCCGGGCCCATGCAGTGGACCCAAACACCCGTAGGTTTGACACATCCGGCTTGTGTTCGAAGTATGCCTCGAAAGGAGTATTTAATTTTATGGATGAGTGTGGCACCCTATTATTAATGTATTCTACAGAATGCATGGATTCAGGCCACAAATTTGCAGCAAGCTTCTTTGACTCCAACATACAGGTGGTCATCTCCTTGAGAGACCGGTGCTTCCTTTCCGCTACTCCGTTCTGTTGGGGAGTGTAGGGAATTGAATGCTAGACCTGAATAACACTTTGGGAGAATATGTACAGCAAATCATTACTGGCATACTCCCCTCCATTATCAGATCTCAAGATCTTGATCTTAAGCCCAGAGGCATTTTCGATCAAGGCCTTCAATTTAGAAAAAATTTCACATACTTCTGATTTATTTTTGAGAAAGAAAACCCATGTATACCTTGAAAAATCATCAATAAAAGTAAGGAGGTACCTTGATCCATTCATGGATGTGATAGGCATCGTACCACTGATATCAGAATGTATCAGCCCCAATATGCTTGTAGCTCAGTTTGCCTTCCCCCGATTGAACTTGTGCTCAGGGTGTTTTCCAATCACACAGCCCTTGCAACTTCCCGTGGTTTCCTTGATGACTAGGAGGCCTTCAACCATGGAGTCTTTCTGTAATTGATGCAAATATTTGAAATCAATATGGCCAAACCTCTCATGCCATAGCCTACTAACCTCATTTCCATGAGTTAGCAGAGCAGTGGGCTTTGCATCCACAACAAAGTGAGAGAACTCATAGGCTTTTGCATGATGGTTTGCAAGGCCTTTAGCAATGAGTTTCCCAGATGCAATTTATGTTATCTCAACATAATTTGGGATGAAAGAGACTCTCTTAGGAATTCATATATGTGTCATCTGATAGACACTAAGGATATTTGCTGCTAGAGACAGTACATACAAAACATTAGAGAAAAAACCATTTTCTAGATCTACAGTACCTTGTTCTTCGGAAATGATGGTGGAGTCATCTCCCATGTGGATTGGGATGGATTTGCCGGTCTCCAAGGATGAAAAGGAGTCTTTTTCAGCCATCATGTGGTTTGAAGCTCCAGATTCAATCAGAAATGCTTTGGAATTTGAAGTGCTTGTGGTTCCTGATCTTGGTGATCTCTCCTTCGAAAGCTCTCTGGAAGATTGATGTGATTCCTCTCAAGGAGAGAGGTTGCTTCATCAATATTTTTCTTCATGCAGGAATGTTCAGGGTGAAAACCCTTCCTGCAGTAAGAACACTTGACTTTTTCTTTCCCATTGTGCCCTTTTCCTTTGTTCTTCCTTGAACTGGAAGATTCATCATGCTGCTGGTTTTCAACTCTAGGCTTGGGAGCATCAAATTTAGTTTTCTGATTTTTCTGCTACTTTCCTTTGCCCTTCAGATCTTTCGGCCCCGAGACATATATGGCTTTATCACGGGAAGATCAGATGATCCCCATCTGGACAAGCTTGTCATGTTCATTAGTTAGGGACTCAATGAAGGCATTGAGTGTAGGCATCTTCCATCCAGGGGTTGTGAGATTCCCCACACGGAATGTAGAAACAAAAACTAAATAATCAGCCTCGAGTTTGGAGAGGATGGAAAGGATGAGCTGATCATCCTCCTTCTCCACCTTGCATTGCTTCAAGAGTAAAACAATATGCTTGAACTTTGTAAAGAAATCATTCAGAGTCTTGAAATTGGAAGGTTGGAGAGACATGAGTTCATTTTCGAGTTGGTAAACTCTCAAGTTATCATGCTTTCCATATAGAGATTCCAATTTGTCCCATATTTTTTTTGGTGTCTTCAGATCTGTAAGATGGAAGAGAAGGTCTTTGGAAATATAGAGGCACAAGAAACCAAAGGCTTCATCCTTCTTTTTCAAGAATCTTGATTTTTCTATGGCAGATCCAGGCTCAACTTCAGTGTCCATGGCGACTCTAAAGAGTCCTTTGGAGAGCAATTGAATCTTGATTTTATTTTTCCATGAGTGGAAATTGTATGGAGTCAATAGATCTGCTGAGGAGGCCATCTGGATGTGCTATAGCGAATGCTTCACCTGTAGAAACCTGAAAATCAAAACAGAAAAGGAAAAATAAGGTCAGACAGCCTGCACATTCTAGGCTTTCATCACACCCAGCATAGTCAATCAAGCAAGCTTGATCAACAAGTTCTTTACTTGGGATATTGAGTGGTAAGCCTTAGCTTCTGGTGCAGTGTTGGAATTTTGAGCTATTGCTCACTTTTCATGGAGAAATCTGTCAAAAATCTTGTTTTTGAGAGATAGATATTTGTCCCACCATATGCTCTGATACCATTTTATTCTTGCAAATTGATCTAGGAACAAAGCATCAATATCATCAAAGAATAATCAACAAATAACTCATGAAATGGTGTTAATCGGAACCAGATCTGGTTTCCTCTCTATATATTTAATAAACAATGAATGGTTACAATACCAATGTTAAGCAATAGCTTGAATCAATGAGAAATTTGAATACCTAAGGAGGCAATTCAAAATCATGAGTGATTCTGGCTTAACTGACTGTCAGCCATTCAATCATACTTAGTTAGCCACTTGACCAAAACCCTAATTGACTCACCAAACCCTAACTGAAGTTAGAGTGCAATAAATGACTAAATATCAACTGAAGGAGATCAAACACATGTCATAGCAAGCCAACCATCAAGTGCTACTGCTCCATGACTTTAATGAACCCTGATGAGGTTAACTGAAGCTGAATTGATCATCAGAATTTGGCGGAGGCGCCCTGTTGACTCTAGATCATTAAATAATAATAAATAATCATTAAATAATAATTAAATAATATATTTAATGAGAGGAGGCACCTTAACTGACTGGTTGAACTGATTGTAACCACCAGTTAGCAAATAGGTGCATTAATATCACTCAAATCACCCCCAGAGTGCTCCAGTTAGCCTCCTTGACTGTAGAAGAAGGCTAAGTTATCCTCCTTTACTGTAGGTAGGAGTGGGTGTGACTGGATGATGGAAATTAATGCTCCAATGATGTCAATTAATATCAATTATACTTTGGATAGTGGTTTAACTAGGCCAATTTGACCAAAAAGAGTGTGTATGATGGTAAATGTCTCCAACACCATCTTGTGTGTAATTTGACCTTGAAATCTCTTTTGAATATGGAATCGTATAATAGTTCCTAGTCTCCCTCACAGAAGACCTTCTTTTTGATGAATTAGTCATGCCAATTGGATCTCTGTTGCTGAATTAACACTGGCTGGTCCACGATAGCCAACCGATTCTCATCCAGTTCATTCAATTGGTTTAATATCCTCTTGTGGGCTTTAGTTACAACTAGGTTTACCTCTATGGCTATCTTCAAAGTCTTAATTTCAAATTCAATTGGGAAGACGACACGTTTCCCATAAACTAAGTTGTAAGGAGAGAAACCTGTAGTGTTACGCCAAGTGGTGCGATATGCCCATAATGCTTTCGGAAGTCTATCAGCCCAGTATCTACGATGGCTCTTGACCATCTTGGTGAGGATAGATTCAATGACTTTGTTAGTGCTTTACACCTGGCCATTGGCTTGGGGATGGTAAGGTGAAGCTACCCGATGCTGAACATGGTACTTTTGTAGCAGAGCTTCAAATTGATGTGACATAAACTACGGTCCTCCATCAGTAACTACTTCCTTAGGTACCCTAAACCAGGTAAATATTTCACTGTACATGAATTCAATCACATCCTGGTCATTAGCTTTTGCCAGAGCCACAGCTTCTACCCATTTTGTCATATAATTGGTAGAGAATAAGATGTAGGATTTATGTTTGGAATGAGGGCTGATAGGGCCAACAAAATATAGGGCCCATCTATCAAAGGGTTCAATTAATGATTGCAGTTGCAAAGGCATTTGATCTAATATATTGGGCTAACCCATCCTTTGGAAGCTATCACAAGACTGGACATATCTTTTTGCATCCCTGAAAAGAGTCAGCCAATAATAGACTATTCTCAGTGCTTTGTGTCTTGTCCTTTTGTCTGCAAAATGTCCCCCACAAGGTTCATTATGGTAGGCCTTCAGTATATGGAAGATTTCATCTTCTCTTACACATCTTCTGATCTCAAGATCAACACCTGTGTAAAAGACGTGACTGTTTACCCAACAATACCTGGCACTTTGCTGGATTATTTTTCTCTTTTCTATTTTGGACATATGTGCTGGAATATTTCTTGCAGCCAAGTAATTAGCGACATCTGCATACCAAGGGGAGTGAACTGAAACTGAAAATAAGTGTTCATCTGGAAAAGAGTCCTTGATAGGCAAATTATCATCACTGTTAGTGAAATGAGATAAAAAATCAGCGACAACATTTTCTTTTCCAAGTTTATCTATAATGGTAATATCAAATTCCTGTAATAATAAAAGCCATCTAGTCACTCTGGCATTAGTAATAGGTTTATTCATGAGATATTTAATGGCAAAGTGGTCAGTGTGCACAAATGTAGGATATCCAGTAATGTAATGTTGAAATTTGTTAATGGAGTAAAAAATAGCTAGGAACTCCTTCTCAGTGACAGTATAATCAAGTTCAGCAGGGGCTAAGTTTTTACTAATATAATAAATTGCATAAGGTACTTGGCCATCTTGTTGACCTAAGACTGCTCCAATAGCGGTATCAGAAGCATCTGAAGAAATGTGGAAGGGTAGGGTCCAATCGGGTCCTCTTAAGATAGGAGCTGTGGACAGCTTCTCCTTAAGCTTAACAAACGCTGTCTGGCATGCTTCATTCCAAACAAATTGCACATCCTTCATTAACAGTGAAAACAAATGGGAGGCAAGTTTGGAAAATTTTTCTATAAATCTTCGGTAATATCCAGCATGCCCTAGGAAACTTCACACTTCTTTTTGAGTGGCAGGAGTAGGTATACTTTTTATTACCTTAAGTTTCAAGGGATCCACCTGGATGCCATCAGCAGAGATGAAATGCACCAATACTACTTCACTCATCATCATATGGCACTTTTCAGTGCTTAAAGAGAGCTGGGTGTGTTCACAGTGAGTTAAAACATTTTTCAAATTTTCCAGTGCTTCTTCAAAATTTTTGCCATAAGGAGTAAAATCATCCATAAAAATTTCCATACTATCATTAACTAATTCTGAAAATATGCCGATCATAGCTCTTTGAAATGTTGCTGGTGCATTACATAAACCAAAGGGAAGCACTCTGTAAGCAAATGTTCCCCAGGGGCAGGTGAAGGTAGTTTTATCTTGGTCTTCAGGAGCAATATGAATCTAATTGTACCTGCTAAACCCATCGAGGAAGGAGAAGAAATTCTTCCATAATAAGGTGTCAAGTACTTGATCGATAAAGGGCAAGGGAAAATGGTATTTTTGTGTGGCCTTGCTCAGTTCCCTATAGTCGACACAGACTCTCCATTTACCATTTTTCTTGGGTACAATTACGAGCGGGGACACCCACTCACTATCTGAAATAGGATATATAAATCCCAATTCCAATAGTTTCTGAATTTATTCCTTCACTATGTACCTAAGATTGGAGTTCATTCGTCATTGAGGTTGGCACACAGGCCGGGAGTCACTTTTAATATAAATATGATGGGTGCACAGGTTAGAGGGAATACCCCTCATGTCTGTATACTCCCAGGAAAATGCCTCCTTGTGTTCTTTTAAGAGACTGATCAGGCACTTCTGCTCATCTAAGGAGAGGCTGGGGTTAATATTCATGGTCTTTCCAGATTCTACCTCGATGGGAATACTTTTCAAATTTTTCAATACTGGGATTATATGTGTGTCACTGACTAGTGCTTCTTCTGTGATATTTTCTTGTTCTTCCTCTTTATAGACCGAAGTGGTTTCACTGATGAAATTATTAATGGCATCATCTTCAGTTTCATCCTTAAAGGTTAGATCCTTCCCTATAGTTAGTAATGGCTAAACGCCCTCTTCTTCCTCTGGCTCCAACCAGAAAGAAGTTTCAGCTTCAAGGCTCAGTCGAGCTGGAGGATAAAGAGTGAGGTTCTTTGTCTCGGTGCCATATGATATGGTCATAGACCCAGATATATAGCTAATGCAAGCATCAACTGTGGCTAACCAAGGCTTTTCCAGGATTAGTGGGTGTCCCCCTAGCTACGACTTAGGTTTTAAAACCAAGAATTCAGCAGGGTACTCCCAAGAGTCAACTGAGATGACGAGATCATCCAAAATTCCTTCATGTTTAATGGTGCATCTATCTGCCAGTTCTAAAATGGTAGGGGTTGGTCTAAGATTAGTGAGCCCAAGTTTTATAATAGTTTCAATCATCATGACATTAATCGTTGCTCCTACATCTACCAGTACGTTGGGTATCTGTGTATGCCCAATATGCACAATAACAGTAGGATTCCCAGCATCATCATATTTGGCCAAAATGGTTTTTCCCATTATTAATGCAGATAATTTCCTTATGACATGAACAGTGGGAGGATCTCTGGGTTTCCTTCTTGGTTTTCTTGTACACATATCCTAAACAGTTCTAACATAGATAGGCACATCTTGAAGAGCTTGAAGGAGGGAAATTTTAACATAAATATTCTTTAACTCTCCTAAGAGGTTAAACTGAGCTTGTCCCACTACCTTTGGTAGCATTAATCTCTCGGGGTGCGGTTGTTGCCTAATCAGCTGGGTAGGCTGTGTATCGCTGGATATATCATTATTTGTTTTAGCCGACCCGTTAGTAGGATGTTCAGCATCTTCAATGATGGGGGTCGTATTAGATAGATGATGTGGAGTCACCCCTTCTTCTTGTACAGGCGGTGGAACATCTTCAATGATTACATGCTCTACTATTTTTCCTGATCGTAAGTGAATATCATTACAAGGCACAGGAGAAAGGGAGTAGGCATGCATGTTGACAGTCTCAAATTAATGGATTGTTTTATTGTTTGGGTTAGGATTAGGTTGAGCAGGTAGCTGAGGTCATATCGGCATATTAGGGACAACATTGTTCTGCAACTGCAGCTGCGACTGTTGATGAGGATATTGAGGATATTGAGGAGGGTATGGTTGCTGTTTATGTGGAGGTTGTTGAGGAAACTAGTTCCCTGGATGGAAATTCCTCCATCCAGGAGACCAAGAAGTTGGTTGGTGTGGTGGCTGAACCCAGGGATTCCAGGAGTTATAATTTTGCATCAAAGGTTGAGAGGAGTTCCATTGAGAATAAGATGAAGGGAATTGTGTATTCACGTTCTGCATATTATTCCACTTATTCATGTTATTCAAAAATGGAAATGAGTCTGGAGTCATACCTTGGTTTCAAGGCTGCCAGGGCTTCTTTTGTGCAATGAAGTAGGCCGGTTCCACCTCTGGAGTTGACGCCTGCAGAACAACCTTCACTTAGGGAAGTGACGGACATTCTTTTGTGTCATGGTTCAGCTCACACAGCTGACACACTTCTACCTTGTCGAGCGGGCACTCCTTCAGAGGGTGGTTATTTCTACATCGAGGACAGACCACACCTAGTGTGAGATCCTCTATTGCCTATTTTTACTTTGCCCTCAGGACGTCGATTTTCGAGGAGATAGATCTCATCATTTTTGTTTTGAAATTTTCAAGGAGGTTTCCTATCTCTACACGGGTGGCTCCTCCATTAGATGACTTCTTAGTTCTGTCAAAGACATCATGTTCTAGCTTATCCCATTTGTCCCACCTGTTATTCCTGGAAGATCCCCTGGAGTACCTTTTACATAATTCCATAATTTTCTCGAAAGAATCCTTGGAGATATCCCCCTTTCCTAACAGGTTTAACATATCTAGGTAATCATCCCTAATCCCATGAAGCAGGATTATCTTGAGCACATCTAACCCCATGTTCGTCTGTCCAACTCTTTGCACATTGTATAAAAGCCTCTCTACAAAATCTTCCATCCTTTCATCCTCCTTCTGCACCATTTTAAACAATTCTTCTCTCTTGTCCTTGGTGTTGCAATATTCCTGATATTTCTCTAGGAACACCTGTTTCATCCTGTCCCAATTAGTAACAGTTCCACCTCCTAGGCCCATGAACCATCGTAATGCATTGTCCTTCGGAGTGGCAGGCAAGAGCTTCATCTTTTGTGCATCGGTGATGTAGTCATAGCTACGACAGAGGATATCAAACTCGAAAAGAAATTCATCTAGATCCTCTGTCGCTTTTCCATGGAAGCGAGGTAACAACGATGGCGATATATTTTTGATAGGGGATGTCCCTTTCGATTGTTGAATTGGGAACTGAAGTGTAGCCACCATTGCTTGAAGAAGGGAGTGATCTTCATGATGATGGTTTTCTCCCATTTCCTCTTCCTTGTCAGATTCATGTTTGTTACCCATTCCTTCTTCTGTTTCCTCCCTTTCGTTCTTCTCTTCGTTCTTCCACTGATCAACAAATTTCTGATGGAATTGTGTCCACTCCTCTTTAGTTACAACCTTTCTGTTAATGTGATAGATTGGACTTCGATTAGCAGATCCTGCTGTACTAAATTTTTCCTCCTCTTTAGGGGTTTTTGAGGATGTTGCAGCTGCTCGTGTGTTCTCCACTGTGGATCCTGACGTTGCACCCTAGGATCGGCAAGGCTTCTTC
Source organism: Pseudotsuga menziesii (assembly GCA_001517045.1). Classification (NCBI taxonomy): domain Eukaryota; kingdom Viridiplantae; phylum Streptophyta; class Pinopsida; order Pinales; family Pinaceae; genus Pseudotsuga; species Pseudotsuga menziesii. Next base: position 171,406 of record LPNX011050644.1, on the reverse strand, counting down.
TAACAGGTGATTCCTGATAGTGATCCATGGTAGAAGAATCAGTTCTGTCAACAATATCGTCAATGAATGTTCTTCTACCCAATTGTGGACCTCGACCACCTGCACTTTTAGTATTTTGTGGGGTTTTGGGAGTTGGAATATGATCACGCTTTACCCTTCTTGTATTCATACAACCCAAATCATTCCAATGAAAAACTAAAAAAGACTGAATAGAAACAATTACAGGATGCAACTATGATAGTGTTTAATAATTATCCTCCCCGACAACAGCACCAAAATGTTGGACACCCAATATGCAAGTGAATTATAGCTAAGATACAGAGTGTGCAATATTTATTGTCAACCCAAGGAAGTCTTGTATTTCAAGGATAAGATGCACTGTATATGCTTAAACAATAAATTACTGTAAATAAACAATCCTATCCTTTGTTTGGCTATGCTCATCCCAAGAATCCACTTAATCTAGTTACCTTCTAAAGAATACAGTCACAATTACCTTCTGCTATTCTTAATCTAGAAATTGAAAGATGAAATCACATCTAGATTACTTTTACAGAAAAGGAGATCCCATTCCAAATCACTTAATGATTAACCCAAATATCTTAATCTGATTATTCTAGAAATCCAAAGACATGAATTAAATGTTGATCTAGGGATTTAGAGTACAGAAATTGAGTTCAGCTATCCTATGTATTTGAAGTATAGGAATGAAATTCTGCAACCATTAAAGTAAGGAACAAACTGCGAGGATTCATGGAAACAAAAACTAAAAGATCTAAGGATGAACAGAGCTGTTACAGCTACCACGTGAATTACATAAGGAATAATTACCTATACAGTCGACTGTTTTACCATGCCACTACAGCTTTCCAAGAGATGCAATGAATAACACACTGTCAATCCACAACTGTCATAGCTTCCTATGAAGAAATGAAATTAAACATAACATCACACGATAGAATAATTAAAATGCCTAATCTAACTCAGCAATCCCTGTGGGAAGGCGGGCCAAACATTCACACAGAGATGCTGGATGAACACACGTTGAAACCCTTAGATCTGAAGTAACTTCTTATATTAAAAGGAAGATCAATTACACAATTCTTAGTCACAGCTAATACAATTAATTGATTACGGGTTCAACCCCTAGCTTAGAATAGTTCTCCATATTTATACAATGTAAATAATAACATCCTATCCCTATTATTAGGCAGCCATGAAGATCTCTGATCTTCAGGCGCCCTAAATTACAACAGCGGTTACAACCGTGGCAGGATGAAAGATAGGAAATATAGGGAAACTGTTAATTTGACCCAAGAATAATGATATCTTCAGATCACAGCTATACATGAGCAACAGTGCACTGTTGACCTCCAAATTTATCGCATTCTGTTGCATCTTTACCTGGAATAATATACTGGGACCGCGTTCCTTGGGCAATGGTAGGATGGATGGCGATCAGCTTGAGCGACGAATGCCCATCCTTTTCGTAACATGTTCAGCCCGATCTTCCTACAGTCTATATATCTCAAAATACCTTTATAAACCATCATATGTTAGCATATTGATAGATATAAAGCCTTAATAACCACAATCATAAGTATTAATAAAATAAGACAATAACCAATCATACCTTGGTGGCTTGAAGATCAGAGTGAGGGAAAAACATCTATTTGGCATGCTCAATGAAGTAGGATAGGGAAAAAAGAGGTAAATAAGGATGGTCAAAAGGGGCCATTTCTGGGCCCAACAGGTATCTAGGACAAATTTGTAGTGGTCTCTTGGGCCAGGAGAGTTATTGGAAAACACAGAATGATGGAGACTATGCAAGCCAAGATAGACATCATAAATAATAGATTAGAAGAAGTGATCAGCTTGTTTAGACCACTGGTAAACAAAGGGATTCCTTTCTTTTGGGAGGAAAAAGGACCCTTGTTGACTCAGGAGGAGTATCTGGAAAAATTGGTCCTTCGTAGGTTTGATCATAGCAAATTTGGGGATATGCAGCACGCCCTGTCGGGCCCCGTTGTGTTCGATAAATTGGCTGGGGAATTTGAAGCATTATTTGATTTCAAAATTGCATATACCAGGGTTCCTAATCTTACATGTTCAAATAACATGGAGCTCAGAGTTCTGGCTCATGATATGATCATGCTAGATTTGCTCGGATCTGAGAAATGGAAATCAATTCAAATGTATGGATCAAACAAATTTAAATTACAGGATTAAATATATCAAGGAATATAGCACGAGGATTTTTCTTCAAGACATACCTATTTGTAGTCACCTCTCTCAGATTTTGTACAACTACCATCAACTGAGATATATAGAAAAGGTTTTCAAGCCTATTTTCAGTGGTCTGCAGTTTATTTCTGTTTTATGTAAATCATGGCGAATATGCCACGTCCAAGTTTGTTAGAATTTTGTTCTTCAGTTTGAAGCTAATTTTGATTCTAAGGTCACTCTAGGAGGTCTAAGACATTATAAATTTACCTCTTGCAGAGGGAGAAAGGGTTGGAACCCGAGTAATTTTGGATTTGTATGTTTTCAAGTGTTTCTTAATAAAATGGCAAAGACGAAGTTGGTTTTTTTTTCCAGAGATTCATGCGTTATTCTATGTTATAGTCTGTATTTTCCTTTCCCATGTAAATTTTTTTTCAGTTTATCTATTCATTATGTTTTCTTTCACTTCTGGAATGAGAGTATAATAGTTTTAGAATTCATGTTAGCATGATTTACCTGTTCTTTTCAGAGGTCCACAAAACCTTTCTTCTAAAATTAATACAGAATTCATTTCCTAATGCTCTGTGTTAATGTTCTATTCATGTTCTTCATTATGCACCAGACAATTAAATTTTGAATGCGACTGAGTATCTATCTTTCCTCTGTGTTAAAACACCATCCATATGGTTCTGTTAGCTATATTTCACATCTCGACTCCATATCCCAATGGCCTTGTGTTTAGTTTTAACCAATCTTACAAACTACACATATTTTTACTTGTACATATCTGGCCTTGTTAATATTTTGTGAGAGATCCCTCTCAGAAGAGGAGAAATCCAGTTCTCTCTCTTTAAAAGGGGTTTTGCTGTTACTTGGGAATAAGCCTTCACAACCTTTGGTAAATTTCCAGTGATAACAAATTGGTGCCATTACCGGGGATGAAAGTGCATTTTAGCCCTGGGAAGAACATCAAGGATTGCAAAGTTTCAAGAAAGAGATTTCTATGGGAAAACAAGAGTTTCTACATTCGAAAGAAGGTTGTACATTTTCCCTAGCGACTTCACATTCATTTTTAATAGTATTACATGATACATCCTGGCTTTTCCATAGAGTACATACGAGAGGTAATCCTAATACTGAAACTTTTCAAAGTGTGGAAAATACAGAAAGAATACTTAGAAATAGATATAAATAAAAAGTAAATATTCCTCAGTTTGATACGTCATCATCTCAAGATTTACATATTATACCAGAGTCTAAATGGGAAACTAGTGTTGAGAGAGTATTGTCAAAATCAAAGTCTAAATCAGACCTAAAAAAAGTTGAGATTAACCCTAGTAGGTTGGAATCATATCTTCTTGACTCTTTGTGGAAAAACCTTGAGACCTCAGCGAAAGCTAAAAAAGTTGTCCCTATTTTTTAGAACATTCACTTTCCTATTTCCCGACCTATTCTGAATCCTCCAGTTGTTTAGCCTGTACCACTTGATCCAAATCCACTTATACCAGTGGTTGCAGCTAGATTTTCTCCATTGGCTCTGCCCACAGCATTGCATGACCTTCTCTTGAATTATGCCCAAAGAATTTCGCTGTATGATGGAGAAGGGAATGTTTTTGCAAGGTACCACATGGGTAAGTTTGATGATTTCATATATTTAGAGGAAGTAGATCATGAGGATGTCAAGATGAGGTTGTTTACACAGAGTTTGTCTGGGAAATCCAAGAAATGGTATAAAGATTTACCTACTAGGTATATTACAAACTTTGTATACTTTCAAATTGCATTTATGGAAAGATGGGATGATAAGTAGAGTCCATTACAAGTCCTTTCCCAGTACAATAAACTTAAGAAGAGAGGTTTTGAGTCAGTCCTTTAATTTTCTAGTAGGTTCATGAGAGCCTATAATTCAATACCTACTGATATTAATTCCTCTCCTGGTGCTGTTAAACTTCATTATGCCGAATCCTTTGGTAATGATTTTGCATTGTTATTGGGAGAAAAAAAATCAACTACTCTTCCCACTATGTTCATAGATGCCTTAGAGATAGAATCCAATATGATGGCATGTGGGAAGATAAAACAAAGGGAAAAAGTTGATAGGAGGAATGGTACAGAAGAACTGCCCTCCACTTCTGTTGTTTCTTCACCTAATGATGTAAAGTTTGAAATGATGCTGAAAACGATGGAAAAGTTAATGGATAGGATAACTATGGAGGCTAGGCTAGTGAATCGAGA
>LPNX011050644.1:69941-166670 GCA_001517045.1 Pseudotsuga menziesii | reverse complement strand
TTACAAGTTCAAGACAAATAAATGCTAAAGGACAATAAATTTTTGGGAATTTAGAATGAATCTTAGTCACATCACTGTAGAGTTATTTTATTAATTTTATTTATAGTTAATTTAGAAAAGTAATTCAACCATGGTTATTTATATTGTGCATAAAAAGTAGTGTAGGAGGTGAGTTGTCATATATACCTACCCCATAAAACCCCTAACTCCTAATATTTTAATATATCTTATATTTTTGTAGTACATATCTTAGGAGGCCCATTTTTGACTTCAAATTCTCTCTAATGTATATCGGGACATACAACATGTATTAAATTGTGGCATCATGTAAATGTGCATTTTAATTAAATGAACCCAACTAGCTATGTTCACTACAACCATATTCAGAAGGGGCATGATTTCCTAAGGTCAAGGGTGGGGATGTTAAACCTTGAACCCATGGGGGAGAAGCCATGTGTCACCACCCTGTTTGATTTGCTCACCTTCCCTTGCCTCATCCAACCACCACCTTAATTGTTCTGTTGTTATTGGGGGCATCTATTTGCTGGCAGGAAGACTACTATGCTCATGCCCGCACTCTCTCCACAATGCACCTTTTGGGTTGCGGATGGTCTGTCCACTATCCGGATCGGGAGCTGTTCATTTTCCCTCACGGGGGCTGAGATAAAATGGGCTGTGATTCATTGATTGGGTGTTGGTTCTTCCTTTTCTCACATAGATGTTAGTTTGCAGATCTATTCTTCCTCCTACTCATGCATAGAGTCTGCATTTTTTACTCCACCATTTTTTTCCAATATTGTTGCTGTGTCTAGACTGTGCGACGTTCTGTTGCTTCATCGTGAGCTGTTGCTGTGGTTTTCTCCTGTTGTTTTCCACAATTGTTGGCTGCATTTTTCCCTTGTGATTTGGCTGCTGTAGGTTGTTGTGGGATCGTTTTGGTCACGATAGGGCCAAGAACGATCCAGGGAGTTGTGTTTCCCTTGTTAAAGCTTTAGTAATTGGTTTGCTGCATGCATGTAGTGGTTTTGTCCTCAGATTGCATTGGAGTGGTGAATGAGGGCCTGATGTGCTTGATAAACCTGGTGGGTTAGGAACCACACATACAGAGCTAGAGGGATGGCTTTCTTCTCCATAACCCCTAAATAGCACTGGAAGGGAGATCAGGGTCTGAGGGACTGCATTGCAGAGAAAGGACTGATTTCCTTGTGTTGGGTGTGTGTGTGGGTGTAATAGAAGCTAGGCTGGTTTTGGTGTAGGTGTCTTTAGCTCTTGAATGAGCTCACTAGTTTAGCATTTAGCCTTTCCCAGCTCCTAGATGGCCTGAAAAACCCAACTTTGTTGGATTGGCTATTCCAATGTTTGCCTGATAAACCCAACTATGTTTGCTTTGCTAAATTGTGTACCCCTATTGTGTTGTTATCCTTGGCTATGTGTAATATTGTTAGTTCCTTATTCCTTGGGGAATCATGCCCGGCTCGGGGGTGGCAGCATTGCTGAGATATTAAGGAGCATGCGGGCCTATGGTTGGGTGGAACGTTGTAGTGACGTAGTTGGTTGTGGGACAAGTTCTTACTAAGATAAGTATTATTTCTTGACTTGTGTCTACAATCATATTTACCATTGATGAATGATAACATACATGTGAATGCTGAAATTGTATATCAATGCATGTTGTTTTGCTTCCGCTATGCATATAAATGATTTATGCATTGTAGTATGTTTTATGTTTTTAAGTATCTTGTTTCATCATTATATGTATGTATGTTCATGTTGATGGGGGCTATATTCCTGGATGATTTGGTGTTTAGCAGCGTCCTCTTGCCTGGTCAGAGGGTCGGGGACATTACAGCGTGGTATCAGAGCAAAGGTTGCAGTATGGTTCTAAATGGGCCATGAAGATGCAGTGATAGAGCTTATGTTGCAACATTTGGGCCTTAGAGGGCCATGAAAGATAAGTTAGCAGAGGCAGGTTGCTTACTGCCCAGAAGAACTTAGGATGAAATGGGTGAATGATAGGAAAATTCATAAAATTTTCTAAGTGCCAGAATTATCGGCTCATTGGAAAACTTAGTGAGAAGTTCTTCCGATGCAATGAAAGAGCTATTTTGAAGGTCAGTTGACGTGGGACAAAAAACCTTGGTTTCAAAAAATTCTCTAAGTGCTTGGACGTCAGCACATCAGAAAACTTAGACAGATGGACCTTCGATGCAGACCCGACGACGATGAAATTAGTTAGACGGATCGACACCATCTAGTTTATCGACCACCCAATGCCGACCATAGGTGATCGACGCCACTAAGTTGAAGGGATCACTGATGACACATCAGTGGAGGTTAGTAAATTGATTGATGACATTTAGCTGTTTGGACCACCAACAACGATGGAGAGAAAATTTTGGAGAAAACCTTGCGAAGTAGTGAAACCATCGATGATCGACAATGATTAGTTGATCGCATTGCCGATGCCTAGATGATCAAGTTGCTGACACAACGAAAGGTTTGGCGACTACATCGGAAGAGATTGGATTATTGTGTGCTACCATTGTGGCTGGCTAGAGGACTATCCTTCTGACGGATAGAGTCCCCGACCGTCGATGCTGCAGAAGATAGTTGTTTCGATGACCGATACGGCAGAAGACAGAGGAGAAAAAATTTCAAAATTTTTCTAAGTCACGAAAACGTCATCACCATCGGTGACAATTAGAGGATGAGGGTGTCGATGATGAAGGGTTTTGGCCGAAAATAGATGAAGGTAGAGCCATAGTTTCAGCAAAGATATTCCGAAGATCGCCGAAAAATAGACGACGCAGGTGCCGATGTGTCAACGGAAGAAAGTAGAAAGATAGAGAAGTATGGGAATCGTCGGTGAAATTTAGATGACAGAACCGCCGATGCGGTGGTGGACACCGGAAGAAATTAGTTTTTCAGACCATTGATGCCATCGGCGGAAAATAGTTGTTGGGATCACCTACACTATGAAATAATTTAGTTGTTTGTTAATCCGTCGTTGCGGCTCCCGCGTGGACTAGCACGCCGATGATTAGGAGTTCAAACCGCCGATGCTATGATTGCCGACGCGTAGTGCTTAGTGGTTCCAACCGCTGATAGATGTTATGGCCCGCGAGAAGAAGAAGAAATTTCAAAATTTTTTCTAAGTGTTGACTCCATTGGCGATCGGTGGAAGTTAGTTGTAATGGTCGCCGATGACATCGAAAGAAGTTAGTGGCTCGTGCGCCTGTTGTTGCGGAAGTCTAGTGCATTAATATTTTGACGGATAAAGGTTCTGACTGCTGATGTAGTAGTCAGTCAATTTTCTCATCGATGCAGATCGGAAGTTTAGATGATTTGCCTACCAAAATGCCGAAAAGTTAGTGGAGAAGAGACTCGATGAGAAGAAAATTTTGGAATATTTTGGTTGAGTATCAGGTCATCAGAAAAATATTAAGGATCAAGCCGTCGATCAGAAGAATTCGAAGGTTTGTAAAACTGCCATTGTGGTAGTCTAAGACACTATCCACCCGACAGATAGTAGGTCCTGTTTATGCCATAAATTGTTTCGAGACTACGAGAAAACAAGCCAACATAATCTCAAATATTTCAATAAAACAAAACTGGGTTTTTAGGGTTTTTTAAGGTTTTCTGGTTGTGAAGTTTGGTGACAAGAGGGAATGCATTCATAACCCAAATAAGAACTAAATCACAAGTAAAGAAAAACTGAGATGCATAACATAATAACCATGTATCCAACAGAAAATAACATTGAAGTTCATCCACAAATGGCAAGCACTACAAGCATAAAGACTATAAACCAGCAATGAAATTACCAACTGTGTAGCTAAACAAGCTATAAATGACGCCAAAGAACAGACTGAAGGGTAAAATGGAGCATATATTTCATAATCAGCTCCTCAAATACACATGAGAGTCATTTACTTAGCTTATCAACAAGTCAAGAGACCTACTCTAGCTAGCCAAAAGTCGAACCCTTATTCCTCTTTGTGACCTCCCTAAATACTATCTTTCAAAATTCAGTTAAAGGCTAAACCCTAACTGCTTTTCAGCCTACTCATTGAAATGGTTTTATCAAAATAGTAATTACAAAAGTAAAATATTCTTCAAAACATAACAAGTAACTGATTTTGCTAACAATCCTCATAGATCTTTAGCAGCTTCTGCTAACAAAGCTATCCCCTCTAAGGCTTGGGCCTTTCTCCTAACCTTCAACTGCTCTGCTTCCATCTCTATCATTCTTCTAGTAAGCTCTTCATTTTGTTTATGTAGATCTCTGATGGTCTGTTTTAACCCTATAAATTGTAACTCTGTACTTATTTTCCTTTTTAATGCCTCTTTGGAGACTGCAATTAGTTCCTGATAGTGATTATTCACCTCTTCTAAGTCTTCTCTGAGTCTCTTATTAGCCATAATCAAACCATCACTTGTCTCTTGCATATACTTTACTTGATGTTTGTACTATATAGTTCTCTGTAAATTTTCTTTCTCTGAGTCAAATGCTTTGTTTCCTGTTGTACTTTGCAGCTCATTAGGAAGCCATGGAATGTTAAGTCTTCTAAATATTTCCTCATCTTTAGGTAGCAGCTCTATAGAAGTATCATGAAAACTTAGGTTTTCTTGAGTCTCAATTTCACCAGGAACATTTTCATCAACCAACAGTTTGTTTTCTGAATGAGAAACCTCTATTTCATCTTTTTGTTGTTCTTTTAACATTTGACCTTGTATTTCCAAAAATACATCAGACAGTTTGGTCTCAGTGAGGCTAGATTCTTCTTCTGATTTCATGTGTTTTTTTCCCTTTGCTGTCACCCTTACCAACATCCAACTTTTCATCAGAGGAGGAATCATCAATCACAGTTACCCCTTCTTTATTCAATTTAGGGTTTAGTAATTTTTTCATGTTTATCCTGAGCTTGTTTCTGGGTCTAGTCTTAGGTCTCCACCTAGGAGCAAGTTCTCCTACCATTTTTAAAGTTTTACCCTGATGGATGACTGAGGCAAAATCTATAAATTTAAGCTTATTTTTCTTTGGTACTGCTGTCATATCTTCCTGACTGTGAAACTCCTTTTTAGTGCTAACCCTAGTTTTATCAATGACAACAAGCTTATCCTCCTCCAACAAGTATGTTTCATCCTCTGACAAGACTATAATTGGGCTTTGCTTTTGGACTTTAGTGTTTTCTTCATCACCTAAAACCTTTTCTGTAAGTGCAATCTTCTCATCAACGAATATCTCTGCTTGTGCATCATTCTAAACAGGTTGAGTCTCCTTGTGAATAAACTGCAAATCTTTATTCTCACTGTCAACTGGATACTACTTAGATTCACAATCTTCTTTTGCAGGTTCTGCAACTTCCTCTAATTTGACACATTCTTCATCTTCAACCTTCACTTTTTGTCTTAATTTTCTGATCAAGGTTTGTCCTTTATCAGCCTGCTTTCTAGTAGACTGTCCTTCTTGGCTATTTTGAAACCCTGACCAAAAAAGGAAGTATTCCCAAGTTTTTCCTTCTTTCTGCAAAACACTGTTGATAATAAGTTTGATAAATCCATGGTGAAAGATGGACTGTCTAGTATGATCTTGGTGTTCTTTGATTCGGCTAGACATCTTTTGTATGCTCTTTAGTAGGAAGAAAGGCAGATTTATCTTTGATTCACCACTAAGGTGTTGAAGGAACCTAAAATGGTACTTGAAAACGAAGGGATACCTTCCTTCACATGTAATGTAACTTTGTAAAACCTTGATAGGTTCTACCCATTCAGCTCTAAAGTTATGGATGGGCACTCCCTTGCCCCAATCTAGAACAATACCAGGAAATAGATACCTTTGTGCATTGAAAGTAAATGGCACTTTCTTAAACCAAAGTTCTCCTTCATTTTTAACCCCTGTTGCTTCAGCCACCAAATCTGTAGTCAATTTGAACTTCAAAGTATCAAAAGATACAATATCTTTGTCATAAAACTAAGCAAACTTGTGAGAGACTTCAGCATTATATCCATCAATATTTTTAAAAAAGATCAACCATCTAGCATTTTCAAATAGTTCAGCACATCGTGGAAATTTGTCTATCCAACTGAGATCAGTGGGCTCAGCCCTATTAGTCTTCCCACTCCTCTTCATATTCTGTATGGTTTTCAGAACCTATTAGTAACTTGACAGCCTATTTTCTTCAAGTTTGCATAGTCTTTGCAGTCAATTTTCCTTTGAACTCTCACAGGTTGTTTATCTTCAATTTTACACAGTCTATTCTATCACCAATTCAGGAAATGCTTTGTGCCAAGTTTAAATAATTTGGGTTAAACACAGAAACAAAAATCTCTAACAGAGCTGTTCTGAACTTTACTAACTCAAATGATGCCTATTTAGACATTTTGACTAATATCTCATCATTGAAAGTTTGTTGAGTAAGTAAATTCATGTCTTCCTCTAACAATTTGACATCATAAGGCTTAGCAGAAAAAACCCCAATTTTAACAGGTCATGGCCAAGGTCACACGGGATACCTCATTCAAAGCTTAATGCAGGCATTGAAGGTTGATTCCTTGACTGGCTAGATGTCAAATTGAATGCTCCAGGTGTCTTCAAACCTCCAGTTCATTCCCAACTGTCACCGCTAGGAAAACCTAATTCTTCCTTCAACTGTCAAATTCCTGATTTTTTAGCAATATGTCTCCACCACAACGTCCACTAGCTTCGTAATCTTTAGTTTGAGAGCCTCTTCCCGAAAATTCTGCCTCATTCCACTCTCTGTCTTTATCTTCCATGAATTCGCAACGAACTGCCATGATTTCCCTCACACGATGATCAAACACCTGTTAACATGATTATCCTGGCAAGACACGTATCAAATTTGCTAATTGATGTGATTAATCACCTTAGGGATGAAATCATTGAAGAAATTAGAGTGAAAAATGAGCAATTGGGCACTCGCGACTTTCTTGTAGTGCACCAGTGCATTATTTTCACTCTTGCGCTACAAGAAAGTTCAAACATGTAATTTTTGTCATTTGATCACTAATCCAGATTTAAAACTTAGTTTATATGCTTAACCTTTGATCTTAGCGTCATTAATGAAACCATTAATCAAAATATACCCTATAGAACCCTTCAAAAATGAACTTTACAAAAAATTTTCAATAAAGCAAGCTTTGAAAACATAGGAAAAAAGACCAAAAATGATGAAGACCTAAAGGGATAAACTCAAGTTTGAACTCTAAGGCAAAATTTCCTAGAAGTAAGAACATTAGCAAATTTCAAAAAACACAAACAAAATATAAAACTAAAGAAGACAGATTCATGACTTTACAGGTCCAATAGTCGATTGATGTCCACAAAACCCGCAGTGAGATCGCCTTCTGCCGTTGCGGCTGCCCAAGGGACTACGCACCCAATGAATAACACGTTCGACCACTGATACAGCTAAAAACCTTAGCTGATGAAACCACTGATGGACATACCTTGGCATCGCCATTACAGCTTGGAGGGTTAGATCACTATGGACTCGACACGTCGGAGAGAAATGAACGAACAAACCATTGATGAGCTAGGTGTTTTGACCACCGAAGTGTCAGAAAGATAGTTGGGAGGAGGTCCGATTGAACCAAAGGAGATTTGGTTTTTTCGAGGGAACTTGTAAACAATTTTTCAAGCAGTTTTCAATTGTCTTTCAGTGGGTTTTCAATAGACTGTCAGTGGATTACTAGGATGAACATGAGAGAGAGAATTTTTTTTGTGTTTTAGGAAAATTGTTGTTTTATGAATTTCCAGAAAAAAGGAAGGTAAGTAGTTCTGCATTACATTAATAATATGGATCTAACAGTTTGCTACTAACACGTTTGCAGAATTATAGACACCTCAAAGAGCATTATTCCAGGAATAATAGTGTGGTAAAGCAAGAGGATTGTCCTGTTCTTTCTCCCAACTAATCCATTTTTTTGGGGAGTTTTTGCTGCTAAGAACCGTCTCTTGATTCCATGATTTTCACAAAACTCATTGAACTCATTTGAGCTGAATTCCCCACCATTATCTGATATTAGACATTTATTTTGCGATTTCTTTCATTTTCAATGACTTTGAAGGAATCGAATTTCATAAAGGCTTGTGATTTTTCTGTAAGAAAAGTCACCCAAGCCATCCTTGTATAGTCATCGATTAATAACATAAAATAATATTCATCTTGAATACTTTTAGTCCTTGTTGGTCCACAAAGATCAGTGTGAATTAATTCTAATGGTTGGGAGGTTGTATGTTATTTCACCTTGAATCGTGTTCTTATTTTCTCCCATGAAGACAATGTCTACAAACATAATTTGGTGGTTTTATAATCTTTGAAATATTTCTTGCAACTCCCTTCTGACTAATTTTCACAATATTGTTAAATTTAAGGCGCCCCATCCTTCTATGCCATAGCAAACTTTCATCAATTTGGCTCGTATACATTGTTCTTTATTTTCTAGAATATACACATTGCTTGGAGTTTTCACAATAGTTTCAACAAGTTTTCTTGAATGTTTTCTTATGATTTCACACTTCTTGGAATCAAATATACATATGTGTCCTTGATCATATGTTTGGCTCGCACTCAAAACATTAGGTTTTAAGTTCTCTACAAGTAGAACATTTTCATATTTCATCTTGTCTCTAATAACCATTGTACCCTTCTCGGTTATTTTAGAGGATAGATTATATCCAAAGGTGACTTTTCCTTTTTGCTTCCCTTTTAGGATTAGGAACTTAGTTGGGTCACCTGTCATGTGTTTTGGGCATGCACTATCCATATTATCAAAACCCCAAATTTTCCGAAAAAATTAAAATTTTTAAATTTACATAATATTAAGATAAATGCAGTTAACTAATCATTTAATTAGTTATACATTACCATATTCATTATCTGAATTATCTGTTGGTTATGTTTAGCAGTTTAACAGTTCTTTTCAGTTTACTGAATTTGTTTTTCTTTTTGACCACAAGGTGAGACTGTCATGCAAAAACTGGGCTTACTTAGCTTTCGAGCTAATGCAGAAAATTTCCTGTTCTTACAGACTACAGGTAAGAGGTTTTGGTGCTGCTGGTCGCAATTCTAAGGCATTTATTATAAGTTCACTGCAAAAGAAAAACTCAATAAGAATTTAAATACTAAACAATTTTCAACGCTTGTTGAGGTACATTCAAAAACTGGCCTTCTTTCTAGTAGCAGTAAATTATGGTTACAGATGATTACGGAACTATTTCGTTATTATAGTCGTAATGTATAAAAATGTTCTATTGATTCTTGATAGCAGAGTATGAGCAACTGAGCTATATAATCCATAGTATGATTTCATTTGTATACTATCTCCTACACATTAAAAATAAATTGATAAAGAGTTTATGTATTATTGTCTCCAATTTCGAACTTGAAGTTTAAAAGAGTTTACAATTTTACTCCAAGCTGCTTTATAAGAAAACTATACTTAACGTTGATGCCTATGATGCAGTAAGTTTTATTTCACTCAATAATTGTTTCAAGCATGAATGGATTTTATCTTCAGTAAATAAATATCTTTATGAAACAGGATGTATCCTATTTTCCTTTTATGTATAAAAATGGAATAATCCCTTAAAGGACTATAATTCATAAAATAATGTATCACTTAGTTTGTTATATAGCTTATCTATTTTATTATGCTGAAACTTCTAGATAAATAAAAAGTGACCTAAACTTGCCAAGTCATAATCTATGATTAAGGGTGTCACCTTAAATAAGAGCTGTCACCATGTAAAAATTACTATTTTCCTTTTGTATCTTTCTATCATATGCTATTTTTTTATTTAATATAGGTAATCCATTGAGGTTATTATGGCCAAAAGGACCAAAGTCATAGTTTTCTTACTACACATCTCCTTATATCCTTCCAACGTATACTTTTATTTTTATGTTAGAAGTTGATTAATGAAATATTCCATCATGCATATAATCATAATGTATTTACCAACTATGTCCAAATTGTAGTTCAGTTTTTAATCTATGTTATACAACTTCATAAGGAAATAGCCTCCTTTATAAACCTTTATAAGCTATGGTTAAATAGAAATACTTACCTTAGTACAAAGGGTTATAATCCCAACGAGCCAAAAGTAAGAGGATGAAATTTGTTTTCAAGAAATTATATTCTAGAAACAAAAGGATTGTCGTAAACTTCTCCACGACCTTGATGATTACAAAGGCGAGGGTGTAATGATAATGTGTTCTAAATCCCATGCAACATTTGTAATGTAGAACCTTCGGGAAATTATTGAGCAGGCGATTACATACTCGTGGAGAAATGCTCTTTTGGAACTTTAGAATCAAACCCATGGCTTGGAAATTATTTAACATCTATGTGGCGCTATTGTGATCATAAGCCGCACAGTTATAAGGGCTCATCCACGAACCCTAAAATCATTGTTACCACCGTGAATCTCGTCTCCTGCCCCTCTGTGATGGCGCTGGTGCACTTTGTTTGCGCCGCTCCTTTGGAGGGTTATTCTCCATACATTGTCTTTCCATTAAGCCTGTCTGAGGCACGTTAAAATAGTGTCGTGCTCCAGCTTTGATTTTCTCTTTGGAGTTTAGTTATTTTACCAGTTTGAGCTTGAAACCCTTAATTGTAACTAAACCCTTCTTTGGTATGGTTGGAGTCTTGTTCTTCAGTGTTGAGGTTAAGTGTTGCTGTAGTTAATCCTCCTCTCCCTACCTGCAGTGGGGTTTCTTCTTCGCGTTGATGGTTATCTCAGTGTTGCTGGTGGTCGCGTCTCCATACAGAGTGCAGGTAAAAAAATATACTATATTTATTCTCTATTTACCGTGTGTTTTAGTTATAAGAGTATTATCCATTTTGCATATTTTAATGCTATGACTCTTTCGTTGTACACAGGTCTCGGCCCTTCCTTCTGCGAGATTTCGAGCACAATGTGTGAGCAGCAGTCATCAGCCCCCAATAATCCTGGTTAAACCATGGCACTTTCTCTTTGTGGGGTTCCTTCAAGACTTCCATGGGTTGGGACACTGTGGCTTGTAACCCTTGTGACTTCAGTTCACTCAGTTAACTTGTTTGTTACCTATGTAGTTGAAACTACCCTGCGTTGTGCGAGGGCGTTTCTGGCTTCAGCCGAGATTGTATAAATTAGTTTCTTTTTGTGGTTAACTATTGTGTAATACTTAAGGCTATGAGCCTGTCTTGGAAAATGGGTTTGTAACCCTCGATTCCTACTTCTGCTGTAAACGTAGATTTTACAGGGTTTTTGCCCTGAGTCTAAATGTATAAGTATTAATACTGTTTTCCTTTTCTGTATTTATTTGTTTACTTACAGTACTGAAATTTTGAATGCATAATCATGATAAATTTATGTTAAAATTATATTACGGCTGTGTGTAAAGTACCGTCTTAGCTCCACAGTGGTTGATTTACTTGTATAAATTGGATTTATGGGGTTAAAACCTACTTGACAGTAAGAGGAATACGTACAGCCTCTTCTTCTAATATCTTTGATAATTTGTAAAACTCTTTTGTAACTGTGAGTTTATTAATTAAATATTACAATAGTTGTTAAGCTCAATAGTCGAGCGTTCTACCATTCGGTTATTCATTTACAGTTTGATTATGCACTTGATTTTTTTTTTTTGTTAATAATATCGTTAGGGTTTCTATACTTGGTTTATATATTGACTTGCATATTAATAAGAAATCGTAATTGTTGAAATACAGTTTCTATCCTTTAATTGGATAAAGTTTTTATGTTTCCTTTTTAACAAAGGGCTTAAGTACTATCTATTTATCTTGTACTGTCAGTTTATTTTGTAGCACTGTCAGTTTACTTGGTAGCACTGTAAGTATAATTAGTTCAAGTTATAATTAAAACAATAAGGACATCACCTTAAATTCAATAATAATATTTCTATAATAAATAAAATAAAAATAAATAAAATATTATTAGTATTCTGCTGTTTATTTCCTGTGTTGTTTATACAAATACTTATAAAGTTCTGTTAATATTTAGTTTGTCTTATTGGTTATACTATTTAGATATATACAAAAGAAATTAATTAACTCTATCTAGAGTCTATCTCATAAACATATAAAGTAACATTCACTTACACTTTAAGAATGATAGATTAATCAGCTCTGGAAATTGTTCGAAATTAGTATAATAAAAGGAAAGGAAATAATGAAAGTGATTACATCACTAATCATACATAAAATCTAATACAGCTTGCTTTGATTATAGAATTAAATCAACATTTAATTACCTCTACTTTCAATAATGTTACTTAGACAAAACCAGTTAAACTATTTTAAACTAGAAGAAAGAAGCTGTAAGGTTGAAACAACAGATAAATCTAGTCTAACCCTACTTCAGTTTGACAATTAAACTCTTCCATTTGTTTAAATAAATAAAATAAATAAACTACTGAAAGGAAATACTGTATAAAGAATTTTTTTTATCTTAAACCTATACTACTGTTAGTAAAATGTCTCTTCGGATAAAGGAATAAGAAACAATCTACTATTCTTCAATCTCATCATACCATTTTATTTATAATTTTACCCCTGTGCTGGAGTACGGTCTGGTAAACCTAGATGTGGAAAAACACAGTGGGTCTTTATTTTTCATCAAAGGATTCTATTACTGATAAACTAAAGCATTTACATCACTAAACCGGCTAAATATTCTATCATAACCTACAAACATATCATTTAACCATTCATAGTTATTAAAACAAAGACAGTTAAGTGACAGAACCTGCTTGAACTTTGGACAACATCAACAATGGGAGGCCTTTCCTCCCTACCAACTCCTGGAGAGCGCTCAAACAGCGACTCCTCAGGACCCCCGAGCTTGCTCTGGTCTCCCTGGCTGGAACTAGGTGCAGCAGAAATCAAATACCAGTCTTCAACACTCAGTATCAAATCTGAACTTATCAGTAAGTTCTCCCAGCTAACAAGCTGTAATAAACCAAGTTACTGCAGCAATCCTCTTAGAAAAACTTCCTTATTGTTTTCCCTTTTTCACCAAATGAATTTCCTGAATAGCATTCCACCTGAATGTTTCTTCTCTGGAAAATATCTAAGCAGCCTCAGCTCTATTCATTGGGTACTTTTAAAATATTGCCTAGGTCTTTTTGGGTTAGTTATCATTTAATGAGCCACCTGCTCTGATCCCACTTTCTTGGGGGATCATGACCCCAAATATAGGGAAGTTGCCACCTGCAACTTAGGAAGTGTTTGAGGATGCTGCCACTTGTCTTTTTCCCTCCACCTAGTTCCATCTTCTAGTTTGACCAGTAACCTCTTTTTAACAGCTCTCCCATGTTGTTGTCTCCACAATTTATTTATTAATAATAAAATATTCCGAATTACATTCCACTTCTGTTGACTCTACTGAGTCATCAGTTTCTACTTAGCATTAAATTTAACATAATGTCTCAGGAATATAATTAAAACAATTAACATTATTTTACAAAATTGGGGTATGTGACATACACACCCCCTTAAAATGTAACATCGTCCTCGATGTTACTTATTCTTCATCCTCTGCAACCTCCTGGAACAGATTTGGGTATGCCTCCCACATCTTACTTTTGAGTTCCCAAGTAGCCTCTTCAGGACTAAGGTGATTCCATTGCACCTTCACCTGTCCAATGGCACGGTTCCGCAGAGTAAACGTAGCTGATGAGTGGTAGTTATTATTATATGCAAACTCTGCTAAATGCAAGTAGTCCTCCCACTTACCTGGCTAATCCTTAACAATCATTCTTAATAGATCTTCCAGCACCTGATTCATTCTTTCAGTCTGTCCGTCTGTCTGCGAATGGAAAGAGGTGCTGAAATTCAGTGTTGTGTTTAATCCCTTAAACAAGGACCTCCAAAAATTCCCTGTGAATTTAGGATCCCTGTCTGAAATGATAACCTTAGGTACTCCATGTAACCTAAAAATCTGCTTTAAAAATATATCAGCTATATTGGCAGCCTTGTAAGTAGTCTTGACAGGAATGAAATGTGTTGTTTTACTTAACTTGTCAACCACCACCATAATTGAATCATTCTGATTCTGATTTCTGGGCAATCCAGTAATAAAATCCAAACTGATTATCTCCCATTTCCGACTAGGAATAGGCAATGGTTGCAGTAAACCAGCTGGATGTTGGTGTTCGGTTTTCACTTGTTGACAGTCCAAACATCTAGCTATGTATTCAGCTACTTCAGATTTCATATTAGGCCAAAAATATTCTTTCCTTAACATGGTTATAGTCTTTTGGTAACCTGGATGTCCTGAGTAAGGTGTTTTATGAACTTCACCCAAAATCAACAACTTAACCTTAGACACATTAGGCACATACAGTTTGTCTTTAAACAATAAAAATCCATCTTTATTTAGACTACAACCTTTTATTAAGATTTCTACAGGTTCTTCTTTAGTTGTAACTTGTAATTTTTGATGAATTTCATCCTATTTTACCCCTTCTGTAAGCTATTCATTTAAATCAGAAGAATAAGTGTTGATTGCTGCTGCAAAGTTCAGCTTTGAATTTCTGCTCAAAGCATCAGCCACCTTATTTTATTTCCCTTTTATGTGTTGGATTTCAAAATCATATTCACTTAAGAAGGCCAACCACCTTGCTTGTCTTGCATTTAAGTTGGGATGATCTAAAAGGTATTTCAATCCTTTATTATCAGTCATTAAGATAAATTTTCTGCCTATTAAGTGATGTCACCACATTTTTAAGGCATGTATAATAGCAGCAAGTTCTAAGTCATAAGTTGCATAATTCTTGTCATGGATCTTTAACTTCCTGGACTCATAGGCAATGACATGCCCATCTTGAGTCGGTACACCGCCTAAACCATCATTACAAGCATCAGTGCATACCACGAAATCCTTATTAGGATCTGCTATCCTTAGAATAGGCGCAGTTGTTAATAAGGTTTTTAATTTCTTAAAAATTTCTTCACACTTTAAGTTCCAATCGAATTTCTTGCCCTTCTTTTGCAAGGAAGTGATTGGATTAGCTATTTTCAAAAAGCCTTCAATGAATCTCCAGTAATAACCAGTAATTCCCATGAATGACCTAACATATGTTACGTCCTTTGGAACTGGCCAATATTCGATTTCCCGAATCTTTTCAGGATCGACTGAAATCCCTTCCTTAGTCACTATGTGACCTAAGTACTAGATTTCATCCTTAAAGAAGTCACACTTGCTAAACTTCGCGAAGAGCTGTTGCTCTCGTAACTCTTGGAAAACTATTCTCAGGTGTTCTTTGTGTTCTGCTTCATTTTTAGAGTAAATTAAGATGTCATCGATAAACACGACAACAAATTTATCTAAGTATTTATGCATTATATTATTCATTCAGCACATAAAGACAACGGGGGCGTTGGTAATCCCAAATGGCATTACGACAAATTCGTAATGTCCATACCTTGTTCTGAAGGCTGTCTTAAAAATGTCCTCATCTTTAATTCTTACCTGATGATATCCCGATCTTAGTTCTATCTTGGAGAACACCGTAGCTCCACGTAGCTGATCAAATAGATCATATATGCGGGGAAACAGATATCTTTTTTTAATAGTCATCTTATTTAGTTGATGGTAGTCTATGCATAATTGCATAGTTCTGTCCTTCTTTTTGACAAAGATGACCGGTGCTCCCCAAGGGGACACACTGGGTCGAATGTACTTCTTATCTATTAATTCTTTTAACTGTGATTTTAGCTCATTAAGTTCTAAAATATTCATACGATACGGAGCTTTCGAGCTAGGTACAGCACCTCGCACCAGCTCAATAGTGAAATCCAGTTCCCTCCGAGGAGGTAATCCTGGAATTTCCTCTGGAAAAACATCAGTAAATTCATTTAAAACAAGAATGTCTTCTATTTTTAACTTATATTTTTCAGACTTACTTGCCTCATCTATAATGGTTACAACATAGGCTTTACACCCTTTCCTTACTGCTATTTTAAGTTGTAAGGCAGAAATCTGCCTAATTACAGTTTTCCTAGGAACACCTTTAACATTTACTGGTTGTTCATTATTATTTACACATGTAAAGGTTTTATCATAACAGTTTAAAACTACCTTATGCTGCTCTAATCAATCCATACCAATCAGTAAATCATACGAGCCAAGTGGTAAAACATTAAGCTTAACTGTAGTTTTAAAATCATCCATCAGTAAAGCACATTCTTTCACATAACATGTTACTTTCCGTTTTGCCCCAGTGGCTAATTGAACTAACCAGGAACTATCAAACTTTTCAACAGTCAATTTACACTTTTCCACTATCTGAGGTGAAATGTAACTAAGACTAGCCCCTGGATCAATTAAAATGATTACTGGGGTTTGGTTAACCATACCTTCTACTTCCACCATGGAATTCTGATAATCAGCTTGGCGGTTCTCCAACGCTGCATTTATTCTGGGCATAGTCCTTGCAAGTTCTCCAACAGTCATTTCATCCTGCACATTGTGAATATTGCTGTTTGACTTTTTCCAATTTGGTCAGACTGAGGCATAGTGCGGGCCATTACATTCCCAGCACTTAACAGGCTCCTTTCGTTCAAAATTCTTAGTGAAATTCCCATGATTGTTTGCAGCTTCCTTTCCTTTAAGGTTACTGGAATTATTAAAATTATTAGAAGAACCATTTCTATTTCCCTGGAAGTTCTTACTGTTAGAATAATTTCTGTTCTTATTATTTTTGAAATTCTTCTGGGGTACAAATTCCTTTTTCTTGAACTCAGGCTGATTACTGTTCTTTTTAGCCTTCCAGTTGGCTATACCTTCTTTATTATTGTTCTGTTCAAAACAAAAAATTGCTTTTCTCATGGCTTCTTCCAGAGTCTTCAGGTTATCATACTCGATTCTGTCCTTGATGTGATATGGCAGACAGCTGAGAAACCGCTGCACTTTAGGTTTCTCATCGACTAAATAAGGTACATACCTCAACAAGCTTAAGAATTTACTATTTAAATCCTTCATAGTCATGGATCCTAACTTTAATTCGTAAAATTATTTAGCTCTTTCTTCATAATATTGTTCGGACAGAAATTTCTTCTTGAAGTACCTTTTAAAGGTACTCCAATTAACTTCTTTTTCTTTGATCCCCTTGACTCTTTTCAGATCTTGCCACTATATGTCTGCTTTTCCAGAAATATTATAGATCGCCATTCTTTCCTTCAGCTGATTTGAATAGTTGTATATCTGAAAATATTTCCTCATCCCGGATAACCAGGACTCTACTTCCTCCCCTTTTTCAGTCTCTCCGTTGAAAGTTGGGGGCTTTCTTTTTTTTAAACTCCCCGGAAATCTCTTCGTATGGTCTATACTTCTTATTTCTGTCATACAACTCAGCCTTACTACTGTCACTAGTAGTGTAATAACTTTGTTGTTCCTTGAACCCTTCAGATGATGAACTGCTTTCAGATTTAGCCAACTTCATCTTTTTAGATCATTTCTGATGGCTAGCTTCCTCAGATTCAGATCTTTTGCTCCTCCCTTCAGTTTGAAAATTTTCCATCAAAATTTGGTTCAACATTTCTTGGGTCTTCAAAATCCTTTCATTGTCTTTCTTGACTGATTCCATTTCAGTCTTCAAATCCTTTATAGTCTGCATCAACTCTAAGGAGTGAGCAGTTACCTCTTCTAACATAGGTTCTCTGGACAATTGTCTTCTCTCGGTGTTTGGAAACTCCTCCTGAGCATATTCTCCTAGCTTCTCCATACCTGCTTGTTAGATCCAGAAAAAGAAATTTTATGTTCTTTACATAAAAAAAAATACAGGTTAGTACATTATTTTTACTGTTCTGTGGAAACTAGTTGGGCCACATTCAGGCCTAGTATTTGAACCATGCTCTGATACCACATGTCAAAACCCCAAATTTTCTGAAAATTTTAAAAATTTTAAATTTACATAATATTAAGATAAATGCAGATAACTAATCATTTAATTAGCTATACATTACCATATTCATTATCTGAATTATCTGTTGGTTATGTTTAGCAGTTTAACAGTTCTTTTCAGTTTACTGACTTTGTTTTTCTTTTCGACCACAAGGTGAGACTGTCATGCAAAAAATGGGCTTACTTAGCTTTCGAGCTAATGCTGAAAATTTCTTGTTCTTACAGACTATAGGTAAGAGGTTTTGGTGCTACTGGTCACAATTCTAAGGCATTTATTATAAGTTCGCCGCAAAAGAAAAACTCAGTAAGAATTTAAATACTAAAAAAATTTCAACGCTTGTTGAGGTACATTAAAAAACTGGCCTTCTTTCTAGTAGCAGTAAATTATGGTTGCAAATGATTACAGAACTATTTCCTTATTATAGTCGTAATGTATAAAAATGTTCTACTGATTGTTGATAGCAGAGTATGAGCAACTGAGCTATATAATCCATAGTATGATTTCATTTGTATACTATCTCGTACACATTAAAAATAAATTGATAAAGAGTTTATGTATTATTGTCTCCAATTTCGAACTTGAAGTTTAAAAGAGTTTACAATTTTACTCCAAGCTGCTTTATAAGAAAACTATACTTAACGTTGATGCCTATGATGCAGTAAGTTTTATTTCACTCAATAATTGTTTCAAGCATGAATGGAGTTTATCTTCAATAAATAAATATCTTTATGAAACATGATGTATCCTATTTTCCTTTTATGTATATAAATGGAATAAGCCCTTAAAGGACTATAATTCATAAAAGAATGTATCACTTAGTTTGTTATATAGCTTATCTATTTTATTATGGTGAAACTTCTAGATAAATAAAAAGTGACCTAAACTTGCCAAGTCATAATCTATGATTAAGGGTGTCACCTTAAATAAGAGCTGTCACCATGTAAAAATTACTATTTTCCTTTTGTATCTTTCTATCATATGTTATTTTTTTATTTAATATAGGTAATCCATTGAGGTTATTATGGCCAAAAGGACCAAAGTCATAGTTTTCTTACTACAAATCTCCTTATATCCTTCCAACGTATACTTTTATTTTTATGTTAGAAGTTGATTAATGAAATATTCCATCATGCATATAATCATAATGTATTTACCAACTATGACCAAATTGTAGTTCAGTTTTTAATCTATGTTATACAACTTCATAAGGAAATAGCCTCCTTTATAAACCTTTATAAGCTATGGTGAAATAGAAATACTTACCTTAGTACAAAGGGTTATAATCCCAACGAGCCAAAAGTAAGAGGATGAAATTTGTTTTCAAGAAATTATATTCTAGAAACAAAAGGATCATTGTAAACTTCTCCACGACCTTGATGATTACAAAGGAGAGGGTGTAATGATAATGTGTTCTAAATCCCATGCAGCATTTGTAATGTAGAACCTTCGGGAAATTATTGAGCAGGCGATTACATACTCGTGGAGAAATGCTCTTTTGGAACTTTAGAATCAAACCCATGGCTTGGAAATTATTTAACATCTACGTGGCACTATTGTGATCATAAGCCGCACAGTTATAAGGGCTCATCCACGAACCCTAAACTCATTGTTACCACCATGAATCTGATCTCCTGTCGCTCTGTGATGGCGCTGGTGCACTTTGTTTGCGCTGCTCCTTTGCAGGGTTATTCTCTAGACGTTGTCCTTCTATTAAGCCTGTCTGAGGCACGTTAAAATAGTGTCGTGCTCCAGCTTTGCTTTTCTCTTCGGAGTTTAGTTATTTTACCAGTTCGAGCTTGAAACCCTTAACTGTAACTGAACTCTTCTTTGGTATGGTTGGAGTCTTGTTCTTCAGTGTTGAGGTTGAGTGTTTCCGTAGTTAATCCTCCTCTCCCTGCCTGCAGTGGGGTTTCGTCTTCGCGTTGATGGTTATCTCAGTGTTGCTGGTGGTCGCGTCTCCATACAGAGTGCAGGTAAGAAAAAATACTATATTTATTCTCTATTTACCGTTTGTTTTAGTTATAAGAGTATTATCCAGTTTGCATATTTTAATGTTGTGACTCTTTCGTTGTACACAGGCCTCGGCCCTTCCTTCTGCGAGGTTTCGAGCACAATGTGTGAGCAGCAGTCATCAGTCCCCGGTAAGACTGGTTAAACCATGGCACTTTCTCTTTCTGGGGTTCCTTCGAGACTTCCACGGGTTGGCACACTGTGGCTTGTAACCCTTGTGACTTCAGTTCGCTCAGTTAACTTGTTTGTTACCTATGTAGTTGAAACTGCCCTGCGCTGTGCGAGGGTGTTTTCAGCTTCGGCTGAGATTGTATAAATTAGTTTATTTTTGTGGTTAAGTACTGTGTAATACTTAAGGCTATGAGCCTATCTTGGAAAAGGGGTTTGTAACCCTCGATTCCTACTTCTGCTGTAAACGTAGATTTTACAGGGTTTTCTCCCTGAGTTTAAATATATAAGTATTAATACTGTTTTCCTTTTCTGTATTTATTTGTTTACTTACAGTACTGAAATTTTGAATGCATAATCATGATAAATTTATGTTAAAATTATATTACGCCTGTGTGTAAAGTACTGTCTTAGCTCCACAGTGGTTGATTTACTTGTATAAATTGGATTTATGGGGTTAAACCCTACTTGACAGTAAGAGGAATACGTACAGCCTCTTCTTCTAATATCTTTGATAATTTGTAAAACTCTTTTGTAACTGTGAGTTTATTAATTAAGTATTACAATAGTTGTTAAGCTTGATAGTCGAGTGTTCTACCATTCGGTTATTCATTTACTGTGATTATGCACTTGATTTTTTTTTCTTTTGTTATTAATATCGTTAGGGTTTCTATACTTGGTTTATATATTGACTTGCATATTAATAAGAAATCGTAATTGTTGAAATACAGTTTCTATCCTTTAATTGGATAAAGTTTTTATGTTTCCTTTTTAACAAAGGGCTTAAGTACTATCTATTTATCTTGTACTGTCAGTTTATTTTGTAGCACTGTCAGTTTACTTGGTAGCACTGTAAGTATAATTAGTTCAAGTTATAATTAAAACAATAAGGACATCACCTTAAATTCAATAATAATATTTCTATAATAAATAAAATAAAAATAAATAAAATATTATTATTATAAATTAACGATATTATCTTTCTTGAGAGTATTATAATCTCTTTATATTTATCCTTAGTTTATTTTATAAGCACATAAAAAGATAGTATTCTGCTGTTTATTTCCTGTGTTGTTTATGCAAATACTTATAAAGTTTTGTTAATATGTAGTTTGTCTTATTGGTTATACTATTTAGATATATACAAAATAAATTAATTAACTCTATCTAGAGTCTATCTCATAAACATATAAAGTAACATTCACTTACACTTTAAGAACGATAGATTAATCAGCTCTGGAAATTGTTCGAAATTAGTATAATAAAAGGAAAGGAAATAATGAAAGTGATTACATCACTAATCATACATAAAATCTAATACAGCTTGCTTTGATTATAGAATTAAATCAACATTTAATTACCTCTACTTTCAATAATCTTACTTAGACAAAACCGGCTAAACTATTTTAAACTAGAAGAAAGAAGTTGTAAGGTTGAAACAGCAGATAAATCTAGTCTAACCCTACTCCGGTTCGACAGTTAAACTCTTCCATTTGTTTAAATAAATAAAATAAATAAACTACTGAAAGGAAATACTGTATAAAGAAATTGTTTTATCTTAAACCTATACTACTGTCAGTAAAATGTCTCTTCAGATAAAGGAATAAGAAACAATCTACTATTCTTCAATCTCATCATACCATCTTATTTATAATTTTATCCTTGTGCTGGTGTACGGTCTTGTAAACCTAGATGTGCAAAAACACAGTGGGTCTTTATTTTTCATCAAAGGATTCTATTACTGATAAACTAAAGCATTTACATCACTAAACCAGCTAAATCTTCTATCATAACCTACAAACATATCATTTAACCATTCATAGTTATTAAAACAAAGACAGTTAAGTGACAGAACCTGCTTGAACTTTGAACAACAACAGCAATGGGAGGTCGTTCCTCCCTACCAACTCCTAGAGAGCGCTCAAAATACTAAACAATTTTCAACGCTTGTTGAGGTACATTCAAAAACTGGCCTTCTTTCTAGTAGCAGTAAATTATGGTTACAGATGATTACATAAATATTTCGTTATTATAGTCGTAATGTATAAAAATGTTCTACTTATTGTTGATAGCAGAGTATGAGCAACTGAGCTATATAATCCATAGTATGATTTCATTTATATACTATCTCGTACACATTAAAAATAAATTGATAAAGAGTTTATGTATTATTGTCTCCAATTTCGAACTTGAAGTTTAAAAGAGTTTACAATTTTACTCCAAGCTGCTTTATAAGAAAACTATACTTAACGTTGATGCCTATGATGCAGTAAGTTTTATTTCACTCAATAATTGTTTCAAGCATGAATGGAGTTTATCTTCAGTAAATAAATATCTTTATGAAATAGGATGTATCCTATTTTCCTTTTATGTATATAAATGGAATAAGCCCTTAAAGGACTATAATTAATAAAATAATGTATCACTTAGTTTGTTATATAGCTTATCTATTTTATTATGGTGAAACTTCTAGATAAATAAAAAGTGACCTAAACTTGCCAAGTCATAATCTATGATTAAGGGTGTCACCTTAAATAAGAGTTGTCACCATGTAAAAATTACTATTTTCCTTTTGTATATTTCTATCATATGCTATTTTTTTATTTAATATAGGTAAGCCATCGAGGTTATTATGGCCAAAAGGACCAAAGTCATAGTTTTCTTACTACAAATCTCCTTATATCCTTCCAACGTATACTTTTATTTTTATGTTAGAAGTTGATGAATGAAATATTCCATCATCCATATAATCATAATGTATTTACCAATTATCACCAAATTGTAGTTCAGTTTTTAATCTATGTTATACAACTTCATAAGGAAATAGCCTCCTTTATAAACCTTTATAAGCTATGGTGAAATAGAAATACTTACCTTAGTACAAAGGGTTATAATCCCAACGAGCCAAAAGTAAGAGGATGAAATTTGTTTTCAAGAAATTATATTCTAGAAACAAAAGGATCATCTTAAAATTCTCCACGACCTTGATGATTACAAAGGCGAGGGTGTAATGATAATGTGTTCTAAATCCCATGCAGCATTTGTAATGTAGAACCTTCGAGAAATTATTGTGCAGGCAATTACATACTCGTGGAGAAATGCTCTTTTGGAACTTTAGAATCAAACCCATGGCTTGGAAATTATTTAACATCTACGTGGCGCTATTGTGATCATAAGCAGCACAGTTATAAGGGATCATCCACGAACCCTAAACTCATTGTTACCACCGTGAATCTCGTCTCCTGCCGCTCTGTGATGGCGCTGGTGCACTTTGTTTGCGCCGCTCCTTTGCAGGGTTATTCTCCAGATGTTGTCCTTCTATTAAGCCTGTCTGAGGCACGTTAAAATAGTGCCATGCTCCAGCTTTGATTTTCTCTTGGGAGTTTAGTTATTTTACCAGTTCGAGCTTGAAACCCTTAACTGTAACTGAACCCTTCTTTGGTATGGTTGGAGTCTTGTTCTTCAGTGTTGAGGTTGAGTGTTGCCGTAGTTAATCCTCCTCTCCCTGCCTGCAGTGGGGTTTCTTCTTCACGTTGATCGTTATCTCAGTGTTGCTGGTGGTTGCGTCTCCATAGAGAGTGCAGGTAAGAAAAAATACTATATTTATTCTCTATTTACCGTTTGTTTTAGTTATAAGAGTATTATCTAGTTTTCATATTTTAATGCTGTGACTCTTTCGTTGTACACAGGTCTCAACCCTTCCTGCTGCGAGGTTTCAAGCACAATGTGTGAGCAGCAGTCATCAGTCCCCAGTAAGCCTGGTTAAACCATGGCACTTTCTCTTTGTGGGGTTCCTTTAGGACTTCCAAGGGTTGACACACTATGGCTTGTAACCCTTGTGACTTCAGTTCGCTCAGTTAACTTGTTTGTTACCTATGTAGTTGAAACTGCCCTGCGTTGTGCGAGGGTGTTTCCGGCTTCGGCCGAGATTGTATAAATTAGTTTCTTTTTGTGGTTAAGTACTGTGTAATACTTAAGGCTATGAGCCTGTCTTGGAAAAGGGGTTTTTAACCCTCGATTCCTACTTCTGCTGTAAACGTAGATTTTACAAGATTTTCGCCCTCAGTCTAAATGTATAAATATTAATACTGTTTTCCTTTTCTGTATTTATTTATTTACTTACATTACTAAAATTTTGAATGCATAATCATGATAAATTTATGTTAAAATTATATTACGGTTGTGTGTAAAGTACTGTCTTAGCTCCACAGTGGTTGATTTACTTGTATAAATAGGATTTATGGGGTTAAACCCTACTTGACAGTAAGAGGAATATGTACAGCCTCTTCTTCTAATATCTTTGATAATTTGTAAAACTCTTTTGTAACTGTGAGTTTATTAATTAAGTATTACAATAGTTGTTAAGCTTGATAGTCGAGTGTTCTACCATTCGGTTATTCATTTACTGTGATTATGCACTTGATTTTTTTTTCTTTTGTTATTAATATCGTTAGGGTTTCTATACTTGGTTTATATATTGACTTGCATATTAATAAGAAATCGTAATTGTTGAAATACAGTTTCTATCCTTTAATTGGATAAAGTTTTTATGTTTCCTTTTTAACAAAGGGCTTAAGTACTATCTATTTATCTTGTACTGTCAGTTTATTTTGTAGCACTGTCAGTTTACTTGGTAGCACTGTAAGTATAATTAGTTCAAGTTATAATTAAAACAATAAGGACATCACCTTAAATTCAATAATAATATTTCTATAATAAATAAAATAAAATAAAATAAAAATATTATTATTATAAATTAACGATATTATCTTTCTTGAGAGTATTATAATCTCTTTATATTTATCCTTAGTTTATTTTATAAGCACATAAAAAGATAGTATTCTGTTGTTTATTTCCTGTGTTGTTTATGCAAATACTTATAAAGTTCTGTTAATATTTAGTTTGTCTTATTGGTTATACTATTTAGATGTATACAAAAGAAATTAATTAACTCTATTTAGAGTCTATCTCATAAACATATAAAGTAACATTCACTTACACTTTAAGAACGATAGATTAATAAGCTCTGGAAATTGTTCGAAATTAGTATAATAAAAGGAAAGGAAATAATGAAAGTGATTACATCACTAATCATACATAAAATCTAATACAGCTTGCTTTGATTATAGAATTAAATCAACATTTAATTACCTCTACTTTCAATAATGTTACTTAGACAAAACCAGTTAAACTATTTTAAACTAGAAGAAAGAAGCTGTAAGGTTGAAACAACAGATAAATCTAGTCTAACCCTACTCCGGTTCGACAATTAAACTCTTCCATTTGTTTAAATAAATAAAATAAATAAACTACTGAAAGGAAATACTGTATAAAGAAATTGTTTTATCTTAAACCTATACTACTGTCAGTAAAATGTCTCTTCGGATAAAGGAATAAGAAACAATTTACTATTCTTCAATCTCATCACACCATCTTATTTATAATTTTACCCCTGTGCTAGAGTATGGTCTGGTAAACCTAGATGTGGAAAAACACAGTGGGTCTTTATTTTTCATCAAAGGATTCTATTACTGATCAACTAAAGCATTTACATCACTAAACCAGCTAAATCTTCTATCATAACCTACAAACATATCATTTAACCATTCACAGTTATTAAAACAAAGACAGTTAAGTGACAGAACCTGCTTTAAATTTGGACAACAACAGCAATGGGAGGCCGTTCCTCCCTACCAACTCCTGGAGAGCACTCAAACAGCGACTCCTCAGGACCCCCGAGCTTGCTCTAGTCTCCCTGGCTGGAACTAGGTGCAGCAGAAATCAAATACCAGTCTTCAACACTCAGTATGAAATCTGAACTTATCAGTAAGTTCTCCCAGCTAACAAGCTGTAATAAACCAAGTTACTGCAGCAATCCTATCAGAACAACTTCCTTACTGTTTTCCCTTTTTCCCCAAATGAATTTCCTGAATAGAATTCCACCTAAATGTTTCTTCTCTGGAAAATATATGAGCAACCTCAGCTCTATTCATTGGGTACTTTTAAAAGATTGCCTAGGTCTTTTTGGGTTAGTTGTCATTTAATGAGCCACCTGCTCTGATCCCACTTTCTTGGGGGATCATGACCCCAAATATAGGGAAGTTTCCACCTGCAACTTAGAAAGTGTTTGAGGATGCTGCCACTTGTCTTTAGCCCTCCTCCTAGTTCCATCCACCAATTTGACCAGTAACCTCTTTTTAACAGCTCTCCCATGCTGTTGTCTCCACAATTTATTTATTAATAATAAAATATTTTGAATTACATTCCACTTCTGTTGACTCTGCTGAGTCATCAGTTTCTACTTAGCATTAAATTTAACACAATGTCTCAGGAATATAATTAAAAAAATTAACATTATTTTACAAAATTGGGGTATGTGACACATATGCCATAGATTTTTTTTTTTTCTGTAGTACATACAGCTAATTAACATTACACATCATCATTCCTTTTCCAAGCTACTGCTTTTTCTTTTCCATGATATTTTGAGGTGTCATCCATAGGAATTACTCGTTAACACTTTCTAGCAATGTGTCCCAGATTACAACATTTGTATCATTATGTACTATAACTCTGTAGAGGAGAAAAAGAATTGCAGTTTCTTCCTTTTGGATTGTTTCTGGTAATATTTTTCTTATAGACATAAGTATGTGCAGAAAGTAATCCCTTTCTCCACAGGAGTCTTTAGTTTACAATTTCTAGCCATATGTCCAAAATTGTTATAGGTGTAACAATTTCCTAAAAAGAGTTGTTGATGTTTACTTGTCACTGGTCTTTTCGGAATCATATATGTTCTTTGTAAGGGAGAAACATATTTCTTGATTTCTTTTCTTTGGCTCATGAGTACAGCAACATAGATTCTTTTATTTTCATCTTGATTTGTGCAAGAAGAATATCTTGGTTTTTCTTTGTCAAACCCTAATCTAGAATTGTCGCTTGATGGTCTTTGAACACTTAGGATTTCATCTAAAATACTTGAACTATTTTCATACCTTGAATTGATTGATTCTTCCTCAAGTTTCTTTCTAAGGAGCATAATGTCTTGTTCAATCCTTTCATATTCTTGTATTCTCCTTTTGAGCTGTTGTTCTAGATTGTTTTTAGCCCTTTCGACCTCTAGGACCTAATTTTTTTAAGTCAACAAGCATTCTTTCTTGAATATTTTTTTTTCTCTTCAAATTATATCATGTGAGTTTTTTCACGAGCTTTTATAAGTTATACTTCAAGATCTACCACATCTTCTATTTATTCTTTAGGAATTTCGCTTTCGAAACCCATGAATAGGACTTCAACATCTTCACTTATTTCATCATTTTCATTGTCTTCTTTGGAGTAGAGGTTTTTCTTATTTTTTTAAAACATCTTCTTGTATATGTTCTTATTATTTTGATATTTCTTATGAAATCAAGGTTCTTCATCATCACTATCCTCTTGTTTTGGGTAATGACACTTTTTGGAAAAATTTCCAATCCTTCCACAGTTAAAAATTTTCAAGGGTAGGTTCCCTTTGTACTTGTTAGTGCCTCTCTCAAGTTCCTTGATGAAGAGAGATTCCTCATCATCTAGGTCCTCAGGTTGGATCTTGGATACAACTTTAAAATTTTCTTCCTTCTTTGATGATCCATTTTATCATGTTCTCATCTCATAGGCAGTGAATATCCCATGTAGTTCATCTACTATCATAATTTTAATATCATATCATTATTCTAGAGAGGATACCTTTGAGTCATATCTCGTTCGAATGGTTCTCAGTACCTTTTCGACTACATATTTCTCTTTAATTTATCCTCTAGTCCCTCTAATGGCATTAACAATTTAATCTACTCTTAGAATATATTCTGCAATATTTTCTTCCTCTTTCATTTTTAGGTTTTCAAATTGTCCTTTGTAGGTCCAAAGTTTGGATTCCTTCACTTTGGGTTCTCCTTCATAGACACATTTTAGTTTTTCCCACGCATGTTTGGATGTTTTGCATTGCATGACTTTTACAAGTACTGATTCTATCAACCAACTCAAAACTGCATCCAGAACTTTTGCATTGGCCTCATATAGGCTTATTTCTCATTCGTCTATAGGTACGCCATTTGGTAATTTATATTTTGTTTCAACAGTCCTCCAAACTTTGTATCCAAGACCCATTAGATGACACTTCATTCTTATGCTCCAGTATGCATAATTATCTCCAGTAAAAAAAGGAGGTTTGTTGGTGGCTAATCCTTTTTTATCCATAGTGATTTTCAATAGGATCTTCCTTCTAGTGATTAAGCTGTAGTGAAGGATCCTGCTCTGATACCAATTGTTGAAGTATTGGACAATACTGAGAAGGGGGGTGGATCAATATTTATAAATTTTAACAATATAAACAACTTTTGATTTATTCATTAACACACATGATCAACAAAAACACACAGAACACAAATTTGTCGTGGAAGCCCAATTGTGTAAACCACCAATACTTCCTATTACTGCAAAATTATAGTTTACAAATAGTTTTTTCCTTCTACTACAAACAAGGATGGTGCTACACCCTATTTACCAGCAACTACTGGAAGGAGGATACGACCCCCTGTTTTTATCAAGTGTTACTAAAAGGATGACATGACACCCTATTTACCATCTACCACTAGAAGGAAGCTATGAACCCCTGGAAAACCTGTTGCTTTCCCTAAAGCCTCCCAACCTCCCTCATATTATTGTAGAAATTCTGACCAGCAATAGATTAATTTCACTCACAACAAATTACAATTGATCATGCAAATTGTCAACAATGGAGACTGAAAATGGAGCTGTAACACAAAATTATATTAACTCAGTGTACAATAGCCAACCCTGTAATATCATAGGCTGCTGAATAAATAGAATACATGAAGAAATCGAATGCATGAGGAAGCATCCAAATCTAGCATAAAGCAGGCTTACCCAAAATAGGTAAATCCCCCATAGGTGTAAAAAGCCGATCCCAAATCTGTCATGAGGCTCATGAATTGGCAAGGGCGCATGGGCAAGATAATGAGTGGTGAAATGGCAGCTCATACATGCTTTTGCATGGAGGAAAGAGTGGAGGATGAAAGGGGAATAAAACAGGTTCACCTCACCTAGTCTTGCTTTCCTTATGTGCTTTAAAAACTGAAAAAGCAGTCAACAAAGCAGAAAAAGAAGAAGGGCGCCTAGGAGACCAGGAATAAAGCAGATTTGATTCCTAAGGCTTTCCCAAGCGCTACATGAGTCAAATATGGCAAGTTTGACCTCTATGGATAGGCAATTAGCAACTTGAACATGGTGGGACTCATGAACTAGGCAAATAAGACAAAAATAAACGAATTAATGTCTAAGTGGGTAATACTATGGGTTTGATTATTCTAACAATGATAATTTGATATATGATTGTTATTCAATCAATATTTCAATTGGATGTCCATAGACACATATTTGAAGGTTTAAAACCTTGTTTATATACCCTCAAACATATCTCTTCATTCAGATGCCACATATCTTCATCATGACTCTTCACAGACAAATAAACTAATTATGAACTACTTCTTTGTTCATCGTTTTTAAATTTGTTTAATTTATCATTCACGACCTTCCATGGTTTTATTTTTGCAACGTCCTTTCTACAACATATATTTTCTACATTTACCTTTTCACGCTGACTTTTTTGCAATTATATTTCTGCAACAAAAATCCATCTGCAATTTCCTTTCTCCAACGACCTTTCCGCAATTGCGGGTTGCAAATTGCGATCGCGCATTTGACTTTTCACAAAAAATACTTCTGCAATTTCCTTTCCGTAAGGTACTTTTCACACCATTGATTTCTTGTGGACTCTTCCCTGACCATTGATCTAAGATCAGATGCGGATTACGGATTGCGGGTTTTCCAATTTTGTTCAAACTACTTTTGCAGTTCCCTTTTTGCAAATTTTCTTCCACGTCATCGATCTGTTGTGGAGTATTTCCTAATCATCGATATTGTGGATTACATATTGCATATTACAGAACCACACTTTCCCATTTTGGAATTCCGTAATTTTCTTCCATAACTTTGTTTTCGCATTTTCCTAGATCGTTGATTTCCTTGCAGGTTCACTCCTGACCGTCGATCTACGATCAAATGCAGATCTTCACTTTTCTTGTGTGGAAATCATTCACCACCATTGATCTTCTAAAAAATAGCTTCTGCAATTTCTCTCAACTAATATCGGTCATCCAATTCTTCACTTCATTTTAGTGTTCAGGGATATTATTTTCCACACATACTTTGCGGATCTTCCCCTTGTCGTCAACCCTGTCATCGATCTACAATTTGATTTTTCAATTCCTTTTTCTTTCACTAATTTCCCCTTGTCATCATGTTTACTGGTTATTATTTTGTCATTGCTGAACTCTTTTGACATCAATTGACAACTATTATCAACAGGAACACATCAATTTCGACCTTGTGGAAAATTTGTAGAAGACAAAAGAAGAGGTCCGACGAGAAACATAGCAGATAGTGAAAATATTCCTATATTTTCAAAGTAAAGTCATCAGGAATGAAGGATTGGATTAGTGTGGCTAGGTACAACCCACATGTGAGTGTTGGGGGCTTGTTGGACCTAGGAAAACATAGGCATAATTTAGATAGAATTATGCTTAGAAATATGAAGAGTTCAATCACGTGACAAAGGAATCTACGATGAAGGAAGAGATACGACAGAAGAAGTAGTGGTAGAAGGGAAGTTGCAACAGAAGAAGTTGCGAGGGAAGAAATTCACAACATAAGGGAAGATGCGATGAGATCAATCACACTGGAAGGAACCACAATAGAAGAAGTTGTGTAGTGGTTGAAAAGGACACCTTGGGATATTGTGGGTAACAATTCAGTTAGGATAGTGCATGCTTTAGGGAATAAAGCATATTTGTATTTTGAGTCAATAGATCCTAATGACAGTTGTAACTAGAATGAATGAGAATAGGAATGATAGCCTATAGGCTAATAGAATGAAGTCAGATGACTACAATGGGTAAGAGTCTATAAAAGGGAGAACCCAAGCTATGTGCAGGTTAGACAAATAATCCCTCGGTTGGGAATACACCCTGTGTGGGTTTTTACAGTCTCTATTGTCCGTGTATGTGTGTAAAGTCGAAGAGTTATAGAGTTGTACAGAAGAGTGAGTTGATCCAGGGTGTGTGTAGATCAACAGTAGAGTGAAGGAGAGGAAAAATTTAGATTCCTGATAAAAGAGAGCATGAGAGGAGAGAGAAGTATGTATAAATTGTAGAAGAATATCAAGAATGGAGTCTGCAAGATGAGTGCACAGACGAAAGGTTGCATATATTTCTCATGCCAGATGAAGAGCGCCTTTGTGGTTTTTCCTGGATGGGTTTCCACGTTAAATTTTTCCTATGTGTATATTTGATGAATGCTATTATGTAAAATGAATGCATGTTATGAATGTATGTATGCGTATTTGCTTACAAATGAATCTTTATATGCATCTGTCGCATTGTTGTTAGTTGGAACCGCTAATAAAGAACTATATTAACTGTTGTAATCTCTGTTGACATAAAAATAGAGCTATATATTGAATACGTGAAATAAGAGAAGTAATATAACCACCGGATTCAATTGAGCAAGATAGTAAGGTGCCAAGGAAGAGGAAATCCCCACACAACTACATAAACCTGGTTCTGGAAGTTACCCATAAGAGATATCTTGGGTGAGACTATACTTGCGTCACAGGTGCTTCCAACTAAGACATGTTGTGTCAGGTTGATATCTTGGGCTTTGTTGATGGAAAAACCAGGGACTGAACCTGGTTCGAAGGGAGAAATTCCAATAGGTGTACTCTTTTTAAATGGAAGGCCACACATAAAGAGAGTCTTTTAACCTAGAACATAGTATAGGTGGCTATGAAACACATGTTTTTTTTCCCACTAGAATTTGAATATTTGGATCAAATTCTATCTAAAAGTAAGGACATTACGACTATGTATTATGTGATGGAAGTACATAGCCTTTTTTCACTTTGAAAATAGTGCCCAAAAATGGGAAAGTGAAGGTTTGCAACCTCATTTTCAGGTTCATAACTTCTTCCATATTTGGTGTCTATTATGGAATCTCCGTATGTGAATGAAGAGATCACAAGATAACTCAAGATTTTGTATAAGGCTTAAGGCCCAATTTTGTGAAGAATTTTCCTTTGTCAATGATCTGAAATTTTTCCAAGATATTTGTAACTAGGTATTGTGTTTGTGAAAAAACCTTAGCAACTGATACATGGATTTTTAAAATAGATTTGATACCAACATGATATGTAAATGAAAACAAGTAAACAATTTGGTTATTATACCATTCTATATTATTAATTAATTCCTTAAATTCCCATAATTAAAATGAGATCTTATCAAAATTTTCACATATAAAGCATATCACACCTGAAATTAAATAAGTCAACACATAAACACATATGAGTGTGTTGCAGCTGCAATGTTTTCCCAAATTTTTTAAAATTTTGGACCCTCCTTTTAAATTCTATCTGGCCTAGTTTTCTTCCGATTGCTGAACTTTGTTATCCTCTACTGCAATTTTCGATCTTTGAGGTTAAATTGAGTTAAATTGTTGAATGACTATCTTTTTCTGCTGATGCTGTGGATTTGAACTTGATGCTTTGAAGTTTCAATAATTTCCTTTTTCACTATCGAAAGTCTTTTGAACTGTGAGTCGGGGCTGAATTCGTCTACACAGTCGCCGTTGCGGAAACTTACTTATAAGTGACCCGTTCCAAAGCCTTGTTTTTCGCCGACCCACTTTTTGTTTTATTTTATTTCGGCATTTTGTTTCATCACCGTCAGAGAGTTAGTCCTTTGTGTTGCCGTCGTTTTGGTTGGCATATTGCAAGCATTCTGACGAAGGCCTTTAGTTTTGCCGATCCCGCGGGGTTTTTTATTTTGCTTTTCTTGCTATCCGGACTGTGTTGAATTTTGAGTAGGGGATTAGTTTTTGGTTGTCCTGATCGGTGATGTTCTCAGATTGCCACGGAGTCCATAGTCCATTTGATACCTACCATTGCGGCTTCAGAGCGGACTAACCATCCACCATTTAGTTGTTCCTTTCGTCGATGGTCTATTTTGATTTTCTTCGATTTTTTACTGGTCTATGGAACTGTTGGTCCTTATAATGCCCACCGTTGCGGTTTCCAATTGAACTAGTCATCCGATGCTATAGTGGTTTCGAGGACCGAATTTGCAGTTTAGTGTTATCTCGTCGATGGTTTTATTGTGCCATAGAACCCATAGTATGTCTGTTGCCCTCCGTTGCGGCTCTCTGATGAATTAACCGCCTGATGCCTTAGTTGTTTCACCATCCGAGAGAATATTTTTCCCGTCGACCTTTTTCACCGAGATCTATATATATGGGATGGTTATTATTTTATTGTTTATCTTTGTGAATTCGCGTCTACCTCCATCCTCACTGTCGAACTGTGCATCTGTTCTTACCTATCGGTATTTCGTGCGTTAGGGGTGCTGCCGTGGATTTTTCAAACCATCACATTGACTGCATTTTGTTTTCCAGGTAAGCCAACCGTGGTTTCTCCTTCTTTTATTTTTATTGATCAGTTTTGTAACTATGGTTTTTCCTCTGGTTAGGCGTTCCCACTGTTTGTAGTTGATCGTCTAAGTCAAATCTTGCATCCTTATGACGTAGAGTATTGGTCAGTTTCACAACATTTATAGTGGGGGGGGTTTTGTTTCTTGAGCTTGTATGAGCCGTTATGGAGTTTCGACCCCTGTCCGATGGATTATGAGGTTGGTGCAGACAGGCGTTATGCTGTCTGCACCGTTTTTTGTGGGATTGATTATGGCCATCCACGGTGAAGTTTTTTAGTTGTCTTCCCATCATAGACAGTTACCCTATTTTTCTTGGACACCAGAGAGTTTTTTTCGCGTGTTTCGATTACTGTATGGGGATGTTTTGATTTGGGCGAGACGTTGGATTGCATTTTGGTTTAAATTATGCATATTGTTAATCACAATTATTGTTAGTTGCAAACAGACTTAGGATTTTTCAGATAGAACTTTCAGAAGTTTTCTTGCTAGTTATTCTCGATTTTGCATTTGCATTGTGATAGATTTAGCTGTTGCGAATATGGAAGAGGTAAATGTTTATACATTTTTTCTTCATTATTTGAATATTGATTAAAATATCAAATATCCTAAAATTCATTTTGGTTTATGACAAGGAAACCTCTTCAAAGGCGACATGTCTAAGAGACAGAAAAAGAAGGCCCCTGTTGCTGAAGGAGAACCTGAGGTAGAAATTGTTACCAAGGTAGAATATGTCTATGAAGACACTATAGCTACCACCGAGGTAGAGCCTGATTATAAGTGGGGTGAAATATTTCAGATGATTTCAAATCAAAATGTGCCCAATGCTGGATTTGAAGATTTGACCATATATGCCAACATAGAGAAGTCAACTCTTATGAAGATAGACACTAGACCTGAGCTATTCCCATGCTCAGAGGTGATCAGTTGGATTCTACCTAAGGCCGATGTGACCACTATGATTTTAGCCAATAATTCCAAACAAGGATATGCTTCCTACAATCATGGTTATGTCTCATTGGCATATCACCTACCCCTAGCCCAAGTTTACCTAACTGACGATTGGTTGAAAGAAATAAACTTGGACCTAGTTGAAACAGTAAAGAGGATGATGATACCTGGGAAGAAATTTCGAACCAGGTCATCAGGAGAGTATGATATAGCTACTCTCAGAACACCTTATAGGTTTATACCATTGATGTTGAACAAAGTGTTTGGGAGAGCTCATGGTAAGAGTTTCAAGTTGGGATGGATCCCTATTATTTTCTATGTGGCCACCCAGAAGACTGTATTCAATTGGGAAAACATTGTGTCCAACAGCCTCTCAGCTTGCATTTATTCGGATTTGGGAGGGGTGTCCTAGAATAAATCTGATTTTTATATGAGTTCCATCTTAGTGGACTGTATGCTATGCACCCAGCCATTTCCAGCCTTGAGATGCATTTGGGACAGGGACAGAACTCCTGTGTACACTGCATACAAAATATTTTGGACACATAAGTATTACATCCACTATAGATAAATATGTGAACATTTTATTATGCCTTTACACAATTTGATCTTCCTAACAGAATGCAATTGTATGTCTGAGGAGGCATTTAAAGTCATCTAGGAACATGCAAATTATTATTTGACTAACGAAGGGATGTACATCAGGATGTATGGTTGCTCCAGGGCACCTTCTTTGCTCCCCAAGTATGCCACTGATTATGTGGTACATAAAGAAGCGATCGGGAAAGTGTACCTAGATGGTGTAGGAAGCTTCCTCTTTGAACACAAGAAGGCAACCTATCCT
The DNA here is from genome assembly GCA_001517045.1 of Pseudotsuga menziesii. Lineage (NCBI taxonomy): Eukaryota > Viridiplantae > Streptophyta > Pinopsida > Pinales > Pinaceae > Pseudotsuga > Pseudotsuga menziesii. The sequence continues at coordinate 131,172 of LPNX011050644.1, read as the reverse complement.
GCCATGCCTTGCAGGATGGGAAGCTACAAATTTACAAATATTAAAAGAACTCCTGAATTTGTACAGGAATTGGAGCAGTTTCATTTTGGAGAGATGAGTTTCCATAGAAATGACTCCCAAAATAAGGTTGTATAACATTGCAAAGAGGCAAATGTTCACTTTGAATATACAAACTTCTGTGACAAAGATGAATAAATCTTCAGGAATGTAAGGAATATGACTGCATTGAAGAGAAGATTTAAACAGAAGGTCACCGTTAAGGGCATAAGGGCCAACCCACGTAGAATAAAGTTGAAGAGGAGGAGGAGAAGAAAAGAGAAGAGGATGCTAAGAGACTAGCATAGGAGGCTGAGAGATGGCTTAAGAATTAAGAAGAAGAAAGAAATAAAGCTACAGAGGAAGAAGAAAAGAATGCAGAGGAAACTACAAAGAAGACAGAAGAAGAAAGAAAGAATAAAGAGGATGAAGAGATGAAGAAGAAAAAAAAATAAGCTGAGGGTCTAAGGCTGACAGGATCTACAATAGACCAGCAGACTACTGACCCAACAGATATCCAAGAAGTACAGGATCAGACAGATCAGGGGTAGGGACAAGATAATCCTAAATCCCAAGAGCCTACTACAAATTCTTGCAGCACTCAAGAACAATTGGTTTTTTTCTGAATTGAATCTGATACCTTTTGTGCAGGAAAAAGGAGAAGAATTCCCATATTTTAGCACCATTTTTTATGACAGAGAGAAGAAGAGGATTGTCAAAAGGACTGAAAGAAAAATTGAAATAGGGGGACAACCAAGCATGATGGTCATTGATAAAACTTTGGTGCATGGGATAGATGCAGATCCGAGGTTAACAACAAGAGCTGGAGTGGCGTTGAAACAAGCCACTGAAGATAATGTAAATAGACTAATGACGGATCTGGAGTAGTTGAAAAGGAATGTAGCTCAGTTGAAGGAAACTTTGAAGAAGGAAAGAAATGAAGGTTATAAATTGAAGAGGGAATTTGAAGACATGCAAAATGAAGTGAAGACTTCAAAAGCAGAACTTCAGACTCTTCAAGCAAACAAGATGACTTTGGAAGTTTCCATGGAAAGCACAGGTAAGGATGCTCAGAATAACCTAGCAGAATTGCAGAGGTTACAACAAGAACATGAGGTGCTGAAGACAGAAAAGGATGACCTCAAAACAACATATGAAACTCTTATTGTATAAAAGGACCAGCTGCAGAACAAAGTACAAGAGTTGGAGGCACAAAGGGCTACTATGGAAGAGAAAGAAAAGCAATTCCAAGTGCAAGTAGCAGATTTTGAAGGACAGATTAATTCATTAGCAACATCACTGAAATATGCCAGTGAACATCAAACTAATATCCATCCTCTAAAGGAACATGTCCTAACCCAACGAAGAATAATGCACCAACTGCAGGTGTCTATTGAAGAGGAAAGATGTAAAGTCTTGCAGATAGATAATAGATTGAAGGAAATTTTGGAGACTACCTCATATTTTGTAGATAAGTCTCAGGACATTTTGGAAGTCCCGACTGGAAGGATAGTAAGGATAGATACCAATGAATAAATTCCTATAGATTTACCAGCTAAAGATCAACGTACCCTAAAACAGGACTATGACTTGTTATAATTCACAATAAATACAGCAGAGGAGTTCAAGAAAGTTGTGAGGAAGACAAGAGGGGCTTATACTGAATACTACAGAAGGGTGCTGATCACCTACAATAGATGTCAAGTTGCTGTAGAACATAGACTAGAGGCATTACCAGAGCATGACCTACTCACAGAAATGCTACAGAGAAGGTATCAGGAGGATGAGCAAAAGATACAACAAGTCAAGGACTTGGATGAGCAGATTCTGAAAGATGCCATAGCTCATGCAATGGTCAGCATCCATTTTATTGAGGATCAGTTGCATTTAAGCCCAGCCAGAATCGAAGTAGTTAAAAATCAGGCTGCTAAATATGAGATCAACATTCGCTTTCTTGAACCTTCAAAATTTATGAGCATAGCAACAGAAGCCCAAGCGTGGAAAAAGTTCTTAAATGATCAAGCGGGGCCCTCTACTTAGAAGTGCTTTATTAATTTTTGTTTTAAATGTAATATATTGTAAAAAGTATGAGCACTCATTATAGGACAAATTTTGGGAGTTGAAACGCTGGGGAATCCCAAGAGTCATTTGGGCAGCCCAAAAGTTTTGCTTTTTGTATAAGTAAAGGATAGTTTGATAAGGGAAGGGACTTTTTCCCAGTTAGACTTGTGAGAACATGTTGTAAGAGGAACTATTTCGTTTTGCAATAGATAATTACAATTTTGCCTGTTGGAGAAAGATTTGGTGGAATGTTCAAATGCTATGCAATGGATGTTGTTGAAGGGGAACTATTTCATTTTCATCTTTTGTCCATTAACTGTGAGATCGTTCTAACTTGTTGAGCCTATGTTCTTGTATGAATGCTCTCTAGTTTATTTTATGGAATTTCCACTACGAGTAATGAATGCTTTTCATCAACAATGAGCTATCTTGTTGTTCATCTATCTATTCATGTTTATGTGTTTTGAAATAAATAACAGCTACCTGTGCCTTTTTTTAATGCATGAACATTAATACATTACTCATTAAATGATAATCTCACTCCCTGGGGACAGTTTAGTTAGTTAGTTTTATTTTTCTTGCTATGTGTGATTTAGATGCGAGAGAGTTAAGACGAGAGGTAAGAACCTGTGCATCACATTGTGACCACTCCTTGTATTTTCTATCAATTTTCATTTTAGATAGGCACTTGCATCTCATACTTAAAACTAAAAAACTAAAAAGATACATGGTGGACCGGGCCATAACCGGTAAAACCCTTTATTTTGGTTACTTGACCTACGGTAGCCAGACCGCAAAATGGACAGATTCCCCATACCAAACAGTAACAGGCTAGTTGGGAATGTTTACTGGGGAGAATCGCTTACTATTGTCGCCTATGATTTTTCAGGCCTCAACAGTTTTTGGCACTAGAAGGAGGGATTATGATGGATTTGGAGCAGTCGAAAAGGAACGAAGCTCAGTTGAAAGAAAACTTTGAAGAAGGAAAGAAAGTAAGGTTATAAACTAAAGAAGAAATTTGAAGACATGCAAAATGAAGTGAAGACTTTAAAAGCATAACTTCAGACTCTTCAAGCAAACAAGATGAATTTTGAAGTTTCCATGGAAAGAAAAGGTAAGGATGCTCAAAATAACCTAGCAGAATTGTAGAGGTTACAACAAGAACATCATGTGCTGAAGACAGAAAAGGATGACCTCAAAACAACATATGAAACTCTTAGTGCAGAAAAGGACTAGCTACAAAACAAAGTACAAGAGTTGGAGGCACAGAGGGCTACTATGGAAGAGAAAGAAAAACAATTCCAAGTGCAAGTAGCAGATTTTGAAGGACAGATTAATTCATTAGTAGCATCACCGAAGGATGCCAGTGAACATCAAACTAATATCCAGCCTCTAAAGGAACATGTCCTAACCCAATGAAGAAGAATGCACCAGCTGCAGGTGTCTATTGAAGAGGAAAGATGTAAAGTCTTGCAGATAGATAACAGATTGGAGGAAATTTTGGAGACTACCTCATATTTTGTAGATAGGTCTCAGGACATTTTGGAAGTCCTAACTGGAAGGATAATAAGGATAGAGACCAATGAAGAAATTCCTACAGATTTACCAGCTAAAGATCAACGCAGCCTAAAGCAGGACTATGACTTGTTAGAATCCGCAATAAATACAGCAGAGGAGTTCAAGAAAGCTGTGAGGAAGATAAGAGGGGCTTGTACTGAATACTGCAGAAGCGTGTTGGTCACCTACAAAATATGTCAAGTTGCTGCAGAACAAAGACTAGAGGCATTACTAGAGCCTGAGCTGCTCATAGAAATTCTATAGAGCAGGTATCAGGAGGATGAGCAAAAGATACAACAAGTCAAGGACTTGGATGAGCAGATTCTGAAAGATGTTGTAGCTCATGTAGCAGTCATCATCCATTTGCTTGAGGATGAGCTGTGTTTAAGCCTAGCCAGAATCAAAGTAGTTAAAAATCAGGCTGCTAAATATGACATCAACATTTTCTTTCTTGAACCTTCAGAATTTGAGAGCATAGCAGTAGAAGCCCAAGCGTGGAAAAAGTTCTTAAATGATCAAGCGGGGCCCTCTACTTAGAAGTGCTTTATTAATTTTTGTTTTAAATGTAATATATTGTAAAATGTATGAGCACTCATTATAGGACAAATTTTGGGAGTTGAAACGCTTGGGAAGCCCAAGAGTCATTTGGGGCAACCCAAAAGTTTTGCTTTTTGTGTAAGTATAGGATAGTTATATAATGGAAGGGGCTTTTTCCCAATTAGACTAGTGAGAACATGTTGTAAGAGGAACTATTTCTTTTTGCAATATATAATTACAATTTTGCATGTTGGAGAAAGCTTTGGTGGAATGTTCAAATGCTCTGCAATGGATGTTGTTGAAGGGGAACTATTTCGTTTTTAGCTTTTGTCCGTTAGCTGTGAGATCGTTCTAATTTGTTGAAACTATGTTCTTGTATGAATGCTCTCTAGTTTATTTTATGGAATTTCCACTATGAGTAATGAATGTTTTTCATCAACAATGAGCTATCTTGTTGTTCATCTATCTATTCATGTTTATGTGTTTTGAAATAAAGAACAACTACCTGCGATTTTTCTAAATGCATGAATAGTAATACATTACTCATTAAATGATAATATTGCTCCCTATGGACAATTTAGTTAGTTAGTTTTATTTTTCTTGCTATGTGTGATTTAGATACGAGAGAGTTAAGATGAGAGGTAAGAACCTATGCATCACATTGTGACCGCTCCTCGTATTCTCTATCAATCTGCATTTTAGATAGGCACTTGCATCCCATACTTAAAACTACAAAACTAAAAAGATACACGGTGGACCGAGCCGAAACCGGTAGAACCCTTTATTTTGGTTACTTGACCTACGGTAGCCGGACCGCAAACTAGACGGATTCCCCACACCAAATAGTAACAGGCTAGTTGGGAACGTTTACTGGGGAGAATTCCTTGTTGTTGTCTCCTGCGATTTTCCAGACCTCAACAGAGTGATTATACATGAGTGATTATATATAAGTGATTATTTATCACCTTTAAAATTCATCCTTCTAGGGATCCCAAGTGATTTACAAAATTTTCTAAAATGAAAAATTTGCAACAAAGAAATCAACTTTGTAAATAAGATACCCATTTATGAGTAAACTAGGATAAATGATTTCCCCTTTAGGCAGTTCTTCTTCATGAACTACTTCTTGGACTGGTGTATTCTGAAAAAATATTCCATCAACTACATTTTTCCTTGTCGGATATTGCACAAATTTTCTCGAATGCTTTGCAAGGGTAGGCATAACATTTATTTGTTGTCGTGGAAAAAGCTCCAATTATAGTTTCCAACACTTCTTTACCCAATGTTCATTCATTTTACAATGAGTGTATAGTGTTTGTGACTTCTTGTCCTTCTTTCCTTTCTTCTTTTGCTGACAAGGGTGATGTTCATCATGTTTCATCCCATTGCTAATCAATAAAATTTTCATGTAAAGAGACATTCTCTTCTAGCATTTGGCCATGCAATGGTTATTCAATATGCAAAATGTGCAAGGATATGCATACCATAAATCATGTGTTTCATATCCATTTTTCTTATGATAAAAGAAAAAATTGGAGTAATCAGGTTTTCTATACCTATTATCGTGGTCCTGAGTGAAAAAACATCAAGGATAACTTGTCTTCACTCTTCCTTTGACAGGATCATCTTCCTTGGGATATATATTGGCCTCTCATCATTGTCATGAGATGTTGATGTGCCATCTTCCTGCTTGCATGATTTTAGCGATAGTCCAGGTTCTTTGCTTGAATCTCCTCCTTCTTCAAAGGATTTCGAACACTCTCCATATCCCAATTCGGAATACTAAGATCTTTATTTCACTTCAAGTGTGTGAGTGATTCCTTGGCCATTAATTCCAATTCCTCCTCCTGTGTACCCCATTTTGGTAAGGATTTTAAGACCAAATCTGAATGTGTGCTTCTCAAATATTCAAATAGAAACATTATCATCAAGATGAGATGAATAAGAACGTGCTGAAACACTTTCAAAACATACCTCAGTTTGGGTTTCTACATCCTTGGTAGAAGTATGTCCCTTTTGTAAAGTAGATTCTTCATTCTTCTAAACTGCATCATTGTTCTAGAACCTTCCAAACATCTCATTTTTAGCTTGCAATTCAATTTGCACTGCTTTAAGTCTCTCTTGTAGATGTTGAAGTTTGTTTTGCATTCCATACTTCTCTTCCTTTGATGTCTACCACAATCTCCTCAATTTAGTATGTTCTTCCTAAAATGTCTCATTGATTTATTCAAATTCATTAATCCATGCTTTCTTCTTTTATTGTTTTCCCATGGTGGTATTCTATATTCAAGACACATACACTTATAAAATAGAAGAATCTAATACAAATACATTAACCCTTCGAATAATAACTCGAAATATTCACAAATACAAATGGACGTGTGTCAGGTACAACTGATCATGCACCCATTTACATTTATTATTATTATCAAGATCAGACATAATAATGTCTCTCACTCTCATCAATTCCAATAGTGGATAAAAACTCCTTTACAATGTTTCTAATCCCAATGGAAATTACATCAAGTTTTAAGGAGACATTTGAAATCTCAAACAAGTACAAGGAGCAATGTTACCTTTACCATAATTCAAATGGAAGATTGCAGAGTACCTAATATTTGAACTGGTCCTCGATCCAATACATCTCCTTTTAAACTCTTGTCTTTTATATAATTCTTCCTCCACAGATATGTATAAAAGAAACAAATTCTGCAATTTTTTTCAACAACGAAACATTAACGCCATGGAAAACCTTTTGTGATACAGCTCGTAGTTGCATCTTTTGCAATTCTTTCACAGTCGTTACCTAAATATAAAAAGAGTGGCTCACACCAAGAAATTATCCATTACAAATTGTACTCATAACCCAATTTATTGTATGTAGGTATGTACTTTTGCTTCACTTTTTGCATTACAAAACATGATTTAGAAAAATATCAACAATTAAAGAGAAATATATCTGTTGTTCATGGGTTGATTTCTCAACATGGATTTCAATATTGTCACCATTACATGTTGGTTATTTCTGTAGTAGGTGCATAGGGAATATTATCCCAATCATATGTTACAATTAATTATAATCCTCCCTTGACCATCATATTCTAAATGTCTTTTCCTAGCTCGACAATATGTTTCCACCTAACTAGTGCCATGGGGAACTCATATGGGGCCTACCTACTACTTGATGTGCCAGTTTGCATGATTTTAGGAGATCCAAAGGCCAATTCCTATTATTAAGAAACCCACACTGTGTCTTGGGAGTACCACCATTAGTTCACCCTAATCTGTATTGAGTTACCCTCCGATGGGAATCAGTTAGCTCATCTAGAGTTAGCATAGCACCATATTTTCCTGATTTAAGGAGGTTAGGAACCTTTTCATACCTACCTTGTTCAGTTTACTGAATGTGAACTGATTTACTAAGTTATCCTGAGTTACATTAGTGATCTCTCAATGGTGATTTTCCCACATTGGGTTAGCACTAGAGTAAGTCCAAGTTGGTAAATTCAAATCATACCTAGTGGATTTGAATTCTCCCTATTGTATCATCATTGTATTACACATAGATTATGGATAATGAATTTATTTTTATCCAGACCAATTTTCTGTCCTTGGTTGTTCAATTTTACCATGATTGTTTGATCACTGTATATTGAATTGTGTATTTATCCTTCAACCTCCCTTCACAGTGAATTCATTCAGGCCTGAGGATCCTAATATTTGCTAAATTAAACATGGTATCAGAGCCTAAGGAAATGTTTGATCCATCAAATGAATCCTTAGGCTCTAAAAAATACAAACATCAGAGGTTTGACAAGGGAAATTTATCCTACCTTAAGAAAGGAAATCATACAGAGAAAGGTTGTATGAAGAATACCATAGATTAGATGTCAAGAATCCTTGAAAAACACAATATTTCCCTCCATGAATGCACAAGGAAGGTTGATTTTGGATACAAGACTGAATATCATGAAAGATTCAATGCACCAAATGTTGTATTTTCAAAATCGCATGCCTTCCTCATTGATTCATGAGCCTCCAATCACATGGTTGCATCCAAAGAATCATTCTCTTCATTAAATATTACTAATAGTACAAGTATTCACATGGGAAATGACATTAAAATACAATATTAAGGGAAGGGTACAATAAAATTAGAGTATGGAGTGTTCAAGAATTTCCTCAATGTTCCCTCCTTAGCATCAAATTTTTTTCTGTTTATCAGATAACTCATACAGGCTCACCAAAGCGAGTTGTATTTGATCCTGACTCAATGGATATCTCAGATATCTCTATTGGGAAGTTGATACAAAAAGGTGTTGGAAACCACGCCTCCAAGGCATATGAATTCTCACACTTTATTCCATACTCAAATCCAATGCAATCACATATTCCATTTGAAAGGGAAGGTAAATCCATTCTACTTAAACCTTTTACATATGATAATGTTTCCATTAATGTTTCAGATTCAGAATCCGAAGCAGACGACCAAGTTGACTAAGTTTTTAGAATTGAAGATGAAGTTCAATCATATCCAAACCCATACCCATTCCCTACTCCCAATCCTAGGACTAAATGGGATCAAAAGGTCATTGAGGTTGTTGGGAACATGACTGGAGAGTCATCTGACAAAAGAAGAATAAGATCTGATTTTCAAAATGAGAGCCTTGTGCTATGTCAAGCAAATATACTTCTCCTAGATAGGTGCTAATAAATCCTAGATATATGCTACATGATGGTGAGGCCTGATCAACGGTTCTACTCATTGAATAATAATGAGGGATTGGATCATGTCACTCTTCCTCCATAAAGAAGAGACAAAATTAAATTTCTACATGACAAATTGGAGGAAAAAATCTACATGGAAAATCCTAAGGGGTACACCAATTCTCTATTGACATGTAAGTTGAGTAATCCATTGAATGGGATCATTCAAGGCCCCAGGGAATGGCATCCCAAGTTCATATCTTCCATATTTCAAATAGTTTTAAAAGATGCAATATTGGATTGGAAGAAGGTGGAGAGGTTCACATGAACTGTACCAGGGAACTAGTGCACACAAGGACCATCACATTGCATTACTACTCCACAAAGATGTAGACTGCATAATTTTTTCTCAATTTTTTACTCAGGAGGAAATCTATTAGTGTGAAAGCTTAACCCTGGTTCCACTGGTCATTTTTTTTGCGGGGGGGGGTTCCCATGAGTTTTTCCCTATTTTCCTCGGTTTATTGAGAAGTTAATTTTTGCATTAAATTGTATGGGTGACATTTGGTATTAGTTTCCAAGGCCCAGTTTTTCCAAGTTAGGATTAAGGAGGTGTTATGATTAATTATAATCCTCCCTTGACCATCATAGTCTAAATGTCTTTTCCTAGCTTAGGAGTATACTAGTGCCATGGGGAACTCATATGGGGCCCACCTACAACTTGATTCGACTATTTGCATGTTTATGAGCTCCATATTCAAATCCCTATAATTTAGGATCCCACACTAACTCTTGGGAGTTCCACCATCAGTTCATGCTAGTCTGTGTTGAGTTACCCTCCAATGGGCATCAAGTAGTTCATCTCCATTTATCCTAGAGATTGATTTTCCTGATTTAAAAAGGTTAGGAAACTTTTCCTACCTACCTTGTTCAATTAACTGAATGTGAACTGATTTAGTTGTCCTGAGTTACATTAGTGAGCTCTCAGTGGTTATTTTCCTACATTGAGTTAGCACTGGAGTCAGTCCAAGTTTGTGAATTCGAATCATACCTAGTGCATTTGAATTCTCCCTATTATATCATTATTGTATTACACATATATTATAGATAATGAATGTAATGTTATGATGACAAATTTGTCCTCCTTGGTTGTTCAATTTCACCATGATTGTTTGATCAATGTGCATTGAATTTCTTCTTTCTCCTTCAACCTTCCTTGATAGTGAATTCACTCAGGCATGAGGAACCTAAGATTTTCTAAATTAAACATCATGGGCCCCTGTCCATTACTCTCAGTAAATTTCAACCATGCATCAAACACACCAATGCAGATATTCTTCCCTTGGTGACTTGACCCCTTCAAACAATGATCTCCTCGAACACAACCATGAAAAATTTCCAACACAATTAACAATGATTGAACTTCATTTTTTCCAAACTTCATCAAAATGCAACTAATGCATGAGGTAGTTTCTCTGCAATCAAAACCTATGGATATTGAGGCTCTTTTCTTAATCCTCTATATGGTTAACATTCCACGCTCACAATTCTATGGTTACATTGGCTATGGTACCACTTTATTTGAAAATTTTCCAAGATCTTTGTAACCAGGGATTGTGTGTGTGAAAAATTGTTAGCAACTAATACATGGATTTAAAAAAAAACTATGATACCAACATGATTTGTAAAAGACAACAAGTAACTAATTCACTTATTAAGACATTATGGATGATTATTTAATTCCTTAAATTCCCATAGTTAAAATGAGATCATATCAAATATTTCACATATAAAGCATATCATGCTTGAAATTAAATAATTCAACACATAAACACATATGCAAACCGGATTTGATATTGGATTTTTTCAGTCTACATATTCGGTCTCAATAAATTGTTGAACAAATTCATTAGTCCATAAAAGCCACAAATTACATCAAATATTTGGACAATGACTAAAAATATAATTGTGTACATAAAGGACAAATATACTAATGAGATACCTCAAACATATAGAATGAGAAGCTTTGTCTCATACACCTTATCTTCAAGCATTGGACAACCTCATAGTCTGGAAAGGGATCTTACAGTCTAAAGTTTCTTCCATCTCCTTAGTCCGAATTTATGTATTTACTCAAACCATAAATTAATTTATCAATCCATCAATTACCTCTCAAGCATACAAATGGAGAATATTTTTCTTCCACACTCGCTAATTTCCTCACTGACTGAATCCTCCTTTCAATGGTCTCTATTCCAACCTATCCCTACTACTCCCAAGATATAATTTAAATAGTATCACAGGGTTATTTCTTGGATCCACAAATAATGTTTAGATCTATGAGGAAAGTGCTCAATTTGGGACAAATCGATCTCGATGCCTAAATTACCCGTAGAATAAGAATCCATTCCAAAATTAAGAGAATAAGGGAATGAAATGAGGATAAAACTCAAGATACTCATCCAAATATCTAGAAAAAACAAATCCATAGTCGTAATCTCTAGTTTAAACTAGAGTCATTGATATAATCTATCATTGAGTGACTGGAACTGTTGAGATGTAGTATGCCGACTGTTTGATACCAAATTTTTGTTGCTGACTTGTCCCGACGTTGACCTATTCTAACTATTATGAACTGAAATTGGCAGTCGGTAGCTGGAACAAGGAACGTTGCTTCCCCAACTATCTTATCGACTCCCAACTACCAACATCAGAGGTCAGTAGTCGGCATCGAAAATCTAATTGGAAAAAACATATACTCTAACTCCCAATTCTCGACTAATAACATCAAAGGTCAGTAGTCAGCATTTTCAACCAGCAACAAGCACACCAAGTTTTGACCCCCAATTACTACATGCAAAAAATTCAAAGTGACATAAAAGTTTTATCTGAAGTCCAAATTTGAAAAAGTGGGTATTGTTGGAAAGCTCTTAGTGATTATTATACAATTATGTTCTTATTGGAAACATTTGAGGAATTTGAGATTATGGTCACATGGGATATCCTCCTAGATCAGTTGATAAATACCCTAAAATGACAACATCATTAGGATTTATCTAGGAACTATTGTTTATTGGGAAGTTTTGAAATACCCATACTCCTACAATATATTCTCATCAGCAAGGATTGGTTGGTTTTGAAACCCTTACTGAACAATTGGAATCCCCTTTTTATTGTGGGAATATTAATCAAATTGGGAAGGATGCATATGATATAAAGGAATTGAGGAATCTTAAATTCAAGGAATTTGAAGGATATAGAATGGTTAAAGGGAAATATAAGGATAGTGCTAGTGTATCCTATAATAAACCCCTAAATTTATAGAAGGTCAATATTGGGAGTGAGGAGAGACATAATATTTCCTCTATTGGATATTATCGGTAGGATTAAACCATCTCTAAGATAACTAATATGATTTGTGATAATTTCTTATCAGTTAGATCTAGGAGCTAGAGCAATACTCACACTCAAAGTATTTGACAAAATATGCAAGAGAACAACAAAAGAGATTGAAAATAGCTGGAATAACACATGTGAATGGTGCTAATAACTTATGATATTATTATAGTACATATTGTAGATGTTATGGTACATTTTTATAATACATTGGGGAAAATTTGTGAGCCCTTGGATCCCATGTGAATGCATACAAGTGTCAAGCTAGGATTTGACCCCTAAACACCCCTTAGGTTGACCAATAGGATACCAAACCTAACCAAATAGTCATGAAACCATGTGTGAACATGTGTGAATAGGTAAGAAGCATTATTGGGTCATAAATGAGGGAAGGAAAGCATGGGAGAGCGCATGGGTGAGTGGGAGAGTCCCTAGGAGCAAAATAAATGACCAAGGAGACCACGAAACAACCACATTCACACCAAAACCTTCACAATGTTTACAACATGGGAGTGTTGTTAATGTTGTGAAGGTTTTGGTTATGGGTTCACGTTGTGAAGGTTTTGGTTATAGGTTAACATTGTGAAGGTTTTTTGTTTTGTTTTTGGTTATCTGGTTTGCAATTAATGTAGGCGCGTGGATGACATAATGATCAAAGTGGAGTGCCTCAAATGTCAATTAATGAGCCAAAATCACCTATTTGACCATTATTGATCAGTATAACCTAAGTTACACCATAGAACATAGCACAAGGAAAATGCCTATGTCTCCTAGGTAGATCATCATGGTACTAAGGTAGGTTATTTCTCTAACACCCCCCCTTAATCCTAATTTAGTACAACTTATTCAGCATGATTTATTAAGGCCTTGGAAGCTAAGGCACAAGTCAGCTTTTACAACAAAATTTTATTAATCCATGTAACCAAGGTAAGGAGGGGAACCTCATGGGACAAAATATCCCCTCAAAAACGGATATGAAAGAGATGAAAAAAAAGGTATTCAACAGGTCCTATTCTTCACTTGAATGAGATGAAAAAACAACTTCTTGGTGATGGACTCGGTGAAGATGTTGTCGATGCCAATATCTTGCATCAATGCATCAAAGTGTTGTAAACAAAGATCGAGTGGAGAGGCCCTTCGATGGTCATCATTTGATGATGGAGGGGCATCATAAGAATGTATTGTTCTGCAAGAATACTCTGATATAATAGCATAATAAACCATGGAAAATATATCTCTGCAAACTCTTCCCAAATAAAATCAAAATATTCAACAAAATTTGTCTCTTGTGTAGTTGCCATATCATGAATAAAACCATGAATCTTCTTCACAATCTGATGAAGCACCTTCACAACTCTATAAAAAATATCATGAGGCTCTGAAATATCATAATATATGTCATATACAGAACAAAATATCATAATTATGGTGTCTCCATGAGCGATGGGTCCATAATAGAGAGAGAAGAGTGAGCAACTAGATTACAATTGCAATTGAGCGAACCTGAAGGGTATGGAGACACTATATTTTAACCATGGGTGGAAAAATATATTCCATACATATGGAATAATAGTCCCATGAAGGCCAGTGATATTTCTTTCCAACCAATGAAATACATACAAGAAAAAAAACAACAACATATGCAAGTGACATAGCATTGGAAACTAGGCAATTTTGAGATTTTCCAACTAGTAAACTTGAGGGTTGTCAGGTCTTTTGGTCATGAAATGGTTGGGTAAATTAGTCAATGAATGTAATAGGATATATATGAGCATGTATATCACCTTCAGGATCAGAATGGGAAATATCTGATTGGATTGGGAAAGAGCTTTCAAAAGACTCATCAGAAACTAGCAAAAAATGACTAGTTTTGGGAGGAAGCTTTGGAAAACTAATTGGGGTTTATTATAAGGAATGGATGGAGGCTTCAGATTCTGATATATCAGAAGGTAAAATAGAAATAGATATATCATAAAAAAAAATTACTCATGCACTCAATGCATGCTCGGGATTACCACTTCCTTGCTTGCGCTCCCATCCTCTTGCAAAATCTGGAAGATCAATGTGGTTATCCTCAAGGATTTTGGTCATGATGTCCATATTATTTCTGAAGCAAGATATTTCAATATGTGAACCTCTGAAATAACCACATTTGGGTCTCTCTCTCTTGTTTCTCCTCCTAGATCTTGATCTCCCATCAGTAGAACTAGAGATTTCTGAACTTGACTGCTTCTTATCTTTCTCTCTTTGCTTCAAATATTTATTCTTTCCTTTGGTTTGATTTGAGAAAATAGAAGAAAGGGATTTTTATTTGGTGGATTTGATGGTACCAATTTTTATGAGATTTTCCTTCTCCTGAGTCAAAGAATCCATGAAATTTTCTAGCGTGGGCATATTCCAATTTCTAGTTGTAAGCTTGCTTGAGTGGAATGTTGAAACATACACAGAATAATCAGGCCCTAGCTTAGAAAGGATGGAAAATATAAGATGATATTCTTTCTTCTCTATGCCACACTTTTTTCAGTTGAAGTAATAGCACGATAAAATTTGTAAAGAAGTCTTCAATGTTCTCATAGTGAGTTGGGCTCAGGTAGATTAGCTCATTCTCAAGATGATGGCCTCTCATTTCATCTGTCTTCCCAAATAGTGGCTCAATATTGAGCCAAAATTCATTTGGTGTGCCAATACTTTCAACATGAAAGAGGATATCCCTCGAAGTACTGAGACAAAGAATACCAAATGCTTCATCAAGTCTATTAAAATACTTAGCTTTCTCCACAACATAATTTGGCTCAATTTCAGTCCCTGTGGTGACCTTGTAGAGGCCTTTGGACCTCAACTATATGGCTCCATTATTCTTGTGCAACCTGTGACAAAAATGCTATAAAACCTGCAATGCAAACAATCAAACTTTCTGGAAATATTCCCTAAACAACAACTCAAACCTCTCTAGATTTTTTTGCATCTCTAACTGGCTCTAATACCATGTGATAAATGCTTCTAATTGAGATCTAGGATCTAGAGCAATATTCACACTCAAATTATTTGAAAAAATATGCAAGAGAACAACAAAAGAGACTAAAAATAGTTGGAACAACACATGTTAATGGTGATAATAACTAATCATATTATTATAGTGCATCTTGTATATGTTATGGTACATATTTATAATACATGTGGGGGAATTTGTCAACCCTTGGAGCCCATCTTAATCCATATAAGTGTCAGCCTAGGATTTGACCCCTAAACCCCCCTAGGTTGACCAATAGGCTACCAAACCTAACCAAATAGTCATGAAACCATGTGTGAACATGTGTAAATAGGTAAGAATCATTCTTGGGTCATAAATGAGGGAATAAAATCATGGTAGAGTCCATGGGTGAGTGGGAGAGTCTCTAGGAGACAAAAAAATGACCAAGGAGACCACAAAACAACCACATTCACACACCGGAGCCCCTATTCAAACATGTAAGTGGTTTGCAATTAATGCAGGTGCCTGGATGAAAGAATGATCAAAGTGGAGCACCTCAATTGTCACTAGGTAAAGACAGAATATGAAGATAATAAAGAATACCACATTCACCACTAAATGGGGTTCATTTTCCTATAATGTCATTCCATTTGGAATTAAAAATGCACCCATAGTGTTCCTTGATTAGGATTGTGGTTGGTCTTAAATGTTCTTCATCAATAATAACATCCTTCTCATGGTTGAGGACACACCGACGGATTATGTCATATTGTCCTAGTTTATAAAGGAACCCATTGATGAGAGTATATGGTGAAACTTTCATTGCTGATATTTTATTTTTCTTTTCAAATTTCCCTTTTGGAGCATGTCCTTGTAAGAATTGGGAAATATATACTAATTCAATAGTTACAACTTTGAATTTGAACACATGGGAATCTAGTAATTAATCATCTATACTAACATACTCTTCATTGGTTTCTATATTATACAAATGATCAAGTATAATATTGGACTTTCCTAGTCTAACTAGTATCTCAAATTCAAATTATTGAAATAATAGGAGCCATCGACATATTCATCCATGGTACAATTGTTTATTAACTAAGTATACCAGGGTTTGATGATTTGAAAAAATCATACCTAACCCTTCTCTATCAGTCATCGAATAATTTCGCTCAAATTTGTTTAATTTTAGACTAGCATATTTATTGTGATAGTCGATCATGTTGTTTCCAAGATGGGTCAATATTGCATAAACTGCACTGGTCAATGTGGAAATGGAACTTATTGGAATGGTTTGGAAATATGATTATTGGGGATTCAACTAATTTTCATTTGAGTAGTTTAAATGAATTTGCACATTCTGGTGTCCATACAAATTTAACATTTATCTTGAGAAACTCCTCCAGGGGAGTGTCATATATGAGTAGTGTTAGATGAATTTCTTGTAGTATCTTGTATGTGGGTGATTCCATGAAGGTGGGTAACACTTTTTGACCAAATTTGGCGATGAAAACCTGATTTTTTACTGATGTGCTAGATAGAAGCCCTCGAAATGCATATATGCCATGTGAATTTCGACTTACAATAAAAAAACAAATTGTAGAATATTATGTTTCCTTCCCAACGATATTTAAAAAAAATATATTATAATGTCATTTAATGTGTGAAATTTTTCATTTAATGAACTATGTGAGCTTTAAAATTTGAAGAAGTTAATAAGTAGCTCGTGTCCATCCCCAATAATTCAATCTTACATTAATAATTTAAAAAAAATATATACGAGCATGATCTACACAAAATGTATTGTGGTTTGAATATTTTTTTGTTAATTTATTTCGCAATATACAAATATTTATTATTTTTCGAAAGTGACCACATCTGATTTCAGCATCATTTTATACACATGTGTGTCCATCCCAGCTTTTTTTTCACTGTTTTAAAAAATTTAAAAACCAAAAATACCCTTTTGAAGACAATGCGTCGATGTGTGGGCTGTGTATTTTCCCAAAATTTTTAGATGTGTATTTTTTACCCTGCGGATTTTTCTTTGAGCTGCTTCGAAGTTGTTGTCAGGTTTTCTAAGTGTAAGTTTTAGAACTAAATTAAAAACAAAAACCATATGAACGTCAAAACAAATGCATGATACCTCAATGGATAGAGGATTCGATGATGAATCTATCAGTATGAACTCCGCTCAGTTGTGTGACATGAATGGCAGTGTTTACACCCCTAGAAGACATAGAGAAACATTGATTTTCCTTTAAGAGGGCTGAATTTATGTTTCTTAGACCCTCGATTGAGCTCTGGAGCTCGATCGAGGTTTTAACCAAATATCGATCGAGGATTGGTTAAACCCTCGATCGAGAAAATTATAAATAGCTCGATCAAGGTCTAGTTTTTGTTAAAAAATATCACAAAAGTGGTCGGGAATGAAGTTAAGAATTGATGGCATTAATGTCATTTCAATTACCTTCCTAACATCATTTCCCACCCAAATTCCTAAATAAATTCTATATAAACATCTTACTAATTTTATCATTCACAATTGGCTAACCAATTTGAAACAATGCTTGTGTTTTAATGCAAATTTAGCATTGTGTATTGTGTATTGTGTTTACATATTGTTGTAGGTGTGAATTTATATTGTTGATCTTGATCACAATGGGAAGCAAAAAGCGTCGAAGTAAAATATCTAGTAGGAATCAAATCAACACTGAAGAAATAAGAGAGAAAGATAGAGAAAGAAAGATGAAAAAAAGAGCAATCTTGAGAGGAGAAGAAGTTTCAAATCAAGCTATGATGGGAGAATCAAATGCCATTGCTAACAATAATGGTATTTAATTTAAAAGTTATGCAATTTCATTTTCATAACTATAATTTTTTTTCCTAGTGATATAGTTCATATAATTTCATTCATATTTTCATATTGCATAATATATTTAATTTCATAGTGTTCTAGTTCATAGTTTATATATATGTGTGTGTGTGTGTGTTAAATTGTTTAGAATGTAAATATAATTTTGTAATTGTAATTTTGTAAATAATTCATAAACTTATATAAATTGTATTTTCATGCTTGAATTCATATATATGTATTCATAATTGTATGTAAACTATATAATTTCATATTCATATATTTTTATAAATTGCATATTCATATATTTAATTTCATAGTGAACTCTAGTTCATACTTTTTATATATATACATGTACATGTGTTAAATCAAGATTAGAATTTATTATAATTTTGTAATTGTAATTTTGTAATTAATTCATAAAGTTATATGTACATTGTATGTTCATGTATGAATATATATGTATTTATAATTGTAATTAAATTGTATAATTTAGTAAATTTACATATTCATATAATTTCATATAATTTTATAATTTCATATTGCATAATATAGACTCACATATATATAATTTTTATGTAAAAAATTATAAAGATTGTTCTCAATGGGAGTTGATTTCATTGGTCATCATTGATTTTAATATTCAATTTTAATTTCATATTCATGTATATGAACATTTTCATAGTGTTCAAATTACAATTTTACATTACACTATGATAATGATGATAATTACATTACAATTACAATTACAAGATCACATTACAATTACAATTACACTAAATTACAATCTTTACATTATTACATTACATTACAATAGTTACATCATTACATTACGTTACAATTTTACAATTAAATTACAATTTTAATATTGATTTAATTTCATATTCATGTATATGAACATTTTCATAGTGTTCAAATTACAATTTTGCATGTTACATTAAATAATAATGATGATCTCTACTTACATTAAGCAATTACAATTTTAATTTCATATTCACATGTATATGAACATTTTCATAGTGTCCAAATTACATTACATAACATATTCAAGAAAAGAGGTAGATATAATATTAGACATGTATATAAGATTATTTGTTGTACTCCAGTGTAGAAGGAGGTGAATCTAATTAGCCTTCATCATAAGGAAGAGAAGGATATGACACAACTCTTCCATATCAACATCCATATCATTAAGACCAAGGTTGATGCTCTATTGGATTCTACTTCACAATACAATCTCATAGAAGCACATTAATATGGATGGATGATTTAATAATGTTCTCAAAGAAACGCATAGACCATGTCAATAAGATATTGCATAGTTAATCAAAACAAAAATCAATTTCCTTATGTAACATATTAACTCTAGTAGAAGAAGATTGAAATACTTGTCAATATGTTGATCATTAGTCCGAAAATGTAATTTTCCTCCATAATGAGTCTAATAAAAATCAATTTATCCTTCCACGTCTTGAATGTGCATCATAAATTTAGTAACATATTCTCCTTCCTTCATGTTCAATGTGGAGGACTAATTCCTATGGTCATTCTTTTCAAAACTGCATGCTTTATATCAAGGATACAATAAGAAGAGGAAGGAAATATAACAAAGGATAATTCAATATGGACAACTTGTGAATTATGAAATTTTGTATCTACGGTAAGCATTTAAAAATAGGACATATTAAGATATAATAGGTCACCATTGATTAAGACCTACAAGATCAAGCACGGAAAAACTTAGAACAGTATTTTGAGTTGGTGTGGGTTTGCTTGGGGCATATTTGGCCTAATTTATACAAGTATATGGTTTATGTCTATGGAAGAAAAGTTGGATGGCACTAGGAATCCCTTCTATGAAGTCTTCAACAACAATATATGCCCTCATTCTGCCACATACAATGTGTTCATTGTTTGTTTTTGTAAGGATGGCATGCTTGAAGACTTTAACTCTCAAAGTAGATCTTGGGTGCATTCTGAAAAATATATAAGAAAAAATTATTCTAATTGTATAAACTGATAAGATTTCAACATCCTAGTTGAAACCAAATAGAGCTATGAGACTATAACATCAACCAAGTGAATCAAGGGTATTAATATAAACTTGAACATAATTGTATTCTAGTATATGATAATGATGGTAATTAAATTACAATTACAAACACATTACAATTACAATTACATTACAATTACATTACAATTACATTACATTGCAATCTTGTACAAATGACTAGGAATTATACTTAATAACCTAATTTACTTAATAACATCTAGATTGGTAAATAAGTCTCATCTGCAACAACTGTATGAAGTACTTGGTATTTTCTCTAAAATTCATTATGAGGAGTACCACAAGAACCCTGAAGTAGCTAGCCAATGAGAGGACCTGCCAAGCAAAAAGGGCAATGACCCCTACCGGATTGACTAGATTCCCACCTGTGAGGAAAACCAAAGAGATGTCATTTGTGGCCAAGTAGTTAGTAGTTTTACCTGCACCGTGAAGTGATGGGTATTGCCCCAATACTCAAGCCTGAGACAGCCTTGGTGGCCAAGTGACTACCTTTTAACCATTAGGAAGCCAATTCAAACCGAGGTCCATATTCATCTCCAGTTACTACTACAACCACCATTGTTTTCATTTATTTGTTAATTTGTTAACAAATAATGGCAATATGATAAACTTAAAATAAAATGTTATTCAAGATTGTATAATTTATTTGTTAGTTTTTTAACTAACAATGGAAATATGATAAGTAAAATAAAATGTTATTATTGAGCTTGCATTTATTTGTATTTATTCTTGGTCTTGTAAATTTATTTTTGAGTTTGTATTTGTTTATTGCTAGATCCTGGCCAGCCATCACAATATCGTGCACCCTCTGATTTATCAAGAGTAATTGGGAGCTTCAATGACATTAGGATGGCTGCTAATTGTTTAAGAGGGTTGGATGATGCCACTCAAGAAGAGTTTTGGAACCTAACCCCTGATCGAACAATTAGAGAGCATGTTAGTAACGTAATCAAGTTGTACTTTGAACATCAATCAGTGATTACACAAGCTCAAATCCTACATGGATTGATAAAACACAAAAAATTGAAATGTGCCACAAAGCTGTTGGGTTTTAAGGATGTTAAAAATCAAAATGCATGTGAGAATGTAACAAAAAATGTAACAACTGCACTATCTGCATTTGGAAAGTCAAGAAAAACTGATATCGGCGCTACTCATAGGGAAATTACAAATGCTATTGTGGAACGAAGCACCTCAAGAAATCAAATGGTTACAACAATGTCAAATCTTTTCCACGTTTTAAGAAAAACACAGCACAAATACACTAAATTCAAGGTAAAGATAGATGAAAACGATGAAGCTGCTTGTTGGGATCTTATATGCAAAGAAGCATATAAAGACAGGATGGAAGAGGGCATCAGAGAGAAGGTGATAGAGTATTGGGACAACCATTATCATGCTATACTAGATCGAAAACATGTCCTGCGACAACGTTCTGGCAGAGGCATTTATAAGGAGCATTGGAAGCATGTTATGGAGATGATAGGAGTTGCTTTGTTCAAGGAATTCAAAGAGTCAAATCTCGGTGTCCAGATCTCATTTACCATGTTCAGTAAGTTGAAACAGTGGTATATTAGGTCGAATATGATTCGGGACACTTGTTGTTGTCGATACCACGTTGAATTCCAATTATACTACGACACATTTGTGGATTTTTGCAAAAAACATTGGGATGGTGAACTAGCTCCTCACAAAGTGCGGGATTTTATTTCTATGATACTATGCAATAGGAATCCTGAAAATGTGGTTTTCAATAAAAGGTGTGTAGGTGGGAGAAGATGCCATGAATGTGGTTATTTGGCATTGTTCCATAGGAATTTTCCTATCGATCCAACACACCCTGGATTGTCAGGTATCACAATTAAGTGGAAGAGATATGACTATGTCTCCATGAATCCATCATCCTCTTCACATGTTCCATCTAAGAGGATCGACTTGATTGAGGATGATATTCCTATTTTAGATTTCATGGACAAGTTTCAAAGTCAAATTTACAAATAAATTAAACACTCCCATAGGTCTAGGTGGAAAGCTTTAGAATTTAAGCATTCTAGTGAGGTTTTTTAGCCAGGGACAATCCTATCGGTGGTAGAATTTGTCGAGAATTACACATTTGCTCCTCAGTGAGAGATACAAAGTGATTATTATCACTCTAACCAGGTGTCCATATTCGTACATGTATTGTATAGACATTCTTAGGCGAGAATTGATGGTAGGGATAGCACTCCTCAGTCACACGATGTGATCAAGGAATATCATTTTTATGTCAGTGATGATCATGAGCATGACACATTATTTGTACAAGACTGCTTTAGGTTGATTTATGATTCACTCAAAAAGAATGGGGTGCCATTTATAGAACACTAGATTTGGTCAGATGGGTGTCTGGGGAAGTTCAAATCGGCATGCTCATTTTATTGGTTGAGTCACCTTCACAAAGAGATGAGAATTCGACAAACCTAGAGATTTTTTGAAATAGGGCACAAAAAGGGTGAACATTATGGCGCAGGTGCATGCATGAAATGAGCACTTCGAAGGTACAAAATGAGTCATAGTTCATCTCGACTCAAGTGCTCAAGAGAAGTAGTTGATTGGTGCACACAAAATTTGGGTCACCAAGGTCATGAACAAGAAAGGTCGGTGCACATGTAGGAAAAACCAACAACTTAATTGGGATTTACTAAATGTGTTTGTATTATGTGTGTGTGTGTGTGATGTTTGTTATTCGATGCAGGTTTTTTTGGGATGTTTCCCTTGGCGATGTGAATAGATCAATTCCATGGTATTGAGAGACCATACCTAGTACGAGAAAACTACATTCAGTTCATAGTAAAGACTTGGGTGACATATTTTCCATTGAAACAAGGAAGTATGCATGCTTCTGTGAGTTCTACATTGACGCCAATGGACTAGGGGTTGATCATTGTGTGAACGATGCATATTTCAAACAATGGAAATATGTCCCTCTTAATCCAAAGGAGCCACATCCGATTCCAACGTGGCAAGAGATGCACACTAACGAGACAGTGGTTTCACTAGATCATGATCGAGTTTCTAATTTGGTTAAGCAAGGTACATGATACTTGATTGAATGTTTAAGTATCTAGTCATGTACACATGCATATATATATATATATATATATATATATTGTTTAATATTTGAAAATCTTGACGCAGGTGATGTATTTGTTGTAATTGCACCACCGGGAAATGTTGAGCATGTGGCATACTTTTTGATGCGGTGTACACAAATCAAAAGTAGGTTGGTGCGGCCCTATGTCGATGGAGAGTTCACATACCAAGTTGGTGACCTAGTTGTGGTGGGACACTTTTTTGAAAAAGTGAGAAGACAAGGTGACTATATTATTTACAGAGATTTCATGCTTGAATATATATCTTGTCAGTACAATCATTTGGTGGTGGCAGCTCGGATACATCTCATTGAAATCAAGGTGAAGAGGGGTGAACCAAAGAGATGGAAGATGTCTGTATCTGACCATGATCGTATTATGGAGATGTGCATTCCTATAACCCATTGGCTGGATGAATGAAATTTATATTCCATGACATATACGTTGATACATTGACATAGTTTCCATGCTTTTGAAATACATAACAAATCTAAATTTCTTCTGAAATATGAAATCAAAATTTTACATTGTAGTTGTAATTTGCACCTAATAGATCTTACATTGTAAAGTTGTAAATTTTGTAACATTATAATTGTAAGTTATGTTCAAAATTGTAAGTTGTGTTCGATTGACAATTTTGCAAACATGTAAACTTGTAAACTTTGTAAACATTGTAAATTCTTTAAACTTGTAATTTATTAAATTGGAAAATTGTACAATTTTGTAAGACTGTAAAACAAATTAATGATTGTTAAAAATAACATTAAGATCAAGTAAAACATAAATAACTTTAAACTATAACTGCAAATAATTAAAACATTTAACAAACCATCATGTTCAAAAAAAAGTCCATATATATATATATATATATATCGATAATCATAAAGTCCACAAATAATAGTCTACAAAATAATAAAGTGCAAAATAATAACGTCCACAAATAACAGTCTACAAATCACTCCTACGCGATTGATCGAGAGATCGACCATCATGGAAACTACCGCCAGCTGCACTATGCCCCTGGTCTTGGTCATGCACATCAAATAGAAAATTTCCCAGGTCTGAGAACTGCAGAAGTTAAAACTGTGATCTCTGCAAGTCAGTTACATAACACATATTTAAATTACATGTGCAGAATGTGAGAAAAAATTAAATATATATATGAAACATAGATCTATGAACTCACCTTGCTCGAGTTGAGTGTCAGGTATGGGAGGCTGGGTATCTTCCGAGATGATCCTTCATCGAGACCCGGTCGATTAGCAGTAGCCCACTCATCTGTAAACATCATGGTGGCTTCAACGCCCTCATCTGCAGCTATCTGTGTCTATGTCTATTTCCATGACATGAAAATAGTTATATTAATGAATTACAATTTGAACTTGATAATTACAATTTGAACTTGAGAATTACAATTTGAACATGTAAATTATAATCTAAACATAAATATGCAAACAAATCAAACAGGTGATAGCTAGTACCTCGTCAATTGGTGTGTCATGAGTAGGACTTGAGTGAGGCTATGTAGAATCATGTGCAATGCCCTTGCCTCTATCCTTTACAATATGAACAAGATAAATGAGGAAAGTTGGAACAAACCAAAATATTGTGTGTTCAACAATTGACTTGAATTTAGAAATTCAAATTTAGGATGACAATTAACACATACCTCATCGATGTGGTCAGATGGAACTGCAACGGGACCTCGAACAGATGCATCACTACCAAATAGGACCTCCATGAAATTGGAATCTTGCATGGAGGTCTAACGCAAAGCAAATTATTAGTTAAAAAAATATATACCTGACAATCATAGCAATCAAATGACAACAATTAAATGATGACAATAAAGATATACCTGTCCCATCAGTTGAGGCCTGCATCTCTAATGTAGTCTAAAATACGCATCGCGCGCCATGATAGCATATTGCAGCATTGATTCATGATCAAGAAGGTTGAGAACATCATCGTCCACCAACTGTAACTTAGGGTCTGTAGGTGCAGTGGGTGCTCTACGTCTCTTTTCCTACACAACCATCATGCCAGAATGCATTGTCATGAGTGTCACCTCTGCCAATGCACCACGCTCCTTAGTCACTATCTGAGATGACACAGCTACATCATCGACCCTAAGCATGGTCCTGGTAGGGAGACCTACCAATGGCTTTGGCTCTAGCTAAGCTGCAGGGTCTCTCCTAGCCCTAGGACGTGCATGACTGCGTCCCCCACGAGCACCATAGAAGCTCGATGGTGTGCTAGTGTAATATGGGTGCATATCCAGGACAAAATCTGCATATATATGTTTTGCAAAGTATAGTCGGACCTGGTCATGGTGGGGAAACATGCCCCACACTCTAATGAACTTGTCATATACATAAGGCACTACAGCCTCTAGCTTAAACTCCTTGAGTCTAAGTGGTTGACCAAAGGCGTGGTCATGAGGGATATCAAATAATGCTCCCTTCACATCATGGCCAGCGATTGCATCTCTCAATGTGGCCCAGTCATCAGGACCCTTCACAGTATCCCTTCTTCTTTGACATGCAGAGGCCCAAAGAGAACTCAATGGTTTGATGTACTTGTAGACCTTCAATATATTGTCTACTGCCTCTAACATCATCTCCATCAAACGTGATGAGGGAGAGTTATTAGGAATGGTCTTGATGTTTTCCTACAAACACGCAACCTGCATGGTAATGTCTTGTAGTGTGATATGTGTGATATCATCCTCCCATGGTGATTCCTCAGGAGGGTCGATGCCATGTTGTGCAGCATCTAAAAATTAGATGAAAACACAAATGTTAGTACTGATAACATTTAATGATAGATGAAAACATAAATTAAAGGTACTGATAACTGAAAGAAATATATATATGCATTTAATGTACCTGTCTTGTGGGGAACCTCCCCACCAACACCAATAGTATCTTGATCCTCGTCACTCACATGCACAGAGCGGTTTCCAGAGTGGCTACCACTCATCTCCCCAGCAAGAGCGTATGTCGGCATAGAACGCCTAGGCGAACCTGTGAAAATACAAACATACAACTTTATGATTAAATATACACATGTGAAAAAATTTATTTTGATGTAACTAACAACAAAGAGTACATCATTCACAATTGTATACTTACGAGTCCTCCGTCGACCTCCGGGGTGAGGAATGGTCGCAGATCCGCTAGTGCTCTACCTTCGGCAAACCGAAGATCCTCGCGTTATAGAGATGCATCTGCGTGAAATAAGGCATAGTAAATGATTTTTTGTAAATAACTCAATGTACAAGTAACTCCATATATGGATACGAGTAAAAAAACTCTTACTCAAAAAACCACCAAAAAGTTTACAAAACAAAATTGATTGGCGAGTTTTTTGTTTTTGCTTTGAGGGTGGTGTGAAGAAGACTATCGAATATGTGGTGTGATTGGGGTTATGATTTATTTTCATAATGTTGAGTACTCCTTTATTTTTTGTTCAATTTGAGATTATGGACATGTGGTACTTATTTGGGTGAAGCTTCCTAAAATACGAGTTCAATTCTAGTCACTAAAGGTTTTTTGGGTTACACGGAATGCTTTGTGAGTTTTTGATGGGGTGGAAATGAGTTAAAAATACTTGGGATTTTAAACTAATTCCTATAGATATTTATAATTTTAAACTAATTTTTAAAATTATAATTATGTAAAAAATTTCATCCATTTTTTAAAAATTAAATTACAATTCCAGTTTTCCATAATTGAATGTATAAATTTATATATTTTATTAGTAATATATTTACTATTATTTTAAAATATTCTAAATTTATAATTTTCAAAATGTTGAATATAAATCCATATATTTTTTCTACAAAATATCAAAAATATAATATTATCTTAAATTATGGATTTCTATTAATTTTTTAATTTGATATTATTTAAAAAAATTTAAATCATAAAATTCTATTACATTTTTAATTTGATTTTTTTTTCAAATTTACACACTTATTTATAAATGTTTCTTTCCTTAGAAAAAAATAAAATAAAATCCATACTTTTGTTTGAGCTTAAAAAAAAACTAAAATACATAAGTAGATTTTTCAATAAATTAAAATCAAAATATGTTAAAATATATATAATTAATATGTGTGTGTGTGTGTGTGTGTGTGTGTGTGTGTGTGCGTGTTTCTTAAAAAAAAACAATCCATACTTTTATTTGAGTTTTAAAAAAAATTAGAATACATAAGTACATTTTTCAATAAACTAAAATAAAAAAAATGTCAAAATATATATATTTAATATATATATATATATATGTGTGTGTGTGTGTGTGTGTGTGTGTGTGTGTGTGTGTGTGTGTGTGTTGTTTAGATAAATGCCCTCGCTGGTTTAAGGTTTATGATTGTCTCGCGTCTAGGGTTTGGATTTTTTTCAATCCTTCGTGTATTCTCGGAGGATTGAAAAAATTCGGGCAATATTTCTGCTTGCGAGGTTCTCATTTAAAAATTAAACTGACAGCATAAACGCTACCAGTTTACAATATATATATATAAAACAAAACAAAAAATATTAAATAAAAAACAAATTTCAATTTTATAAATATTTTAAACACTACTAGCAGCATTTCTGCTTGTTGGCACAAATTGCAAACATACTAGGAAAAAAATAAAAACCTAAAAACATCTGTAATAATGATTTTTTCACTTTTAACCTAACATTTTAAAATTTAATTAAAAAATTAAAATTCCATTTCTATTTCAAAAAACAAGCATTGAGGGTTACCTCTCTCCTCCGACATTCTGGTGAAAGGGGGCGTGCCTTGCGTGGTCAATCGGTCGAGGTCTCTGGGGACGTGGTTGCACAGGCGACGTGTTCGGGGACGCGGACGCTCGGTCGAGGTATGTGCTCGATCGAGGGATTTTTGTGGTGAAATGGATTGTGGTCGCGGGTGTGCACGACCCTCTTTATATATTTTTTAAAACAGGAAGCTTGATCGAGGTCCATAGCTCGATTGAGGGTTAGCTAAATCCTCGATCGAGCTCTTGGTAAACCCTCGATCGAGGTATCAAAACCTTGATCGAGGGTTTAATAAGAGATCGATCAATGGTTTAAAAGAACCTCGACTGAGTGCTTGTTAAACTCTCAATCGAGGTATTAAAACCTTGATTGAGGGTGCGCTTTTTGAATTTCACTGAAAATCCGTTGCCAAAAATTGTTACCCACCTCCATGGATGCACCCATGTATCATCAATAATCTAACTTGTTTGGGATTCACTAGTGGATTTAGGTCGAGGACCAGTTTGATTTTTTATAGGTTGAATTTGATCCATTCCTTGCAAACAACAAGGCCCAAAAGTAATATGATGGGAATGGAAAAAATACACTTATTTATTAATCAAAATAAAAAACCATGGTTTTATAAAAGAATTCTTAGAAAGGTGTTATGACGATTCTCAAAAAAATATACTAGCGCATTTTCAATCCAAATGGAATAACTTCATACGCAAATGACCCAAATTCATATGTGAATGAACCAAATTCACACACAAATGTAGTCTCCTGTAGATATTATTTTTCTATGGGTACTTGATTGCATACTAAAAATATGTCTATGAAGGAATAATATTCATGACCTGCAACTTCATTAATTATTTCATTTGCAAAGGGCATTGGGAATAGATCTATGAGAGTGACTTTATTTAATCCTTTGAATTTGACACAAATATTAAGTCTTTTCGGATCATGTTTCTTCGTATGGGAGGCCATCGAGCTATGCCACTCCGACTATTCAACTAGATAAATAATTTATGTGACTAACATATTTTCAGTTTCCTTCTTTACTATTTATGATATAATTTGTATGGCTTGTTCTAAACAAGCTTTGCACTTGGAATAATGTTGATATTCATTTATCCCATTTCATGTACCAAGCCGTTTAATTCTTCATAACATCTAGAAAATATGTCCTAGTATTCTTTGAGAAGATTCATTATTTCTACTATTTGTTGCTCTGACTAGTAATCACCAATTTTTACCATCTCAGGTTTTTCGTTGATTGAGATATCAACTTCTTTTGTTTTGATTTATGCATCCATCCACTCAGGTGCTTTTGATTTTTCAATTTATTACTCACCTTCTTTAAATTCAATAAATGATGGGGGTGGGGAATATCTGAGTTCTTCGTCATCTTATTTGTCTTCAGTCAAAATTTGCAAAAGTGATTTGACCAGATGGATAGTGTGAGGATGATCTTTCTTCCATCTAAATCCTTTTTATAGAGTATTATCATTTTCCAAGTCCAACTGAGTCAAGAGGTGAGCCTCTAGTTTCTAGTTGGTTGTGATGACATTATGATTCAATATCAGCCAAAGAGTAGGTGTAGTTCCAAGTACATTGACTAGGTGTTCTATTGGTTTGATAAAGTGTTGAATTTCTTGCATGACTTCCTTAAGAAAATTTTCTGCAAGAGTAAATGAGAAATATTTAATTAAATTTTCTATTAAGGACTGCGGATTAAATGTTTCTCCTTGCACTTCATTCATTTTGTACCATTTATTAGGAAAGTTCTCCAGGGTTATTGGGAACATATCTGGACATACTCGTTCATCAAAATAGCCAATCCTTTTCCATTCTTTCTCACAAGTTTTGATGAACTCGATGGGATCTTGTCCTTGGGTGAGTTATATGAATTTCTTCTTGTGTTGTTAGCTTCTTTCCACCAAATCTCTCAACAAAATAAGTCGAGGCTATCATCCAAATATGAAGGCGATATTAATGGTTATCCTGCCACCTAATGGATTAACTAGTGAATGTTTCAAATAAACTTGCTTTCAACCTTGTTCTCCAACATTTTTAGAGACTTCTTCAACATTGGTTGATAACAACTCGCACTCTTTGTACCAAATCAGAGGTAAATTATTGGGTTCAGTTTTTGTCACTACTAAAGTTCGATACTCCCTTGATTTCATCTCAAATACATTTGTATTAGAGCAAATTTGAGGTCTAAAATGGGCCTCGTAATGAAAATAATAAAATAATAGTTATAATAATAATAAAATATTTATGAATTTTGGCGAAAGAGAGAAAAAATATTTTTTCCTTCATATTTTCAACATATATCTCTGAGATATTACTAAGATTTCAAGTGGGAACACACATTGGATGTGGAATTAAATTCTGTATCCAATGAGTACCCACATTGCATACTTTTGAGGGACCCCACCCCACGAAAAACACAACACATTAAAAAACCATGATATTTGAAAGTAACACATTTTTTAATGTATTTCACATTTTTGTGGGGTGGGGTCCCTCAAAAGTATGTAGTGTGAGAACTCATTGGATGCAGAATTTAATTCTACATCCAATGAGTGTTCCCGCTTGAAATTTGAATAAAACCTCTGGGAGATAAGTTGAATAAAAAAATTTAAAAAGTAGTTTTTCTCACAACAAATATGCCAAGTCAACCAGTATGGTTGACTATTTTATTGAAATTCTATTGTTTCTTGAATTTAATGGCTCTCATTCTTATGAGGTAGCTCATTTTCTTATCAGGCCCATTTTAGACCTCAAATTTTCTCTCATTTGAATTACATAAATTTTCAAATCATTTTTGTATTGAGTGTAAAGGAATGACGTCGACTATCCAACATTTTCTTACATGTGCTTTGTAATTTTCAATCGGTTAGTCGTACAACTTTGAGTCAGAATATTTTTTGATTGAAAAGGGCATCCTAAGTGGATCTCCCCACTTTAGTTAGGATCGAATGAATTTTTATTGTTTTTAATCACTTGATACAGTCAGTTTATCTTTACATCATTCTCATCGGTTTTTTCCCAAGGTTTCCCTTGGAATGGGTAGATAGGCACAACAACCTTTTTACATTTTTCCTTTTAGTTGTATTATTTATTTATATAATGATATAGAAGGATTCATATTTCTTCCCCAAGTTTGATCAAGTAATGCAGTAAATGATTTAGAACCTTCTTTTATTGCAGTATTAGAATTTTCCCATAATCATATGGGTTCAATTAAGCCGTGGTTGATGCGCTTAATATAGATACTTGCCTCAAATGGATGTATTTGAACCAATATTTCCCAAGTAGATCTATTCATTATACTGGCTTGGAATCCAAAGTTGAGGACAACTTCTGATATGCAATATCCTTCGAATTCAAGGTCGACCAGTGGATCGATATCAACTTTATCTTTTTTATTCAGTCGACATATTTTTTAGAAACATTTTCATTCCTCTGGTTATTTCCTATCATATACATAAATTCAATTAGTTAAGAAGTAACATATTCTTTTGTAAGAAGTTGCAACAATTCATTAAGGGTTTTATTTCTTGATTTTGTACTGTCTTCTTCAGATGATAACTCTTCAAAAAAAATTCATCATTATTGAAAATTTCTCTCTTCTTATGTGGATTAGGATTATTATTCTCTTTACTTCGGATTTTTTTTATGTGTGGATTGTCACCTTCACTATTCATTCCTTGTATGGTAATGATGTGCATTTTCTTAGAATTTAGATCTTCTTTCTTAGGTACACCAGATAATATATTAACATTATTTGTATTTATAACCTTTTCAAGAATGATGGGGAATTCTTCCAATAAATTGTCAACCACCCCACATTTCATACAAATTTTGAGATCTTGTTGGCGAATCCCACCAACAAATCTTCATCGATAGGGGTTCCCACTTTGTCAATGCCCTGCAACGCAATCTCCTTGAGCACCGGCCTAGACAGGTTTTACCCTACCTAGCAATGTCTACAGAGAAGACAAGGTCTCACCCAAGGTGTTCAAGGGAGAGCTGTCAGAATCGAGTTTTCGACAATCAGGAAGGAGGATATGGGGATCCGATGGAGGGAGATCATAACTTATTTGATCTCATACAATATCAAAATATCACAACATTATTCAAGGAACATCATAGTGTATAAAGCATAAATTACAACAACTTAAAACCCATAGATCGCATTGAAATAGCAGGAGGAAACTGAATCTCATCTATAGCATGTCATTCTAACACAACAGATTCGCAGCATCACAACAAATATTTAACAATAGACAAGAATTGAGCCATATGCCTCACATCATATATTAATCTTGCACAAATATGCCACATTACATAATCCTTCTCTAAAACCGGATACTGCATACATAAAAAAGAAGCCCAAACAAAATCACAGTCAAAATAGGAAAGTCTCCATAAAACAGATCGTGCCAGATCTTATCCCTTATAATCGTGCATACAATACAATTGTTCACCACTGATCATCTCTCTATGTCTATATCTCCAAAATGGATCTATAAATAGGCTTATGCCTTTACATCAAAGGTCCACTAATAACTGACTTCTAACTGCCACTGACCTATTGCAACAAAACTTGGTCAAAATAAACATAAAATATTCAAAAATGGTTATTTTCCTGCTTATCGCACCAATTTTCCCTTGTGCAGTACCACATGAGCTTGCGCAACTGCCGCGATGCTGTGCAAATCACTTGCTCCAAACCCCTTACCAACAGGCCCCCAACACAGTTTTGTGGCTCGCCCTTGATCCACGTCAGGTCGACAGGGTGTGTGTCAACGTCTTGTCCTTTAAATATTCAAACTGTTGCGCAACTTCACGGACCTGCAGTTGGACTTGATTGGCGATACTCTGACAATTAGTCAGAGTATGCTGGATGGGGTGCTCCTCACTCACCTTACTGTCAACCAATATTCTCTTCTCTTGAACAGCCTGGAGCATGGTGATGGCCTTAACAACCAATTGGCCACTAATTTATTGGAATTCATCGAGCTGCTCACGGTGCTTTTGCTGGCATTCTTGTGCCCTGGAAACTCAATGTTGTAGATCCTTCAGTTTTGTGGCTCAAGTGATCTGCACCATCAAACATATGGCCTTCAGCGACGTCTTTAGGGTTTCCAACTGACCCTCTACCTCTTTCACATGCGCGGTCAACTAATCAAGCTGCTCATCCTGAACAATAATTTTCCAAAATTGAGTAGTTTCCTCCATAACCATTTTATCCTCTTACTCCATAGTGCCGAACTGAGTGGAAATTTCTTCAATGGAGGTCTTGCGCTTCGCAACCTGCTCCAGTGGCGTTGTAGGTTGTACCTGGGCTTGGATCAGCAAGTTAGTGTCCTGAAGCTGAACCAGAGTCTACGCCAATCGATTTTCCTTTTCAACTGGGGTCAGCACTAAGGTGTTTTCAAACATGTTTTGGCAAGCGTCAGAAATATCCTATTTGACTTTGCTGCACCTTGCACACAACTACGCCTGCTCAACAATCAGGCTGTCTTGCACCTTCTTGAGGTCAGTAATCTCTGTGGTAGCCTTCCGCTGCAACTCAGCCTGTGTTTCCTTCAGCTGGTTGATTTCTTGTAACTTCTCCTCTGCTAACTGCATGTGGACCTGGTGCAGCTCCTATGCTTCCTTATGTAGCTTCGCAATGGTATTCCTGGACTGAACATAGCCCTTAGTCAACTCTATTTTCCTTGCTTCCAATTCCAATGTGGTGCCATGCTGCAACTTGACCAACGTTGTAGCAGACAGTTTGTTCAGATCCAACATCACACTCTGGATAAGGTGCACCTGCTGGTGCACTTCTTCATTTCCGATGTCGATCACAGTCGGGGGAACTTGCATGTTCCTAACCCGGGGCTCAGTGCTGATTAATGGGATATCCTGTAGCAAAGGTATCACCAATGGTTGCTTGGAAACAATATAAAAAATGGACTCTAATATACTCATTACTGCACCAAATTTTTCGTGGTTGGATTCGTGGATCGCCGTAGTAGTAGTCGTAGATGAATCCACGATGGTGTTGATAAGCTGCTACAGTTGGTATTCCAGCCCCATTTTGGTACCACTACCGGCCTCGTACTCCTGTTGCCACTTAATGCATGTCTCCTCCTGCATCCATTGTGCTATATCTTCAGGATTCATTGATGACTCGTTGTCACAGTCATGGGTGCTCAATTTTGGCGGGGCAGGGTATTTAGGGACCTCTGGGGGTAGCTCCTTATCTAAATTCTCTTGACTCACCGGGACTCGCCAGTATCCTGGCCAATATTGCACAATAGAGTCCAACTCTTCTGTGGTGACCTTATAAGGAAATGGTATCCACTATCGATTAGGATCCCTCCTGGCCTGAATATAAATGGAGTGGGGTCCGATAGAAAATCGAAGGATCTGTTGATACTTGGTTGGAGCATAGGGAGAAACACTAGGAACAACAATGGCGACCACCTGCAATGCTTCCCAATAGATCCATAAATGAATAGCACAGTCGGTTTGGCAACTGGGTTCTTCAACCCACCATAGGTTCTGATAGCAGGCGCCATGGAAAACTTTGACTGCCTCAACTGTCATTGGTTGGTAATCCTCCGGTTCCATCCAAGAAACAAGAGCGATGAGAATCAAAAGACAACTATAATAAAAAGGCCACCCAGTCTGAGAAGCAAGTGCATCTTCAAGTAACTGATTCAATAGAAATAAATACCAATTCATTTGTACCCACTCGGCAAATTTCTGGTCACAGGAGACAACCCCCCAAATTACATTGGACTGGGAAATTTTTGCAAACAACCTTGTTGGCCAAAATTATTGCGCCAATGCGTACTGTCTGCAAATTGATACTGTCAATGAAATAAGCACGACCATCCCATTGTAACCTGAAGTACTCCTTCAGCTACTTACCAAGTCTCTTATCTATATCTCTTCCACGAATATATTTCACCGAGTCCTCCCTGGCCTTAGGAAAACTAGTAATACTCTTAGTCAAGTCCACGATGATAGGGATTGGCGCATTCATCCAAAGCATCCCTCCATGGAAACATGCCAACAATTGCTTCACACATGCATTTGCTTCATTCAAATGGCCATAATGGGGCATATTGATGAGCGCCAACAACCCAGGCTTCTTTAATCCACTGGCCCATGGTTTCGGAATCCATTGAATAGGACCACTAGGCATCCTATGGACATATTCATAAAGCTCTTCCTGGACATATTTAGTCAAATGCAGGTCGTGATCATCGAATTTGAGCCTAATCAATGTAGATATGATGTCAACTGAGCATGTCATCCCTTCCAGCATCGCTGGAAACTTGGGTGGGTACTTATGATTCTTCGACATCTTCAGTGGCTTAGCTCCTGGACACGTAGGAGCGACGTAACACAAAATATGATTCACTGAGACACCTCGAGGTGTCGTAAACTCAACATCTCCTGAGATCGATGGCCCAATCTATGCAGTGCCTTCTCCACGCACCTTTGCAGACGTGCAAGTTCGCCTCTTCTCTGGCGGTGTAGGACTGGGTCGTTGCATCTGCCGCTTTTGCTTCGAAATGGACAAAAAACCCATGGGCATACTCATGAATTTTTCTTCCATGGCCGTGGGACAAATGGGAGACTTGTATTCACTCGAAATTTCAATAGTGTCAAGGCCACTCAGCATCCCTTACACCTCCAAGTCTGAACTAACGCTCAACAGCTCGAACTATAATGCACTCAACACTGCTCAATACTTGCACATATCTCACTTTCTATCTCTGCTCTTCACAACTAAACAATGCCTTTCCAACACATCTTTTGTGGCGTTTTATATCCATTTCCAATTCCAAATCCATCATTACCAAATCTAACTTCATCATTATTTCCCAATCAGGTAGTAATGACGCCAAATCCATTGGTGATCTTATGCTTCTAACGATCGGATCATCCATTAATGCGGGTTGCTTCAACAAGCGTCGCCAACCAACTGGTTTAACTACCTGCATTTATTACCTGATTTGACTGCTCCATAGCCTGACAACTATCACAAAGGGTCAACCAACTATTGCTAACAATATTAACCTTGTGTAGCCTCTCCCTCAAGGCTCGCTATCCGCTGCTAAACTAGAATTCTCATCATTTTTTTTAAAACCTCAGGTGGTGTGCATCGCCGGCCTCATTCAATAGGGATTCAAGTGACTCCCATTAATTAGTTTCGGCAACATTGCACCATCTAATTGTTGTAACTAAACTGCACCACCAGATGTAATGGACTGAATAAGATAGGGACCTAACCAGTGCGTTTGTAACTTACCCAGATGCTTGATAAACTTACTGTCATATAACAACACCAAATCTCCTATCACAAACTATTTATTCTTAATATGGCGATCATGCCACACCTTCTTTCGATCCTTCGCAACCTATTGGTGGAATCATGCGATGAAACAATCTTCTTCAAGATGAATCAACTACACAACACGTTCTTCTAATGCCGCTACATCATCCATACCCATTGCAGCGGAAATGCGAGGCATGACTACCTCCTTCCCATAAACCAACTTAAATGGTGTCTGACCTATTAGCCATTTGCAAGTAGTGCGATAGGCCCACAGAACTGCAGAAATTTTTAAGTCCTAGTCATCGTGATTAAATTTACATACCTTGGTCAGCGTTGTCTCCAAAATTTTGTTGAAGGCCTCAACGATACCATTTTCCTGTGGATGGTAAGGTGTACTCTTCTTATGCTATATTTGGAGCTCTTCAGTTAGTTCTTTTACCATCTGGTTGAAAAAGTGACTGCCCTAGCCACTCATCAGGATACTAGGACACCCAAATCACATCACAATGTTCTCAAAAATAAACCGTGTTGTTGTCGCAGCGGTACAATCAATGACTGGTGCAGCCTTCACCCACTGATTCAGGTAGTCAGTTGTAGTAATAATATAGTGGGAGCCAGTGTGCTTACCTAGTGGATTGATAGGACCCACAAAGTCGATAGCACATTTATCAAATGGTTGGAGAGTCACCTGTGACACCAGCGGCATCTCATCCCTCCATGATGGTTTACCAACTCGTTGGCATACATCACAGCTCCTTGCATAGTCTGCATCATCATTATGCAATGTGGGCCACCATATCCCAGCACACAACACTTTTCGTGTAGTAGCATGGCCTCCATAGTGACCTCCCACGATCCTTACATGTGCTTCCTCTAGAATGGAACCCTGCTCATGCGGTAATATGCATCGTCGCAATATTTCATCTGGTCCAAGTTTATATAGTTGTCCAGCAATTAGCTAAAAATCAGAGGCTTTTACGACCAGTTTCTTCTTTTGGCTAATTGACATGTCCACTAGGGTGACACCAGTAGACAAAAACTGAGCAATTGGTGCATAGTGATCATGTGTGACTTCAACTCGAAACAATTGCACATCTGGCAAGCCATTGCCAATATTGGTTGGGTATTCACCATTTTCAATGCATGACAGATGATCTAGGCTAGCATTCAACTGTCCTAACTTTACCACTATTTCAAAATCAAACTCTTGGAACAAAAGAAACCACCTATAGATTCTCTCCCCCAACATAGGCTTATTGACTAGGTATTGCAAAGCAAAATGATTAGTGAACATCTTGAAATGTCCACCCAACAGATAGTGCCTAAAATTTTGTAGGGCATAAACCATCGCCAGACCTTCCCTTTCTATCGTGGTATAATTTCATTTGGCAAGTGATAACTTTCTACTAGCATATGCTATTGGATGATCCAAGTTTCCTTCAACCGGCTGCGCAAGAACAACCCCTAGCGCAATAGAAGAAGCATCAACATGCACATGGAATTCTTTATTCCAATCAGGGAAAACTAGTATTGGTGCAGAGGCCATCTTGGCCTTCAGGGTGTCGAAGCTTCCTTAACATTTCAGAGTCCATTCAAATGCACGGTCTTTCTTTAGCAGCTTTTCCATAGGCATAGTAATCGCAGCGTATCCTCTTATAAACTTGCGATAGTAGCCCGTATGTCCTAGTGTTGCATGGAGCATCTTTACATTCATTGATGGTGGTAAACAAAGGATCAACGCAATCTTCGCCGAATCAACCACCATACCTTATTTGCATACAATGTGCCCAAGTAGTATGCTAAAGGGTGCATAGAAAATACATTTTTTGGAATTCAATGCAATATGATGCTGCCTACACTGTTCTAGCATCAATCACAGATTTTCCAGATGGTCTTTAACCAGACCATATATGGTCCAGTCATCCATATATACCTGCAGGAATTTTTGAATAAAATATTTAAATATCGCAACAACTACGCGGGAGAATATAGCAGGTGCATTCTTCAGCCCAAATGGCATAACGGTATATTGGAAATATCCCCACTCGGTGAGAAATGTGGTCTTATGGTGATCCTCCTTCACAATCCGGATCTGGTGGTATCCTAAAAATCCATATGTGAATGAATACACCTCCTGGCCTCCTACGCCTTCCAGGACTTCATCTGTGAAAGGGGTCGAGAATGGATCATGTACACATGAATCATTCAACTTTCTTAGATCGACACAAATGCATATTTCACCAGTATTCTTATCTTGGACCACCATTGGGCTTATCGGCTCGCTGGTAAGAAGAAGGTCACATTTGATATTGTGACAGAGAAAGATACATTCTTTGAGGCAAAGAACGAAATCGAAAGAAATTCAAGTAAGTTACCAATTGTTGATATGCCATTTGCTTTCAATCCACTGCAGAGGCAGGACCATTGCGGCAGTATGGTACCCTGCACAAGTTATTTGAGAGTTGCCTATCATTGGAAAAGGATTTAGATTCCCTTGTCAATCTCAAGGCATTATTA
The DNA here is from genome assembly GCA_001517045.1 of Pseudotsuga menziesii. Taxonomy (NCBI): domain Eukaryota; kingdom Viridiplantae; phylum Streptophyta; class Pinopsida; order Pinales; family Pinaceae; genus Pseudotsuga; species Pseudotsuga menziesii. The sequence continues at coordinate 92,224 of LPNX011050644.1, read as the reverse complement.
CACCTCCCGGATAAGACAGTGAAGGATTCTGCTGTGAATTCCTTGCAAAAAAGAAATAACGGCAAAGAGATGAGGATGAATGTCTAGATTAGGGATTATGAGGTTGATTCGATCATTTTGGACCTTGGATTAGATGTTAATATCCTGAAAAATCAAACCTCACAATTGATGGGGAAGCAAACATTGGGATGGTCATCAGTATAGCTACGTTTGGAAAACCAAGCGAAGGTTCATCCCATTGGTCATGTTTCAAACTTGGTTGTTGACATTGAAGGTATGAAAACGCGTGCTGACTTTGATGTAATAGAAGTTGTAGGAGATGGTGGTTCCTATCCTGCACTTCTAGGAAGTGTATGGGCTAATGATAGCATGGCGGTTATCAACTTCAAAAAACATGTTATAACATTTGAAAACCAATATGTCAGAGTCATTGCTCCTATGGACCCTCAGGAAGGACGACGATACATTGAACCCGTCAAGGAGGAATTCAGGAGAAGTTGGGATCATGCTTATAACACCTCCGAGGACTATATCCACCCTATTGTCAATGGCAAACTTGGATGGTGCAGTGCAATTTCTGCGTCCTCCGATTCCGACGGTGCTCTAGAAAATTGGCAGAGTTGGTTGCATGAGGTGTCATTCAGAAAATGTTGGTTGATTACACAGTCTCTCCGACATGTTGTGACTGAGACTGTCAAGTTACCCATTTACGAAGGACTACCGGGACTATCTGAGTTCCTCCAAGAATTTGAAGAAAATGTGTTTGAACCGCAAAGGATACTAGCTCTTGATGTAGCACTGAAGGCTACTCCGGCTCGATGGTGGGAGACACACAAGCCGATGATCCATGAATGGGAGCAGTTCCGTAGGTTGATGATGGTCTAGTTTGCGATATAGAGGTATATCCTGCTGGGAAATATGATGGACGAAATGACCCCACCCATCATTTGATTGAATGTCAATCATTATGGACATCACGGCCTAGGGATGAATGGGTTCACGCTTTTGTTCGCACTCTAGAAGAGATTCCTTGGTCCTGGTATGTGGTAGCAGAATTGCGTAGAACCATTACCACTTGGGAGGAGTTGTAAGTTTTTTTTATGAAAACATTTAGCTTCCAAGATGCCAACCCCGAGGTATGTAACGCTTTACACATTATCCACGACGTAGTACTGGAATTCATCCCTGTTGCATACCCTGTTGATCCCCATGCGCATTGCTCTATCCAATCCATGATGACGTGCTACAACTTGTCTGGGGAACTTGAATATGCTGATGAGCTACAGAATGTTAATATTCCAAAATCCGAAGGAATCCATGGTGTCGAAGCTCCCAACATATCAACGGACTCGATGAATCAGCCGCTCAGGATCTAAAAAGTTAACATTGGGTCGACATACACTCTGAAATTTGCTAATTTCAGAGACTATTGGGGCGAAGAGACGATGGCCAAAGTCACTGATATATTGCATGAATTCTAGGACCTTTTTCCAATGCGATTCTTAGAAATGAAGGGGATACTTGGTGATTTAGGGGAAATGAAGATTCCACTCAAGCTAGATGCAAAATCAGTATGCCAAAGGCTGTATAGATTGAACCCACGATATAAGGATCGTGTGAAAGCTGAGATTGATAGGATGCTTAACATTGGGATCATTGAACCTGTAGAATAATCAGATCCAAAATTATATCCGGGGTCCATCATCTCCAGTTCTCACACCAACATGAGTGACAATCCCAATGTCGACATCCTTCATCCGCAACTCGGCCTGAATAGTGGCAACTGTTGATCCATGGTTCAAAAGCGGGTTCTGATTCAATGGTTGATTCATCGGTTGGTTCTGCGTCTGAGATGGGTTCTGAATTTGAGGCTGCGATGGGACCTAATTCTGCATTATCGGTTGGTTCTGAACTTGGAATGCAGGTTGATTCTGATTCTACGCATTCTATAACTGGGGAATTTGTCCTACCTACAATTTTGCAATCAACTAAGGGAAACTTTCAACATTATGATCACTGGCTACATAATATGTGCACTGCGCATGAGGGAACTCTCTCTGGTAATGCCCGAATACCCCACAAGTGTATCACTGGACTTATGCATGACCTTATCCTCCTCCATGGCCGAATCCTCCTCCTCAACCTCTGAATCCTCCATGGAATCCCCCTCGGACTCCTCCTTGCTAAAACTACAGTTGGGACATTTGTTGTTGTGGTGGGTTAGGTTGCTACTGGACATATTGCATGGCTTGAAAATATTGTGGCTGATTATACTGTGGTCGCGGTGCCTGGTTATACTATGGCTATACCACCATCTGCGGCTGTGGTGTGAACTACGGCTGCACCATAAATTGTTGTTGTGGTTGCGTAAGGACAAACTGCAATGGAGGCGGTAGCGTATATGGTACCTATGCTGCTCCTTGTACTACTTGTGGCTGTGCTTGCGTTGTCTAGGGATCCTCTCCTTTTACAAAGTAGGAATCATATGTTCTTTCTTGAAGCAAACCATAAGCGCAATAGTTTTTGTCGTCATGTCCAACTGACTGATAGAATGACAGTACAAACTTTCTTACTTGGTAACCATCTTCTGCATATAATCACAGTTCTTGAGTCGATGCCCATAGACCTGGAAGATGGGACACCATGGTGCACCGTCACCACTCAATGGGCTCGGGGTTCCTGATAGAAAATAGTTCTGAAATGTCGGACAAGTATCCTTGGTATGTCCACTTGCATGGCAGTGGGTACACCAAAGATCATCATGATCTTCCTTATCATTTTTGAAGTCTTGTAATTGCAATGTAAAATTGGCCAACTGGGCCTGGATTTGATTCATTCCAACAGCGGTTTCCCCTACCGGTGATGCCTCTAATTCATCGCGGTCTCTAGAGCCTCACTCTATGTCACAATATTTTGCTGCATTAATGGTTGTCGAATATGAGGGACAAGCGTTGCGATAAACCATTCCTTATGTTGAACATCTCTCATCTTAAGGCCGACCCAAGCCATCAATGTCTTAAATCGCTGATCAAAATCCCAAATTGTTTCATTGGTGAATTGTTGGATCTCTTTCAATTCAGTAATGTACTGAGCTTTGGATTTCAGCTTCTTAAATTCCTCAAATAGTCCTGTTATGATCTCGTCCAGTGTTTTTGCAGTACCTCCCTAAGGCACCCGTGTGAATCTCATAAACCATTCCAATGCGCGGCCGCTTAAAGTAGTGGCTAGCTGAATTTTCTTGACATCATCATCGATAGTTTGCCGAGCAGTCCAGATCGCTTCGCATAAGAACCAGTACTGCTTCGGATCGTCGGTGCCATTTCCATTGAACATTGGAAACTTCATTTCATCTCCCATCATTCTGGACCTTCTTCCTCCTGCTGGTGCTCTATTACTAGACTGTTGCTGACACGTCAAGCAAGTCGACATAGAATTCGCATTCCTTCCTTGTGGTGGAGTAGTGCATGAAGGAGTAGACCCGTTACTACTAGGGTTCGATCCTGTCGTTCTTCCGGGTGTATCCTGGGCCTATATTTCCTCGTTATCGCAAAAGGTCGCTTCGTCCCATGTGGTTTTTCTTCACGGTATCGCACTTCGACTTCAGTAGGACCTTCTCCCGTCCTTTGCCTCTTTTCTCGAAACCTTGCTCCTCCCCTTTTACAACCACTTGTTTCTTCGACGACCTTTACATTCTCACTAGAACTCATGCCCATCTACCCCTTATTCCCTTATGCATTTCCCCCCTTTCTATCGTGGTTCCTACATCCCCCACACACCAGAGTTCCACTACTCTTAGTCCATATTTAGGATACCATTTTCACAAACTAGTTGCTTAATCGACAGTTGTAGTGACAATAGGAACCTTCCACGAGGTCCACTGAAAAACTCCCTTTCCGCCTCGCTGAAAGATTTATTAGTATTAACAACAAACTCAGTAATGTATCCTTCCAAGATACTATCCAACCATACCTCAACTGTTTGTGATGCCTTGTTGCTAGTTTCTTGCGGTGCCTGGATTAATACTGGGGTCCAAGATATCGTCTCTCCTCCTTGAAATTTTGTTTTTCACTTAGAAAACTTTGCTAACCATTCATGCAAGAGTACCGAGAATTCACAAAAGAACCATTCATGAGGACCGTTGTGGATAAATCTATCCTACCAGTGGCCTGTCGATAGCTTAGGATTCTGGTTTTCGGCTTCACTAAACTCTCGCAAATTCAAATCAAACCATCCCTCAATCTCTAATTGAGTCGGATGCCAGAACATATCCCCATCCTAATTGTGAATCGATCCTAGCAACAGAACCATTTGTTGGTGAAGCCCACAAACAAACTCTCATATATAGTGGTTCCCACTATGTCGACGCCCTGTAGCGCAATCTCCCTGAGCAGCGGCCCAGACAGGTTTTACCCTGCCTAGCAACGTCTGTAGAGCAGATGAGGTCTCACTCGAGGATTTAAAGAGAGAGCTGTCAGAACCGAGTTTTTGATAGTGGGGAAGGAGGATATGGGGATCCGACGGAGGGAGATAATAACTTATTTGATCTCATACAGTATCAAAATATCATAGCATTATTTAAGGAACATCATAGTGCATCAAGCATAAATTACAACAAATTAAAACCCATAGATCACATCGATATAGCAAGAGGAAATTGAATCTCATTTATAACATGTCATTCTAACACAACAAAGTCGCAGCATCACAACAGATCTATAATAATAGACAAGAATTAAGCCATATGCCTCACATCATATATTAATCTTGCTCAAATACGCCACATTAAATAATCCTTCTCCAAAACCAGAGACTACATACATCATAAAGAAGCCCAGACAAAATCACAGTCAAAACAAGAAAGTCTCCATAAAATAGATCACGCCAAATCTTATCCCTTACAATCACGCATACAATACAATTGTTCACCACTACTCATCTCTCTCGCTCTATCTCTCTATGTCTATATCTCCAAAATGCATCTATAAATAGTCTTATGCCTTTACATCAAAGGTCCACTAATAACTGACTTCTAACCTCTACTGACCTATTGCAACAAAACTTGGTCAAAATAAACATAAAATATTCAAAAACGGTTATTTTCCCGCTTATCACACCAATCTGCCCTTGCGCGGTACCGCTTGAGCTTGCGTAGCTTCCACGATGCTGCACAACTCACTTGCTCCAAACCGCTTGCCAACAGATATGTCATCCTTCCAAGAGTAGTTAGGACTCACATGCTCTTCACTATAACAGATGAAACATAAAAACATGCCTATACCATTAAGACAATTGCCTCGATTATTTTTATACCTTCCTCAATCGTTGTAACCACCTTGTCTATTGTAGCTATTTTTTTGTTGGTCATTATTTATGAAGCCTCAATCCTTTTTATTTCTCTGATCGACTATCTGAGATTGATAAACTAGCTGATAATTAGGTTTGTTATTCATATTCAATGCACATTACGCAATATTGGGTGATTTATCTCAACAAATGTTGCACCATTTAGATTTATAATTCTTTACATTGTATAGACAATCCACCATAGAGTGAGGCTCAAATATTTCACATATATCATAGTAGTATCTTATGTGAAGGAATCGATAATTATCTTCTAGAAACTACATTCTTTCATCTGGGAATAATCTTACTTCATTTTGGAATTATTGTCGATTATCATATCAACAATTATGTTTGGTGTGACTATCTAATGAGCATGCCATACAACACAGGTTGTTATGTCCCATAACAAGTTGTTGAAGAGATATTTGCATGACCTCCAAATTTTTTTTTAATATTCTGTCGACAGGTGCGACTATGAAATATTCATTAAACTCAATTTTTTGGTATTTCTTTAGAGCATCTTCATATGTAGAAATTCCATGTAAGCTCAATAGGATCTCATAGAAATAACAATAAATAATAAACAAAATGCAAATATTAAAACACATTACAATAGAGATATAGATATAACGTGGTTCACCCAATATGGGATACATCCACATAGGAATTTCCAGTCCTTTAATATTATTTTATCCAACAAAATGAAGGGATACAACATGCAGCAACCCCACTGCACTTCCTCTCCACTCTCTCACAATCTCTCTCACAATCACAGAGATAACTTTTACAATGCTACAATACAATACATAGGCGCATTACAATTCCTTCCTTTTATAAAGGGAATACCATGGGAAAATACCACAGGCTTCCAAAAACCATGGGCCTGTAAATCACCCATTATTGACCAAGTCATGACTATGAAATTACAACATTTTACAAGCCATTTTTCCTAAATTTTTGCTATGGGGGCGTTGCCCCTAAACCCCCTCCATGGGGTGATGACTACTATAGTTGGGGGGGGGGATCCCCTCCACACCCATGGAAGGTGTTGGGATCCAAACACAACTGAAATAACATCTTTGAATCAGGAATACCAGGATCCACAACCAACAGTCTCCCACTTGGAGACCAATCACAACAGCTCCACCATTGTTTCACTTGCTAGACTATGCTATTGGACCTGGAAACTTCTCATCTTCACCTTCATTCTTGAAGTCCAATAGAAACCAATCAAGAAATAATTTTCTCTCTGGTTACTACCTTTGTCATCATGTCTGCATGATTATGGCTAGTATGTATCTTTTCGAACTTTAATAGTTCATCTTCCAGAACAAATCTTTTGAAATGGTACTTGAGAGGTATTTTTTTAGTATTCAAATGAAAATAAGATTTCTTTGAAATATAAATAGCACTCTGACTGTCACTATACAACTTGTTATTCTCCTACTTCTTACCCAATTCCTCCATGAACCTATGCAACCAAATCATCTCTTTACTATCCTCTATAGAAACAACATACTCTTCTTTTGTTGTTGAAAGTGAAACAACCTTTTGCAGTTTTGAAATCCAACTTATTGTTGTTCCACCTATAGTAAAAACATACCCTATAGTGTTCCTCCTATTGTCTTTATCACCTGCCATATATGCATCAACATATTCCTGTAGAATAGTGTCTAGACCTACAAAACATAATTCATGAGAAGTGGTACCTCTCAAACACTTGAGAATCCACTATACTGCTTTCTAATTCTCTTTACCTAGATTGTTCATATAACTACTCACAACTCCCACTCCATGTGCAATATATGGTCTTTTCCACACCATGGAATTCATCAATCTCCCAACTACTGATGAATAGGTAACCTTGGACATGTATTATATCTCCTCCTATATCTTGGGACACATATCCTTACTTAGTTTGAAATGGATGGACAAAGGTGTACTAAATGGTTTTGCATACTGCATTCTAAACCTCTCCAAAACCTTTTCTATGTACTCACCTTGAGACAACATCAATTTGCTTTTTTTCATGTCTCTTTTTATTCTCATACCAAGTATTTGCTTTGCATCACCCAAATAATTCATCACAAATGATTTATCTAGTTTCCTTTTGAGAACATTTATATCCTACATGTTATACCCTGGAACAAGCATTTCATCTACATACAATAACAAGATAATATATCTTCCATTATCTATCATGTTGAAACAAATAGAGTGGTCAGAATGACATCTACTATAACCCTGTTCTGTCATAAACTTATCAAATTTCAAATATAACTATCTTGGAGCTTGTTTGATGTCTTGAAAGCTCTTTTTCAACTTGCAAACCAAATTCTACTTCCCTTTGACCTAATATCCCTACGGTTGTTGCATATAAAACTCTTCCTCTAAATCCCCATGGAAAAAGGTTGTTTTTACAAATAACTGCTCAAGATACAAATATTATAATGCCACTAGAATTAAAATAGTCCTAATTGAATTCATTTTAACAACAGGAGAAAATATTTCACCAAAGTGTATACCTTTCTTTTTTGCAAACCCCTTTACAGCAAGTCTAGCCTTGTACCGCTTCTTTCCTTCTCCTTCTTCTTCCTTCAACCCGTAAACCCATTTATTCTACAATGTTATTTTTCCTACATGAAACTCAACCAAATCCCAATTATGTTTTTTTACCAGTGAGTCCATCCCTTGCTCCTACTTCTTTCTAGTTTTTATCTATATTGCCTCTTCATGAAATTATGGTTCACCATAATCAGTCATCAATAAATAATACAGTGAAAGACAGAATCATTGAGGGGGTTTACTTAACATGGTATATCTTCTTATATTTGTAGGAGTTTGAGGTACCTATTGCTGCTCTTGATTTTATGGTTCCTTTGGAACAAGATTTTTTTTTCAATCAAGCATTGTGTACTCTGTGTCTTCATTTTCCTCTTTCTTTCCCTGCAACTGATCTGTGTACATAAAATTTTCATTGAATACTACATCTATACTCCTAATGATTTTGTGGTTTTTATAATCCCATAAGCGAAAGCCAAATTCATCAACCTCGTATCCAATAAAGGTGTATTTCTTGGATTTAGCCTCAATCTTTGTTCTATTTTCTCTATCAATATGGACAAATGCTTCACAACCAAAAGTTCTCATAAATGAGTAGTATACCTTTTTACCTGTTCATGCCTCCTCTAGAATTCCACCATCCAAAGCACTTAAAGGCCCTCTGTTTATTAAATAAACAATAATATCTACAACATCATCCCAAAAATGTAAGGGAAACCCTGCATGCAATCCCATACACCTTTCATGCTCCATGATCGTCATGTTCATCCTTGTTGATGTATTTGTAACTTCATAGTGTATTCACTTGTATATATTATATTGTATTTCATTGAACCCCGATGTTCTTATTGGCAGAATCATTAATATAATAAAGTCATGTAAAGTCATAGAATTTAACCCTCCTTTGTAAGTTGGGGCAATAGTCCCCACAGCTGAGGGATACTAGGGTTATTAGACTCTCCTAGTGAGGTCGGGCCTGGTAAGTAATTGTAAAGTGGAAAAATAGTATAAATAGAGAGTGAGACTCTCTATTTGAAACACACACTCACTCAACTGTAGCGCATGAGTGAGAGAAGAGGAGCTTGCACAAGTGAGAGAGAGAACAATTGTTGTAGATCATCTTTATGTTTTCAAGTTTTACTTTTTCCATTGGTGCTCATTCTATCTCTGAGGAAGTTGCAAGGTTTTCTCCTTTATGGTTTCCCCAAGGAAAACTCTTTGTGTCTCTTGTCTCTTGTGATTATTGTTGTGCATGTTATTCTCTCAGATAAGATCCTATATCATATTGATTAAATGATAAAAATATAACATGGTATCAGAGCTAACCTGAAAAGAAGACATTGTGCAACTGCAGAATCTAGGGCTTCATGCTTTTTGGGTCTCTCTCCATATATCATCAGCAAAAGGAGGCTAGGATAACTCTCCATTGAAGGGCGCATCTTTAAGTCAAAGTAGAATTTGATTTCGGGCATTTTCAGTTTTTGACCTGTCACTGCTACGGGAAATTATGGATTTTTACAAAAGAGGAATTTTTTAGTGAACCCGGCATAGGATTTATCTCCTCCTCAAAATAGAAATTTAGAGACCAAGATCAAATTTTTTGGTCGGCTAAAACTCCAAGAAATTCAAACCCTAATTTGACCCTCGCCCTAAAAACCCTAAAATACTAAAACTAGTAGTTTTGGTACATTCACTATATATCAATATAGGAGAAGGATAATGATATGAAACTTTTACAGACCAAATATAAATTCCTGATGTACCTTGTCTAAAAATTTCAGCCTCATATTTGCTATATTCTGGGAGATATGATTCCTCCAAATTAGGGTTCCACCCTCTCCCTGGATTCATCCCTAAACAGGACACCTAGGGAACATTGCTATAGCTTGGGATACAAAGGTACAAATGAAATTTTGCAAGATTTTCCAGATAGGGCACAAACTGTACCTTCTGTGGTAAATGTTTCAGACCCTGAAGGTGAAACAATGACACGTGAAAGTCTATACAAGTTCCACACAAGTTTGCTATGTTGAACAGTCCTGAAACAAGTAATCTTGGGAAAACTCTCATAATTCCCAATTGGCGAAACCAATTCTGCTCAAACCTATGCTTTTGGAAAGAGGACAAACAAGGCTACCTGAGAGAAAAGTTTCAGAGATATAGTGTAATGCCCCACTCAAGGGTAGGCAAGGTGATTGAATAAAATCATTTGTAAAATAAATAGATGTGAGTATTTGATACAAAAGTATAATGTTTAGTGTCCTTGTGTAAATTGGCATGGTAGGACTCATGTATGAGGATCTAATATCAAGGATGGATATAGTTCCAACACTGCGACGTAAGAGGACACATTGGAAATATAAAATTAATATCCATACTTATTCTAGAACTTTAGGATGAAGTTCCCTGAAGTGGGGGGTGTATGTAACACCCTGTTTTTACCTTGACTTTGGTGATTATTATGACTAAACTTTGAGGGAGTTCTATGAACAATGACCTAGCTATTTATTAATTTGGTATTTAAAAATTTATTTGGACATGTTTTTGAGGGCATCTGGTTCTGGATGACTCGAACTTGGGTGAAATGATTAGCTATTGAAGAGATATGAACTAAACAAAATTGTTTGACTTATGGATTATATGATGATTTTAATTATGAATGAAGGTGAAATTTATATGAAGTTATCAAGCAAGAGATAAATTATATATTGTTGAATGATTGACAAAATTATTGTGTAGCATGTACTCTGATGGTCTGTCGAGTGTGACAGGAAAGGAAGGTACATAAACATAAAGAGAGCATCACTATGCAAATAATCTAAGGGAGTCAATGACTATAACAGGTGATATCGGTCTTGTATATAGCATGCTTGATTTATGATATGTTTGATGCACTAGTATGCATGGACTCTAGATGAGTCAGGAAACCTCGAAAGTTGAGATCAATCAATGGTTTGTTATAGTTGAAATCTTATTTATGAGATTTGATGCACGGGTTGTTTTATGTGTAGGTGATGGAATTGTGATTGCCTATCGATCCACATCAGGTGACGGGGCTGAAAATATTATACATGTAAGGCTAGTAAATTGGACGGTGCGATGAAATTTGAATAGAGTGAGGAAAACTCTAGTTCATCAGATGCGTGTGCCGTGAGGGTAGGCTGTGAGTCGGTCACTCATGAAGATTATTACTCGAGGGCGTTCAATAAGGATTCAACCTTATTCCCCAAGAACCACCTCATTCTTCCCAAGGTAGGTGAACTAAGGTAACATTGGCTCAGTCGTCATAACCAACTTCTCGCCTGTGGTAATTATCGGAAGGGCATGCGGGACGCATAGCACCTTGATAATTCTGGTCGTGACGAGAATGCGATAGTAAACAACATATATTTTTTAAGGGAAATAATAAATTGATCATAAGGAACTTAATAATAATAATAATAAATTAATTAAATTAAAAATGATAAATAAATAAGGATAAATAAACTGAAATCAAGTTGAATTAAGAAATCAGTTAACATGAGTAAATTAAGGAACTTGAAATAAAGTGAAACCCTAAAAGGAATGAGACAACTAAATATAACCAATAAGTGGGTTAGTAAATAAAAATAAATTAATTAACTAAATTAAAGTAACTAAAGAGTTAACTGAAAGAGATGCATGGGATGCATGGGAATTAACGAAATGGTCAATAAAAGCTAATGAAATGGAAGAACGGAGGGGATCTGGATTTTTTTCTTCTTCAGTCCTGCCATAGTTTGGAGCCCGAACCCTTTGGGGTGGCTCTGAGGCAACTATGGACAAGTGTGGTTCAGTACAACGTGCGTGAGGTTGGGAGCCTCCCAGCAGCAGTCTCACGTTGTACTTCCATTGCTAGCAAAGTGTTTTCAACTCTGTCGAGCTTGAAGGTCCCGGGGAAGGAGAGTACCCGTCACGGTATGGTAGGGAGGAAATTGGTGGAGATGGTGTGATTGGCAATGCAGTGACGACAACAGGAGTAGAGAACAGATAGAACAACCTTTGGCCTCATCCTCAAACGACAACGACTAGCGATATCAACAAGTATTCTACTATTGTTAAAATTATTTTGTTTCATGAATTATAATTATTTAAATTAGTTGTACAATAAAAACAGATCTTATGGTTTTTATGCATGTGCAATGATGAAATTTAAAATTAGTGTTTTATGGGATATTGGAATATATGTTAAAACTTTGTTTATTTTATGAGTTTATGAAAAAATTATGCCTGACCTTGAGTTGTATTTATCTAACCTCTTGGAAAGCTATTACATATGGTATTAGAGCGAGGTTCAAATGCTCAGACCTAACAGCCTAACATTTATAGGTATGTATTCATTACTGTAGATATATATATATTAGCATGCTGACTCAACCTCTAGACCTAACCAACAACTAATGTGTTGAAAAGAAATATATATATATATTGCATTGTGTCACTCAGCTAGATCCTAGTGTTGGGTTGGTATGCATGATTCCGTTGGTGCATGACTACGAAATATAATAAAATAGAAGCGACACAAGCCAAACAAGCTCTATCTAAAGCAGAATATGTTGGGTTGGTATGCATGATTCTGTTGGTGCATGACTACGAAATAGAATAAAATAGAAGCAACACAAGCCAAACGAGCTCTATCTAAAACAGAATAGGTGTTTATTAATACACCATGCAACCTATGTATAAACGCTCATACTAGTTTAGCTGGAATTTGATCTCGAGACGCAATGTTTTATTAATGCAACTATTGTCAAGCATGTAATGGACTAAATGGACTAATTGGAAGGCCAACTACAAATAAAGATTTGTAATCAGCGAGTTAACTTGACATAATGATTACTTGGGGTTATGATGAAAACGTATAATGGGACTTAGCATGAGTAAAGTGGCAGTCTATCTACATGTCAACTTATCATACTGCAGATCTGATGTGTGATATAGTTTCACTTATTTTGGAACATGCATTAGGTCACATGACCTAGCGTTTGACTGCTACAAGGTCACCGTAATACTGGTGATACTGATACTTCACCATGAAGCTGTGATTGCCAAAGTTAAGTAGTGTTTGAAGGCCGATTATAAAACTGGAAGTTGTAGAGCTATTTGTCAAACACCCATGCTTGACATGCAAGGATCTACCAATACCAATACCCAAAACAAGAAGAGGAGGTAGCATTAGTTCTCGGGGAGAAGTATATCGCAACTTCGAGAAAGATGGCGCTGAGCCATGATGATGGTATTTCATGTATTAGTTTGGCAATACCCATAAGAGAGGGTGAACCAATCAGTGGGGGAGGGTTGTTAACTCCTGCCCATGCATTTGAGCAAAGTGGAGATGTCCTGATAGGCGATTTGTATCAAGATCAATGATGAAGGTAAGACTTTAAAGTTTGCATTTTTTTTTAAGATAACAAAGGGTGGACTGTATTTACTTAATATTGCATGCCTAATAAGAATGAAACATATAATTGAGTTTTATTTATTTATTTAAACATCACAACCTTGGGAGATCATCCCATGCCCAAAACGTTTAGCTGAGATTTCAATGGAAAACTTTGGGTTAAGATTTAATTGGGAAAACGTTGAGCTGATATTTTCTTATGCCAAAATGTTGAATCTGTAAATTAAATGTCGATCTCTTCAAACAAAAGGATGGGCATGGATCCCATGCCTTGAACCATGTAAAAATGTTTGATCTCTAGGATAGGCGTCTCCATGGCGTGGATCCCAGACATAATAAAAGAAAATGTTGACCTGAAGCAACTGGGTGTCAGAGACCAACCCCTGCAAATCGTTGACTAATAATCATTGCTTAATTTCTGCAATTGAAGCTGGGCATTATCCCATGGTAAACATTCACATAGAGTCATTAATTAAAACATTTGAATTTAATCCTTGTAGAAAAATAACTGCGACGAGCCTGGGCATGAGGCTGTTTTTCTGGCATCTAATTGATTTAGTTTGACTAAGGAAGGAAAACATTGAGCCTTCCGCACGAGTATACATTCTTACATTTAATTTATTTTAAATTGACAGAAGAAAAAAAATGTAGATATGACTTAATTGAAACCCTTGATAGCCATGGGAATGTGGTATCTAAACGTACAATAAGATGTCAGTTGATCTAATGCATAAATGTCATCGAGATTTACCAGGTGAGAAAGTATCTACAGATGGCTTGGTTATCTGCGAACAAAGTCACGTCAATAAAAATCTAAACTGGTATTTCCAAAAATAAATGTCCATGCAATCAAGAATAATAGAACTACCTCTTATATTGATTAAGATCTTGGTACTACAAGGCTACAATGCCGATTCAATATTTATAAGTAACGGAGTTATATGCTCTAAAATAAATCAATCCCATAGCGATACCCAGAATCGAGCTAAGACTATTTAGGTCGAAAAAAAATACAAAGTTCTGAAGATTTCCTTATCCAATAGTCGGAGAATATTTGAAGGTAGGTTTGATATCGATTGAGGTTTGTGGATTGTTTTCCCATATTGAATGTGTTCTATGGATTGTTTTTATTTATATTTTATTTAGCGTGACCTTGAGTTGTGGTCTATGGATTGTTTTTATTTTATTTTATTAAGCATGATCTTGAGTGTGGTCTGTAGTATTTCCAGCGCAACTGTATGTTTATCTTTCATATGGACGTTGGTTTTACCAGCGCGACTGTAAGTTTAATCTTTTCGTGTGGGCTGTGGTTTTCCCCAACATGACACCATGACTCTCTCATTGCATGATCCTTGATTGGAGTGGTTCTCAGTTCTCCACTCTCACTTGGCTTCCAGAGAGGATCTACTCATAAAATATAGCTTTAGCTGTTAAACTTGAACTCATTAGTGTTCTTTAAGAGTCTGGTGAAGAGAATCTCCAGAAATAATATTTCATAATAGCACCGTACTCTTTTTACTTCACAGTCAGCAAAGAGGGATTCCCTAATTATAAGTTATTTTTATAACAGCTAAAACTTGGGTTTAGGGCTCAGTCGATATTAAATTTAATTTTCACTTTTCACACCGACCACTTTTCTTTTTCACCTGTCGGGTGAAACTTGTCTATGTCTGACTAGAAAAGTTTATAAATTTTAGTCGGTCCTTCAATCGACCAAAATTACTTCGACTTACTTGTCCGGCCGATTTTTACCTCGACCACTTGTCACTTCGACCAAGTCGGCTCACTACTTGCCTTCGACTAAGTCGACTCACTACTTGCCTTCGGCTAAGTCGGCTCACTACTTGCCTTCGAATAAGTCGGCTCACCTCAGTTGACAGACTCAACTGACCACTCAAGTTAGCTTACACAACCGACCACTCTAGTCGGCTCACTTTGGTCGAAATTTACAGAGTATGTTTCTTAGTCTAAAAACTTAAGAAATTACAAATGATTTTCACCTGTGAGTAAGATAGAGTAAAAATGGACACATTAACAAATCCAAAGATCTTATAAAAAACATATGCCCAAATATGTAGGAAGACTTGAGTCGAACAATGTGCTGTAAAACCTGGAAATTTCATGCGGTGAGGTTTTTATGGGTTCTTTGATATTTCACTTATCAGTAATTGTAAAAGACATTTACAGAAGTAAATCTGGAAATATGTGCGGCCAAATAATCATGCATTCAACCACAAACTATTTCATATGTTAACTATGTGGAAATAACAAAGTATTACAAACTTGTCAGTTACAAACTGGTCGGTCCAGACTTTTCGGTCTACAGAGCTCAACTCTTCGACTAAATCACATGCATAGAAGCTAGAGCTTCGACTTCTCTTTCTCACCCTAAGTTCCTCTACTGTCTAATGTATTTCTCTGTAAAAACTGATTTACGATTTGCTTCTTCTATTTATAGGCAATCTAAAAATTGCTTCTGCATGGGTCGACTGACTCACTATTAAAGACTATAATAACTATCTACCTAAAAACTTAGCTTCAGAAATAAATTCAACTGGTTTACCTTGCCAAATCGTGGAGTCTTCCTTCTTGTCAGACTGACAAACAAGATCTTGACTTGTACAGACTCTAACAGAGTCGGCTGGAAGTCAAGTACAAATCTGCGAGTAATTACATTTTTCCAACACTCCCCCTTAATTATGAGCAGATGGGAATTTTTAAAACAAAATTTACAAAATGTTTCAGAGCTTAGACATGCTCTGTTTATGACAAAGTTCACTGTGGAGAACTTGTCATTCCAAGATAGCTACGCAAATACTGGAATGTGTCCTTTGCCAATGGCTTTGTGAAAATGTCAACAAGTTGGTCTTCAGACTTCCAAAATTCCAAACAAATTTCCTTGTCATTCACCAACTCTCTTATAAAATGAAACCTTGTGTCGATGTGCTTGGTTCTCTTGTGAAACACATGATTCTTTGATAATGCTATGGATGAATTGTTGTCGTAGAAGATTGTTGTCGGTTCTTGATGGTTCTGTGACAAGTTTTTTAAGACTCTTCTCATCCAGACAGCTTGACATGCAGCACTTGTCGCTGCAACATACTCTGCTTCAGCTGAAGATAGAGTTACTATGGGATGTTTCTTTGAAGCCCATGAAACAACACCTGTACCAAAATGAAATGTGTACCCAGATGTGCTTTTCCTGTCATCTATGCTGCCTCCATTTTCACTGTCAGTGTAACCAATCAGTTTAAAATTTTCTGAGGTTGAATACATAATACCAAGGTCTTTTGTGCCACTTACATACCTCATAATTATTTTACCTGCTTGCCAATGTGAGTCTTTCGGTGACTCCATGAACCTTGAGATCAGACTTACTCCATACATAATGTCTAGTCTTGTTGCCATCAAATACATAAGGCTGCCAAAAAGCCTTTTGAACAGCGTATGATCTACAGTGGATCCTTCATCATCCTTGCTCAATTTTAAACCTGTTATTACTGGTGTTGGGGTTGTCTTGCAGTTAGACATGTTAAACCTTTTTAAAACTTCACTTGCATATTTAGACTGTGATTTAAAAATACCACTTTCAGACTATTGAACTTCAATTCCCAGAAAAAAATTCATAAGCCCTAGATCAGTCATTTCAAATTCACTTTCCATGACTGTTTAAAAATATGCTATGCCATAATCACCAGTAAATATTAAATCATCTACATACATGCAGACAATTAACATCTTACCTTGCTCATTGACTTTGGTGTACAAATTCGGTTCACTTTCACTTCTGTGAAATCCATTTTCAATGAGATAGGAATCAATCCGACTGTACCAAGCTCTAGGAGCTTGCTTCAAACCATACAATGCCTTTTTTAGCCTGTACACTTTATGCTCTTGACCTGGAACTTCATACCCTTGTGGCTGTTCCACATATACTTCCTCTTCTAGATACCCATTTAAGAATTCCAACTTGACATCCATTGGATGAACTTGCCATTTGTTTTGTGCAGCAATGGCCAAAACTGTTCTGACTGTATCCATGTGTGCAATAGGTGCAAACGTTTCATTGAAGTCGATGCCGGGTTGCTGTGTGAACCCTCTTGCTACCATTCTTGCCTTATGCTTTTTCACATTCCCATTAGCATCTTGCTTTGTCTTATAAATCCATTTGACACTGATTACATCCTTGTCTTTTGGTACATCGACCAGTTCCCATGTCTGGTTTTTCTCAATGCATTCTATTTCTTCATCCATGGCTTGTGCCCATACTTATTCTTCAATAGCTTCTTCAAATGTTAGTGGATCATATATAGGGGAAAATAATGCAAAGAGAGAGAATGAATTAGGTGTACCAGCTTCATATATCTCTCGCAGACTTCTTGTCTTTACCGGTTCTGTCGATGTTGACCTAGACAAAATGCTTGATGGAGTCTGCTGTCCTCTTGGTGTACTTGTCGGTGTAGCTTGAGCTGCTACTTGTGTCGATAGTCCTTATGTTGAACCATGTATTTGTGTCATGGGAGTCAACGGTGCTCCGACCGGTTGACTTACATGTGGTATTTGAACCACTTCCTCTTCCATATCATCATTGTCGACGCTCGACACAATCTTGACATTTATGTTGACGGTTCCATCCCATGATTCATTCTCAACAAATTGAACATCCCGACTGATTATCATTTTCCTTGTGATGGGATCATACAGCTTGTATGCTTTTGTGTTTTCTGAATAGCTGACAAAAATACATTTCTATCCCTTCTTGTCTAGCTTCCTTCTCAGCTCATCTGGAATATGAGCATATACAACACAACCAAAAACTTTTAAATGGGAAACACTATGATTCATACTTGTCCATGCTTCTTGGGGAACTTTATTCTTCACACCCTTTGTCGGACACTGGTTCATAATGTATACGGCAGTTGTGACTGCTTCATCCCAATACTCATTTGGAAAATGCTTGGCTGCCAACATGCTGCGTGCCATCTCCATGATGGTTCTATTCTTTCTTTTGGCTATGCCATTCTGCTGAGGTGTATACCGTGCAATGAATTGTTTTTGTATGCCATGGGTCTTGAAAAAATTCAAAAATTCATTTGAAACATATTCACCTCCTCTGTCAGTCCTTAAGATCTTGATGCAGTGACCACTCTGGTTCTCCACGAGTGCCTTGAACTGCTGAAAATAACCAAATGCATCAGATTTATGTTTCAAAAAATATACCCATGTCTTTCTTGAGTAGTCATCAATAAAAGTTAGAAAATACTTGCAGCCACCAATGGATGATTTCTGCATTGGACCACAGATGTCAGAGTGCACAATTTCAAGTGGTGTGCGTGCTCTATAGGACTTTCCGACTGGAAAAGTCTCTCTATGCTGCTTGCCAAAAGTGAAGCCTTCACAAACCATCTCTGGTCTATCGATCAATGGTAATCTCTTCACCATATTATTTGTGTGCAGTAGCTTTAGCCCACCAAAATTCAGATGTCCAAATCTGAAATGCCACAACCAGGATTCATCCCGAACTTCTGTCTGAAATGTAGCTTGCAAATTAGCGCTGCAATTTTCTCTCTTGTCGAGGAGCTCATCTGTTTCTTCACTTTCTGCCTTGAATGCAACTCCTGTCTTTGTCTTCCCTTTTATGTCGGGAACTATCCTCAATGGAAACAAGCGGTTGCTTGTCATTGACACTTTTTCTATCAGCTGGTCACTTGGACGCTTGTCTTTGATCACACAGTGTTCATCTTCCATGTAGACTCTGTAGCCTTTTTGCAACAACTGTCCAATGCTTAACAAATTATGTTTCAGACCTTCGACATGATAGATATCAGGGATATACTTACTCTCCCCCTGTTTGGTTAGAATATCAACAGTGCCTTTTCCTAAGACAGTAACTTGAACATTGTTTACAAGTGTAACATCAATTTTAACTGAAGTGTCTAGACTGGAAAATAGATTTAAATTACCAGTCATGTGGTTTCTGCAACCTAAATCTAAGTACCATATGTCATGTGGACTTTCTTCAACAGCATTGCATTCAAGTGGAGATGTCGATGCCATTAACATTGCACTTGTCGAAGTGTCGGTGCTGGTTGACTAACTTGGGCTTTTCCTTCCTTGGTCATATTGCTTCTTCCTGCATTCATATGCATAATGACCAAACTTCTTACAGTAATGACATTGAATTTTTTATTCATCAAACCTCTAGCCACTTGGCTGACTTGGGTTCTGGCTATCTCCTCTACCACC
Organism: Pseudotsuga menziesii; assembly: GCA_001517045.1. Lineage (NCBI taxonomy): Eukaryota > Viridiplantae > Streptophyta > Pinopsida > Pinales > Pinaceae > Pseudotsuga > Pseudotsuga menziesii. The sequence goes on along the minus strand of LPNX011050644.1, from coordinate 72,654 downwards.
GACATTTGCAAGACTTTTTCCTCGTTCTCCTCTTGAAGAACTTCTTCCTCTGCCTCTGAAGTTGTTTCTCCCCCTGCCTCTACCATGGCTTATGGATGACTGTGCTACAAATGCACCTTCCAATGATGACTGTGTTCTGTTGAGTCTGTGCTCATGATTGATGAGTGAAGCTTGCAACTCATCAATGGTAAATGTCAACATGTTTGTGTGTTCCTCTAAGGTCACAACCAAGTTTTCAAATCTTGGGGGAAGACTTCTGAGAATTTTTTCAACAATCCTTTTGTATGGTATGGGTTCTCCATGAGATTTCAGTTGGTTTATCAACCCAACAACTCTGGTGTAGAATGTGTCTACATTCTCTGAATCTTTCATGGACAGAGATTCAAAATCTTTTCTCAGAATTTGCAGCTTGGATGTCTTTACCTTATCCAAACCTTGATAGGCAGTCTCCAATGTATCCCATGCTTCCTTAGCATTAGTCTTTGCTGCTATTCTTGGGAGTATGCTCTCATGCATAGCTTGATGTATGAAAAACAGAGCTTTTCCATCTTTCTTCCTCTGTTCTCTCAAGACATCTTTCTCAGCCTATGTGAGATGTTATATGCTGTCATGTCTGTTGGTTCTGCATAACCATGCTGGACTATCTCCCAGACATCTTGACCTCTGAATAAATCCTTCATTGTTAAAGACCAATATTCATAATTCTTTCTTGTAAAACTTGGAGGTTGCAATGAACCAAAAGTGGAAGCCATTTTAATTTTTAATTAACTTTCCTTAGAAAATTAATTTCCACCTTTTAAGACAAGATTTATTTCCTTAAATCTTGGGCTAATATAAACCTTGCTCTGATATGATACCAAGATTTGAAACCAGTTATCCAAAACCAAGGTGATTAAACTTGGGTTTAGGGCTCATTCAATATTAAATTTAATTTTCACTTTTCACGCCAATCACTTTTCTTTTTCACCTGTCGGGTGAAACTTGTCTATGTCCGACTAGACAAGTTTATAAATTTTAGTCGGTCCTTCACTCGACCAAAATTACTTCGACTTACTTGTCCGACCGGTTTTTACCTCGTCCACTTGTCACTTCAACCAAGTAGGCTCACTACTTGCCTTCGACTAAGTTGGCTCACTCAAGTTGGCTTACACAACCGACCACTCTAGTCAGCTCACTTTGGTCGAAATTTACAGAGTATGTTTCTTAGTCTAAAAACTTAAGAAATTACAAATGCTTTTCACCTGTGAGTAAGATAGAGTAAAAATGGACACATTAACAAATCCAAAGATCTTATAAAAAACATATGCCCAAATATGTAGGAAGACTTGAGTCGACCAATGTGTCGTAAAACCTGGGACTTTCACCTGGTGAGGTTTTTATGGGTTCTTTGATCTTTCACTTATCAGTAATTGTAAAAGACATTTACAGAAGTAAATATGGAAATATGTGCGGCTAAATAATCATGCATTCAACCACAAACTATTTCATATATTAACCATGCGAAAATAACAAAGTATTACAAACTTGTCGGTTACAAACTGGTTGGTCCAGACTTGTCTGTCTACAGAGCTTCAGCTCTTCGACTAAATCACATGTACCAAAGCTTGAGCTTCGACTTCTCTTTCTCACCCTGAGTTCCTCTGCTGTCTAATGTCTGTCTCTGTAAAAACTAATTTACGATTTGCTTCTTCTATTTATAGGCAATCTAAAAATTGCTTATGCATGGGTCGATTGACTCACTATTAAAGACTGTAATAACTATCTACCTAACAACTTAGCTTCAGAAATAAATTCGACTGGTTTACATTGCCGAATCGTGGAGTCTTCCTTCTTGTCAGACTGACAGACAAGATCTTGACTTGTACAGAATCTGAGAGATTCGGCTGGAAGTCAAGTATAGATCTGCCAGTAATTACATTTTTCCAACAAATAGCACCATACTCTTTTACTTCACAGTCAACAGAGAGGGATTCCCTAATTATAAGTTGTATTCATAATTAGATCCAGGGGATAACTTGTCAATAGCAATATCCTATAATTTGCTATGAAGTCGAATATAATCCACTTCTTAACTTTCTCATAATATTTATAAGGTGAATTGATGTTTTTGAGTCAGTTCGGGCTTGATGTTTCCGTTGGCGCATTGAACTGCAAGTCTCATAATTCTTTACTAGATGCCATGCATGTTAAGCTTCTCCAACGTTGAGGATGCACCTTTATTCTCTTTCCAAAGAAGAGGGTTCGGCTGCTGCAGATGCGGTTAGATGTTTGACGCACCAGGACTGGATTTCGAGATACGATAATTTGGACAGTTTATTTGGTAGAATACCCAACAACGCAAAGTTTTAGTAAAATCTATGGCCAAAAGGTTGGTCACCTGAGGATTTTGGATTTTACAATTCTTCTGTGATGGTATCATGGAAGCCGAAGAAGTAAGGGCATAAATTAGCATGCAGCTAAATGATGAGTCAGATGCAAAGACTGAGATGAGGGTTTCACCTGGTGTACGGTCAGTTAAAAAGAAATTGATGTCTGGACTACGAGCAATTGGACTATTCTAAAACACATGATCATGGAAGCTCCATTTCAAGTCAAATGCTTGTTGAGAAGGTAAATTAAAAGTATGTGGGAGATAAGACAAGATTACAGTGCTAATTATGTGGCTGACCGCCCAGTACAGATGGAAAAATAAGATCAACAGCTCCTTATATAT
>LPNX011050644.1:24324-69868 GCA_001517045.1 Pseudotsuga menziesii | reverse complement strand
ATTTAGTCGAAAAAAATACATTCCTTGGTATTCAGAGAATCAAAGGAACTTTTTACATCTTCAAGTAAATCTGCCATATACTGCACATGTACAGCAATAGTAAATACAGTCCTAACCTAGACAGTACAGCAAATACAGTGCTATCAGACAATAGTACAACATGGAAATAGATGAAAATACAAATAAATATCCACAGTATCTCATACTCAAAGAACTTTGTGTTCACTACAATGAGAACCCTCTCATAGGAAGACTATCAAGTACAGTCATCTATGTTCCTAAAGAACATAACAGAAACCCAGAAATCTGATCCAACGAGGGGGTGAATCTCAAGTAATCAATAATAGATGCTCAGCAAACCTGAAAATATCTCAATGAATCTGGAGAGATCAACTGAAATAAAAAGAGCATATTCTAAAAGAGCTGTAATGAGCTTTCCCCAATAATCTCATTCCTGAAATATTCAGTAATAAGGAGATGTCCCGGTACCATGTGCAATCCCTCCTTTGATAAGATGTCTGCCCTCCTGTTATGTTCCCTATAAACATGACTGAGATCCACCCACATGAAGGAGGACATGAGAATCCTAGTGTTGAGGCACCAGGCCTCAAGATTCACCATATCCAGGGTAGATTCCAATTTAGTCCACTTTATAATCACAGAGGAGTCGCCAAAGATATGTAGGTAAGGTAACCCAATATCCTTTGCGACCCGTAGTGATGCCCAAAGTGCTAAGAGCTCAGCTCTAGTGTTGGTACTTCTGCCACATCCGAGCTTGAAGGCAAGAAGGTGAAATTCATTCAGCCAGAGACAAAATCCTGCACCCCCCAAATCTTTTGCAGCTGCACCATAAAAAAAGATCGTAGGATACACCAATGTAGGAGACTTCCCAATGTTCCTAATAATGTGCTTATGTATCAGAGGAGGCTTAAAGGTCAAAAAAATCATCATAAATGATAAATAACAATCTGTTCAAGCTGGGCTCCTGATCTTCAAAACATAAATGGTTCCTAGCCTTCCAAATATTCCAAATGATGAATAAAGGCATATACAGTAAATACCCCTTCCGAGAAATCCAGCAGGTTAAAATTTCCTGAAAAGTAGGGCCACTCCAGTCCAAGTTCACTTTTAAAATACAGCTAAGGCCTCCAATTACCTCCTTCAGAAACCTACAGCTAACAAAAAGATGTTCAACAGACTCTGCCTCCTCTTTGCAGAGACAACATCTATTTGGACCATACCATCCTTTCTTGCTTAAAGAATCCCAAGTATTTATTTTTTTATTGCACGAGAGCCACACAAAACATTTGATCTTAAGCGGGAGGTTGAAGAGCCAAATCTTCATCATAATATCATTTTCCAGCACAGATTTGTGATTTGAGACAATTAAATCATAGGCTTTCCTAGCTGTCACCATACCCCTCTGTTCATCATACATCCATAACAGTCTGTCCTCCGAAGAACCAATCCTAATACCCCCATGTGATAGTCCAGTAACATATGAGGACCACTGATCAGCCCAAATCCCACCCAATAGCAGGTCCGAGGCAAAGTACCATACAGACCCATCCAACCTACAGCCTTCCAGATTTTGTGCATGTGCCAGATGTGTAATACCCAGATCAGTGAGATAATCCCTAAGCTCCTCGGAAATAATATACTATGAGCTGAGCCCAGCAATGGGATCAATACCCACTCTGATTTTTAATCCATTTCCCACCTTCCATCCTAGCTGACTGGTAATCCACTCAATAATTCTGATAAATCCATTCCAAAAATAAGAGGTACCAATAATACTAAAAGACCGGCCACAAATCCAAACATCCAGAGCTCTGTTATTTAAGTATTTATGGGCTATGACCGTGTTATATATATATATATATATAACAGAACATATAGAATTTATTTAAACTGGGATTTATATGCATGGATAGTGTTCTGTTGCAGATTTTAAACTTTTAATGCAATCCCGATATCTCTACACTGCCCGTTTAAACAACACGTTGATTAGACCTCCTTTAGATAACTGCAGAGATACCAAACAACAGTCATGAATGACACAATCTGCGGGAAATCTATTCGAAAAGTATACCCTACCTAGTACCTACCTTCACGCTCAACATCCAGTTTATCTAATGAGCCACTTTTGAGTCATTAATGCTTTTGAAATTCTGAATCACTGAATAAACTATCAGTTTGAGTGTTAGATTATGCAGCAGGTTATCGGTTATGATAGTTAAGATAACTCAGGTTATGCTCTGTCACTCTTGCATGTTGTCCCCGTTCTATAATCACAGTCACGGTTTCATTTATTATATTCATTGTTGAACCATAAAAATTGTATTGTTGGAGTAGCTGTCAAAGCGTTAGGGTTTTTGCTGGCCCATATGACGAATTTTGTTTCTAGCTTATGAACGACTAGGGACAGCATGTCACCATGTGGCATGATACTAGATATGTGTTTATCTTTTGTTGGGCAATTGAACTATTTTCGGCTCTGATTTATTCGAAGACCTTCTATCCCAATAACTCTAATGATGTGACGCTACGCTACCATGTATTTGTTTGTAGTTTATCATCATGAGCGTGATAACAGCCTTCACTCACACTATTTTACATAAATGATAAATAAATATACTTTTTACTGCAAATCGAGGTTGCCATGTAGTTTACAATATAGTAGGATAAGGAATCTAAATAAATGTTTTGGCAGTGATGGACCCTAACGAATATTGTTATTATATTTATAAAGCTACATAAGGATGCTTTATAGTTCAACAGGACAGTAATTGCATATTATCTACTTTATAGTCTAGTCTAGTCTAGTCTAGGGTCTTATAAATACGATACGCTATTATTTCAAGGGATTAGATATTTGCCAAAGTGCTATTATATAAATTATTTGATCAAAGTTGTTTAGTTATTAAGATTATAAATTACAATTTAGTTTTTATAAATCAATTTTTTCTATGTTTTATGTTACGAAATATGGTTTTTATTTAATCTAAATCAAGTCTTTCTACTAATTATGTTAAGAAATATGGTTTTCATTAATCTATGTGAAGAGGATGGATAGTATTTATAGTTACAAGTGATATAGTTATTAAATGTTGTTATAAGGTAATATTGCATGTTATTTAAAATATGGTTGTGATAGAACATTTATAAGGGTTTTAAAGTTATTTAATTATTAGGATATAATGTAGCATGATTAAGGTTTAGTAATGAGAAAATAGACTTTATTTAGAAATAAATTAACATATGTTATCATAAATGTTATTATATATCTTTATTTAAAAAAAACGGAGTTTTATATATATGTTTTGAAAATAATTAGTGTGTATGATGATAATTATGTATTATAGTAGTCATTTATATAAGTAAAAATTTATGGATTAGATTTAATGCTATTGGTATTCATAATTGTAATTATTGCAATTTTTCAAATTATGTAGGACTACATTGAGGGTTATTGGGTTGACTACGATATTAGTTAAGGGGTTATTAAGAGTTCATTTCAGTCATGGTCATTGTGTATAATCACTAGTTTTACAAATCAATATTGTTGTGATAAGGGTTCACGAATTATGTTGCTTGGATGTAGGAACAACAAGCTATTGAGATATAGTCAACACTAATTAAGTAAAAGTGATTAATTGGGATTTAAAGTATTCGTGAATATGATATATTGTATTAAAATTATAAGGATTCGTTATAGGGATCTAGGGCACATTGCATCATGATATTTAACAATGGACACATTTATTATTCTCGCAATTCTTAACTAATAAGACACTAAAGGCTTATTTCACTAAGACTTTGACAATCAACCAATAAAGGTGAAATGAACTCGAAATTTGAAAAATGAGATAACAATGTCTCCAATGTGATGAGTTAAACTTAGTGACATTGATTTTACATAATGGAAACACCATTTATGAAAATTAAAGACTACGAACTCAAATTTAACCATGATATGGCAGGAGGTAAATGAAACTCGACAAACCTGCCGAGAGGGTCAAACAGAGACGATTCTGTAAAACATAGGATGTAAACTATCAACGCGATGAATTGAATGCAATGATGTGTTTGCATGACACCATAAAACCTAGATTAATAGACGACTAACTTTAGTGACAAGACTCACATAGGACGTGACTCGAAGTATATGTCGAAAAGGTCATATGATAATGAGAATGATGAAATGAGGTATGGATAGGATGAGCTCCTTTACCTGCACTTGATGTTATGAATTTTCCCAACCCATATTTTCTGATATCTGAAGGCCTAATAAAACCTCTGTTCTTTTCCCCAAGCCTCTGGTCGAGGGGAGTGAATAAATTTCCCTAGTTTCATGATTGGGTGACCCAGAAGTGTGGGAGTAGGTTTCCGCATAGTGGTCTCTGAAACCTGAATGGTACCCGATCTAAATGTGTTAGCGGAAATGAATTCATTGTTCTGTAACTTACCCTTGGTTTCCCCCCTCAACCTGTTCTCATGCCTGCAAATTTCCCAACACAACTCCTTGAATTACCTAGTCTGAAGTTTCATTAAGTGTTTGTAACTTTCTTATTTATTTATTTATTTGAGATGACTAGGAAATTAAAATTAATAGGTTTGACATGTTGGAATCATATCTAAATTGAGAGTCAATTTTATTAATATATATGGGTTTGGGAGAATCCTTGAGAGTGATGAGTAACTTATGCATTGATTGTGACTACTTAATAGACATTATTTATTTAGAAATTCATAAATTGTAAACTACCAATCTATTGAGGATTGCATACCTTCTCATCTGGGAAGAGAGGAAAGCCAAATAGAGTTGAATTCTTACCTACCTTTGGATGTGCAAAATGTTGATTGATTATTCGTGTGATATATGTTGTAGTTTGAATATACCACAAACCCTCATGAGTGAGTATGAGGTGTTGAGAATCTAGATCAGGTTAGAAATTACTTAAGATATTACAGAATTTACATTGTGTAATATTTCTATTGAATTAACGAAAAGGTGCTGGAAGCTTATTGTTTGTAACATAAATTCAATGATGTCTCATATCTAGTGCTTAGGGAATGATTAGTTGATGAGAATATAATAGAATAGGATAAATACATGAATGTGAAAAGAAAGTGAAACTAGCATTAAATATACAATAAGAATTGACTTCGAGATGAAGTTTCCTAAAAGAGGGGGAGTATGCAATGCCCCACTCAAGGGTAGGCAAGGTGATTGAATAAAATCATTTGTAAAATAAATAGATGTGAGTATTTAATACAAAAGTATAATGTTTAGTGTCCTTGGGTAAATTGGCATGGTAGGACTCATGTATGACGATCTAATATCAAGGATGGATATAGCCCCAACACTGTGACCTAAGAGGACACATTGGAAATATAAAATTAATATCCATACTTACTCTAGAACTTTGGGAAGAAGTTCCCTGAAGTGGGGGTGTATATAACACCCTGTTTTTACCTTGACTTTGGAAATTATTATGACTAAACTTTGAGGAAGTTCTATGAAGAATGACCTAGATATTTATTAATTTGGTATTTAAAAATTTATTTGGACATGTTATTGAGGGCATCTAGTTCTGGATGACTCGGACTTGGGTGAAATGATTAGATACTGAAGAGATATGAACTAAACAAAATTGTTTAACTTATGGATTATATGATGATTTTAATTATGAATTAATGTGAAATTTATATGAAGTTATCAAGCAAGAGATAAATTATATATTGTTGAATGATTGACAAAATTATTGTGTAGCATGTACTCTGATGGTCTGTCAAGTGCGATAGGAAAGGAAGGTATATAAACATAAAGAGAGCATCAGTATGTAAAGAATCTAAGGGAGTCAACAACTATAATAGGTCATGTTGGTCTTGTATATAGCATGGTTGATTTATGATATGTTTGATGCACTAGCATGCATGGACTCTATATGAGTCGGGAAACCTCGAAAGTTGAGGTCAATCAATGGTTTGTTATAGTTGAAATCTTATTTATGAGATTTGATGCACGGGTTGTTTTATGTGTAGGTGATGGGATTGTGATTGCCAATCGATCCACATCAGGTGACGGGGCTGAAAATATTATACCTGTAAGGCTAGCAAATTGGACGACGCGATGAACTTTGAATAGAGTGAGGAAAACTCTAGTTCATCATAGGCATGTGTTGTGAGGGTAGGTCGTGATTCGGTCACTCACGAAGATTATTACTATGGGGGGTGCAATAAGGATTCGATCTTATTCCCTAGGAACCACTTGGCTGTTCCCAAGGTAGGTGAATTGAGGTAACATTGGATCAATTGTCATAACCAACTTCCCACCTATGGGAATTATCGGAAGGGCATGCGGGATGCATAGCACCTTGATAATTCTGGTCGCGATGAGAATACAACAGTAAACAACATATATTTTTTTAAGGGAAATAATAAATTGATCATAAAGAACTTAATAATAATACTAATAATAAATAAATTAATTAAATTAAAAATGATAAGAAAATAAGGATAAATAAACTGAAATCAAGTTGAATTAAGAAATCAATTAACAGGAGTAAATTAAGGAACTTGAAATAAAGTTAAACCTTAAAAGGAATGAGACAACTAAAGATAACCAACAAGTGGGTTGGTAAATAAAAATAAATTAATTAACTAAATTAAAGTAACTAAAGAGTTAACTGAAAGAGATGCATGGGATGCATGGGAATTAATGAAATGGAAGAACGGAGGAGATTTGGATTTTTTTCTTCTTCGTTCCTACCATAGTTTGGAGCCCGAACCCTTTGGGGTGGCTTTGAGGCAACTGTGGAAGAGTGTGGTTCAGTACAACGTGATTGAGGTTGGGAGCCTCCCACCATTAGCCTCGCGTTGTACTTCCATTGCTAGTAAGGTGTTGTCAGCCCCGTCGAGCTCAGGGGTCCCGGGGGAAGGAGAGTACTTGTCAGGGTATGGTAGAGAGGAAATCAGTCGAGCCAGTGTGATTGGCAATCCAGCGACGGCAACAAGAGTAGAGAAAATATAGAACAACCTTCGGCCTCATCCTCAAACGACAACGAATAGCGATATCAACAGGTATTCTACTATTGTTAAAATTATTTTATTTCATGAATTATAATTATTTAAACTAGTTGTACCATGAAGACATATCTTATGGTTTTTATGCATGTGCAATGATGAAATTTAAAATTAGTGTTTTATGGGATATTGGAATATATGTTTAAACTTTGTTTATTTTATCAGTTTACGAAAAATTATGCCTGACCTTGAGTTGTATTTATCTAACCTATTGGAGGGTTGTTACATATAGGAGAAGCGATTTCAGATATATTTCAAAAACAATATCAGGAAATTATGCAGAAGAAATTAAAGAAAACTAGGGCATCAGATCTTTTGCAGTTCTGATCACAGTTTTGGGAAAATGAGTATGTTGCTTAGCTCCCCTTGAGGAGGTGCATATTTCTATCCAATCATATCTAAAATATTCCAAGTTTTGAAAATTAGGGTTTCTCTGACAAACCCTAGATTAGCTAGATCCAGAACCAGGACGGACACCTCAAATCAGTAAGATCTAATCTTTTGCTATTTACATTTGAGGTTCTCATTTCTAAATGACCTATCACACCAGGTTGATGAAAATCTTGTTGAAGCTGAAAACTTACAAGTATGGAAGTATAATACATCTATGATCCTTGAATAAATTCACTTGGATCAGTATTTCATTAAGAAAGGTCTAGGATCTAGAGGGAGATGAGGCTAAGGATAGATCCAAGAGAATCATTGCAGATTCTATTAAATATCATCTCATTCCTCATGTGTCATCCTTGAAGACTCTAAAAGGAAGTGCTCAATGCTATGATGAAGCAATCGAAGAAGAATAAGATATTGTTATAACCACCTTGAATGGCCTCTTAGGATCATGGGATTCATTCATTCGAGGAATGTGTGCCAGAAGAAAGTAATTACTTTCAACAGCCTCTAGGAATAATGCACACAAGAAGAAGCTTGACTCATAATAAGAGAAGAGAATATGGGAGCAACTGAAGATCAAGCGCTCACGATTCAAAGAAGATCCCTCAAGCAATGAGGAATATAAAGGACTCAACTCTTGAAGAACCCCTTATCCATCTTAGCATTTGGATAGGAAATGATATTGTTATGAATGAAGAAGATGATGAAGCTGAAGGATCAAGAAGGAGTCTACCCACAAAACGAATAAAGATAAGTATTCAATTGTCATTTCATGATATTATTTTGTTATGCATTTGTTTATATTCAGTTGATGTGTTGTGGATGATGGAATGTTTTCATTAATGACAGTATACTACTAATATGCATGTGATGGGTAAGTAGCCATTAGAGGAATTTTGGGGTCTAAAATGGGCCTCCTAAGGAAAATAATAAAATAATAGTTAAAATAATAAAATAATATTGATTAATTTTGGAGGAAGAAAGAAAAAACTACTTTTTGTGTTCATATTTTCGACATATCTCCCTATGTTTTTACTCAAATTTCGATCGGGAGAGCTCGTTAGATGCGGAATTTGATTCCGCATCCAACGAGTACCCACACTACATAATTTTGACGGACCCCGCTACCCCAAAAACAAGAAATACCTGAAAAAACGTGATGATGATGTTTTTTTTTCAGGTATTTCTTGTTTTTGGGGTAGCGGGGTCCGTCAAAAGTATGCAATGTGGGTACTCGTTGGATGTGGAATCAAATTTCGCATCTAACGAGCTCTCCCGATCGAAATTTGAGTAAAAGCACAATGAGATATGTCGAAAATACAAACAAAAAAAGTAGTTTTTTTTAATGACAAATATGTCAATTCAACAATTATGGTTGACTTATTTTATTGAAATTCTATTGGTTCTTGAATTCCAACTCACAAAAACTTATTTTGGCACGTTTTCTTATAAGGCCCATTTTAGACCCCAAATTTCCTCTAATGCCATGGTGCTATACAACTCTCCATTTCTACTTATCTAGAATGAAACCTCTTTGCTGACATATTGGATTAGTGCACAATATCAATGATGTCATGGTAGAGATGGAAGGCATCTAGAAAGTTTCCGTGAGATATGGATGAATGTTGTATTGGCTAAAATAGTTGCATGACTATATCTTTATGCATAAGAATTTTCCATTATGAATATGTCATATGAAATTTTTCTAACCATGCAACTAATGCATTTGACTTGTAGGAAAGATTGCGTACAATCTCCTACAAGAAAATAAGGATGAGACTTGTTCCAAAGAACAACTGACGACAGTTCGAGAAATAATCCAAGATGAAGAATAATATGACGATGGTTTCAAATAAAGAAAGAGGTCTTAGACACAATGCAGTTATGCGACACTGTTAAATGACATAATTGATGCAATTCACCTTCCTGCTATGAAGAAATATCCAAGAAGAAAGGAAAGGAGTGCACCGGTTCAAGAAGAATGATGTCTTGGATGCGGTATCGAGACCTGAAGAGAAGTACGTAGTGTCTTCCATATGGATCTACAAGATCTAACATGCAGTAGATGGAAACATCGTGGGATACAAGGAAAGATTCATAGCACGAGGCTTCCCACAGAAAGAAGGCATAGACTACAAAGAGACATTTGTAGCCACTGGGAGTTAAGACACATGACAAGAAGACTCATGTGTGCAAATTAAAGAAGGCCTTGTACGAGCTCAGAAGGCACCCATGGGATAACATATACATGAGGAACTTGGAGATCACCTAGAGTAATGAAGATATTAACCTTTTCTACAAGGTTGAAGATGAAAGCCTATAGAGGATGACAAGCTCACATATTGGTGCGAGAAGAACTTTTGAAAAGGTTTAAGATAGAGGATCTTGGTATCCAGTGACCCTAGACGGATACATAGAATATTAGTAGCATAGGAAGCTACATGTCACTCTAGTACATAATACATACAGTACAAAAGGAGGAGAGAGAATGACGCTCCACTTCAGAGGGAGTGACTGCAGAAGATCCCAAGGTTCAACATGGTATGACAGGATGGACAACTTACAGATGGCTCTAGGCTTTGTTGAGAGTAAAGTGGATTCTAACCTTTACTTCAAGGTTGAAGGTGGAATACCAGTGATGTTCCTGTTATATTTCGATGACTTGTTCCTAATAGAAAATAGAAACTCATTAAAGTTGCAAGGAGACTTGCTTCCGAGTTTGAGATGAAGGACTTGGATATGATGCACTACTTTCCAGGCATGAAGGTGTGGAAGAATGCATATGGAATCTCCCTGGGACAAGGGAAGTATGTAGTGGATATCCTGAAGAGGTTCGGGATGATGGACTGAAAGGCCATGACCACACCTATGGCATTGAACATGAAGCTATTAAGTGATACTTCATTAGAGTTGGTTGATGCCATGATGTATTGTCAGATGATTAGGTCCTTGATGTACCTGACGAATACGAGACCAAGTAGTTGCTTTGATGTGAACACATTGAGCCAGTTCCTAATGGTTTCTAAGACATGTTCACCTGATGGTTGCAAAGCATGCAGTGAGATACATAAAGGGTACAATTGATTATGGGCTCAAGTATGAAGCGAATGAGAAGACTAACCTGGAGGGTTATGTGGATTCGGATTGGGCATGCAGTTCCATTGATAGGAAGAGCACTTTGGGGTGCTACTTCAGTATGAGATCAGGTGTGATCTCTTGGTTTAGCAGGAAGCAGTCCTGCATGGCGCTGAGTATAGTCGAGGAAAAACATGTCGCCACTTGCTCAACTATTTGGTAGGTAGTATGTTTCTTTTGAAAACTACTATTTGATTTGATTGATATGACTTACATTTTTGTATGATGCAAAAAGGAGTAGTGAAGATCCAATATATGATCCATATCGATATCTCTCGAAATAGGGAGTTCTAGCATAGCCGTCGAAGCAGGTTGTCTGAGCATAAAATCATGGCGAAGCTTGTAGGTTGCTTAGAGGTAAACAGTCATGTAGGTTGTCCTCGGATGTAATCAGTACTAGAGAAGCTCATAGGTTATCCTTGGACGTAATCAGCCCTGATATGATTCTATGCTATAAATGGACAAAGTGAAACTTGAGTACTTCAGGGAGAAGCTTGGTGTTCCCCATATCGAGGTTCCTTCCAAGGGGAAGTGATGAGTCCATGAGCCTTTTTGACATGGTGGTAGGAATGGTTCCTCCCATGGTCACATTAGGAGAATTTTGAGGTAAAAAAAGGGCCTCCAAACAAAAAAATGTACTATAAAAATTCACTTTAAAAGAACCAATCACATTTCAGAAGATGACATCATCTATAATAGTTGAGGTGGCATTGGTTGTGTTAAAGATGTTTGTTTGTCAAATTGTAAATGGTGAGTGAAAAGCCATAGTTATCTATATCAATGTTGTAAGTAAAGTACTCATTATGAAAATAGTACTCATAGATTATTGTTTAATATAATATAAATATACTAAAATACTTAGTAAGAAAAGTGCTATTTATATTTCAATATAAAATAAATTATAAATACCAAAAAACTAAATTTTTTATTAAAATGTAATTACCTTTTTATATTTCAATATAAATTAAATTACAAATAAAAAAAAAATAAATGTTCTATTCAAAACTAAAAGTATATAATTACATTTTCAATATTTAAAATATATATGTCAAATCTTTATTTAAAATCAAAATCACTTAACATCTTATAATAAAAACAATTTGATAATTAATAATTTTTATTTTTTTAATACTTACTATATATAATAATCTATTATAATTACTATTTAAATATTAAAATATATATATTTATTTATTTTATAAAAATAAAATATTATATTATAATAAATTACTATATATATATATTCTCTCATTCAGTTGAATTTTAATATTAATACATTTTTTTTTAATTTAAGTATTATTCGAGGTTCATATTTTACTGTTACTTTTTAACCTTTGAAACACCTACATCTATACCGACATAAATTAGACATATACATTTAAGTAACAAAATGAAATACATGCATAAAATCTTAATGTAGCAATTTGAATGAACTATTATATCATAATAAGATATTATATTATTACAATTTTTATTACATATAATTTTTATTACATATAATCTCAACTTTTTCATGGTAAAAATTTATATATTATTATTTCATCCCAATATTAACACATTTTTTTTAAATTTATTTAATGATATTAATTATTGCACTAAAAATAATATATAATATACATAATATATATCACAAAAAATATTAAAAATGAGTTTACATGTAATTTTGAAGGTGTATAAAAAATATGAAAAATAAATTTAAAAAATGTTTTTCTTTTAATTTATAGTTTTATATTTATATTTTAAAAATTATTTTTATTCTTAATATATATATATAAGAAATGACAATTTATTCATTTAAATTTAACTTTATGTTTAAAATTCAAAATTATAAATACATGTTTTATAAACATATTTTGAATATTGAATAAGTAACTTATGTTTCAAATTTTAAAATCAATATATTTTATTTTATGAGTACATTACTTTATAAGTACATTCATCTTATTATATTTAGAAGTAATTTATGTACTCAAAAGTACTTTACTTTTAGTCATAGCAATCATATTATATTTAGAAGTAATTTATGTACTTAAAAGTACTTTACTTTTAGTCATATCAAAGATGGTTTTTTTAATGGTTTTATTTTAGACATCTTTTCAATTTAACTTAACCATAGTTGCATTGA
This sequence comes from Pseudotsuga menziesii, assembly GCA_001517045.1. Lineage (NCBI taxonomy): Eukaryota > Viridiplantae > Streptophyta > Pinopsida > Pinales > Pinaceae > Pseudotsuga > Pseudotsuga menziesii. The sequence goes on along the minus strand of LPNX011050644.1, from coordinate 57,126 downwards.
TTATAGTGTAAGAGATGAGTTGTAAATATACCTTTCTCACAAAATGCCTAACTCATAATATTTTATTATATATCTTATGAGGCCCATTTTAGACCTCAAAATTCCCCTAATGTATTTAAGTGATGTTCATTTCTGACATGGCGATAGGATTGGTTCCTCCCATGGTCAGATGTAAGTGTTGGGCCCTTCCTAGATGGTAGTAGGTGTGTCCTACCATGCCGATGGATATAAGTGTTGAAGTCTTTCCTGAATGGTAGTAGGTGTGTCCTACCATTCCAATGAATGTGAATGTTGTGTTATGTGTATTTGTTTTGTGCTCCGAGATGATCTGAAGGTAGAAATCCTTGCAATGGAAAGACACTACATCCAGCATGAAAAAGGGCTAACTCTGTAGTGGAAATCTTTGTAGAGGCAAGGTACTACATCCAGCATGAAAAAGGGCTAGCTCTGTAGTGGAAATCCTTGCAGAGGAAAGGTACTGCATCCAGCATGAAAAAGGGCTAGCTCTGTAGTGGAAATCCTTGCAGAGGAAAGGTACTGCATCTAGCATGAAAAAGGGCTGGCTCTGTAGTTGAAATCCTTGCAGAGGAAAGGTACTACATCCAACATGACAAAAGGTTGGTTGTGTAGTGGAAATCCTTGCAGAGGTAAGGTACTACATCCAACATGAAAAAGGGATAGCTCTGTAGTGGAAAACCTTGCAGAGGAAAGGTACTGCATCCAACATGAAAAAGAGTTTCCTCTATAGTGGAAATCCTTTCATAGGCAAGGTACTGCATCCATCATGAAAAAGGGTTGGCTCTGTAGTGGAAATCCTTGCAGAGGCAAGGTATTGCATCCAACATGAAAAAGGGATGGCTTGTAGGGGAATTCCTTGCAAGGGAAAGGAAGTACATCCAACATGAAAAAGGGCTGGCTCTATTGATAAAGACCTACATGGAGGCTAGGCCTACAACTAGCATGAAAACGGGTTGGCTTTGCAGAACTTCCTATGACGAGTAGAATTGAGAGATAGCGCCATTTTCTCAAGATAGTGGGAGAAGTGATGATGATGATGATCCATTGATGATCTAGCTTTGATGATGATCTAGTGATGATCCAATTTTGATGATGATCCAGTGACGAAGACTTGCACAGATGAATTGTGTCAAGAGATTACCTTCCTAGTTAAGAGGGAGTGTTGATGTATTTGTAACTTCGAAATGTATTCACTTGTATATATTAGATTGTATTTCATCGAACCCCGATGTTCCTATCGGGAGAATAATATAATAAATTCATGTAAAGTCATAGAGGTTAACCCTCCTTTGTAAGTTAGGGAAATAGTCCCCACAGTTAAGGGGTAATGGGGTTATTAGACTCTCCTAGTGAGGTCGACCCTGGTAAGTAATTTTCAAGTGGAAAAATAGTATAAATAAAGAGTGAGACTCTCTATTTGAAACACACACTCACTCAACTGTAGCGCATGAGTGAGAGAATAGGAGCTCGCACAAGTGAGAGAGAGAACAGTTTTAAGAGATAATTTTTGTGTTTTTGGGTTTTACTTTTTCCATTGGTGCTCATTCTATCTCTGAGGAAGTTGCGGGGTTTTATCCTTTATGGTTTCCTTGAGGAAAACTCTTTGTGTCTTTTGTCTCTTGTGATTATTTCTTTTCATGTTATTCTCTCAGATAAGATCCTAGATCATATTGATTAATGATACAAATCTAACAATCATTTATGACAGATGATTTTCTTGTGGTGTTCTTGGGATTGTCTTCTCTCTACGAATACCATGGTATGAATAGTAACTATCAAACTCCTTGCTTTGGTATTCACTTCCATTATCATATCTGAGACATTTTAATCTTTTCCCTGTCTCATTCTCAACAAAATATGTCCACTTCTTAATAGTAGAAAACACATCATATTTATGTCTAATGCACTAAACCCAAGTTTTCCTAGTTGCATCATCAATAAAAGTAACATAATAATGAGAGTCACCAAGAGATTGTACCTGATATGGTCCCCATACATCTATATGCACAAGATCTAACTTTTCACTCTTGTTCTATGTCCCAACCTGAGAAATATAACTATCTTATGTTTTCCATAAACACATTTCTCACAGAATTTTAAACTTACCTAGTTCAGATATGGAAGCAATTTCCTTGAGTGCAAAATATGCATCCCCTTCTCACTCATGTGGTGAAGCCTATGATGCCACAACACTGCACCCATTTCTATGGAAGGTACATAGATAGAATAATCAGTATTATGAGGGAATAAATACAATGTACCTGCCATATCTCCTTTTGTTATTACCAGTGCTTCTTTGGTAATCTTCCACCACGTTTTTCCAAACATAGAAAAACAACCACTATCTCCCAAATTCCCTGTTTAAATCATATTTATTTTATTAGAAGGAATATGCCTTACATCTTTTTAGTAGCCATTAATTTCCATTATTTAACTTAATCTGTACCTAAACCATTCCAACAAATTTACATGGTTCATCACCTCCCAATAAAACATGTCCAAAATCACATGGAACATATTCATGAAATAATTTCCTATGGGGTGTAGCATGACATGAATCCCTTGAATATATTACCCAGTAATCACTAGTACTATATAATGCAAGAATCAAAGCATCATGTAACATGTCACCTGCTACATTTTCTTCCTGAGTAGTATCATGTTTCCCGTCTCCTTCCTTCTTTGGTGCTCTGCAGCCTTTCTTCAAATTTCCTCTCTTACAACAGTTGCATCACTCTATATTTCCCAGTATGAACTTGGATCTTCCCTTTCTAGACTTGATGCAATTACACAGGATCCTTCCTCTCTCCATTTTTCTTCCCTTCCTCTTCATGGTCAATGTATTACTTGATGTCTCACCCATGCTTTTTCTTTGCATTTCCTCGCTAAGAATAACACCAACAACATCATCAAATTTAAGAGTGTTTGAACCACTGACAGATTTACTTACAACCATGACCAATCCATTCCATATTTTGGGCAATGAACACGGTGTAATGGTAAAATATTGTTTACTATAACTTCTCAAACTTCCACATTCGAAAATACAACTAATCCATGAATATATATAAAGATTGATAAAATAGATATAATATTTTACAAGATAGACTTTCCCGTCTTTATAATTTTTTAAAGGGTGTCTAATGCAACTCTTCATAAAGAGTTACACCTTTTCACTAATTAATATTATATTATTATATTATTATTGTTTGTTTTTATTATTATTATGTTTATATATATATATAGTATTATGTTAAATTTATGTGTTTATTGTTGTTATTATTTAGGTATGTAACATTGCCTCTCTCTTATAAAGGATTTGTCCTCAAATCCTTATAATGTGGCTGTACCGTTCCTTGTGACATCGTAGCTAACAAAACATGTCGATACGAACTTGTAAGTGTAGAGAATAACTTCCGATATGTTGATGGATCAACCCATCGCAAATTGATTTGTTGTTGATTGTTGGGATTCCCTACTGATCTGTCGTCGAGAGATTAGATTACATCAGTACCATTATCTTTCAACAATTCCCACTTTCGAGGATACCTTTTTATATGGTTGGGGTTTCGATAAGGAATTTTCACAATTTTATTTTCTTTCACTAGTGTCATATTTTGAGCATTGATATGTGTTGGACGTTGTATTTTTACTAGATTGGATTTTTTTTGAACCGTGGCAAGGACTATATTTGTATTTGATTCTTTTTCTAACAAATACTTATCATTCTTAAGGTTCCTTAACATTTCATCTTGCGCTTTCTCATCATATTTAAGCTTTGGAATGTGATCTATTAAATCTTGTTTACACTTCTTAAGCTGATTATTCTCTTCGATATTTTCGAATACTTTCTTCTAAAGATCTGGATTCTCCTCTTCTAGCTTTTGATTGTATTGTTCCTTATCCTTCGCCTTCTTGATTTGTATAAGTAATTTATGATTGTGATCTCTTAGACGAGATATCTCTTCTTCCTTAACAGCAATAACCTTGTCGAAATCCTTTAGTATCATCTGTATTTATTTCTCATTTTCCTACGACAACATCTTTGATATCTCTTTGAAGTCTTCAGATGATGCGACCTCTGATTCTGTCTTCATGTTAATTTTCGATAATGTGATTTTTTTCTTTTCGTAGGGGAATGTCGGATTTTTTTTTCAGCATTAAAGATAAAATTCCCCAATGTTTTTAGCCATGGTAATCCCAAAACTAGGTTACCATTACTACTCCACAAGGATTTAACTATAAATTGTGAAACACTAGTATAATCTCCAATGTTGCATTGTAAATCGCTTATTGCATATTCTTTGTTATTCTAAAAGTATAACCTTTCACTTATATTTGTCCTCAGAATCGCTAAATCATTATAAAATTCATCACTAATATAATTATTACGTTCACCGAGAATAATAGAAATGTTAGATTTTTATAATTTTAAGCTAGCATTATCCTAGGGTCTTTAATTGAGAGAATAACAAGCACAACAATCATACAAAAGAGACAATAGACACAAAGATTTTCCTCAGGGAAACCATAAAGGAGAAAAACCCGCAACTTCCTCAAAGATAGAATCAACACCAAAACCAAAACCCTAAAAACAGTAAGATGATCTTGCGACAGCAATAGTCTCTCTCTCTCTTGTCCCAACAACTTCTTCTCTCTCAATTATGCACTACAACTGAGTGTGAGTGAATGTATGATAAATATAAAGGTCACTCTCTATTTATACTAATTCCCAACTTGACAATAACTCACTAGGGCTGGCTTCTCTAGGAGAGTCTAATAACCCTAGGGCCCCACAATTGTGGGGACTTTAACCCTTGATCAATAAGGAGGGTTACCCATAATGACTTTACATGACTTGTTTACATTATTGAATCTCCCAATGGGAACATCGGGGCATGACATGACTCAATTACATTACAAATACTTCCCGGAATAAACATCGGGGTACAATACATAAAATATACAAGTGAATACATTCCGAAGTTACAAATATGTCAACAAGAAATAGTAGTTTCTTTCCATCTAATTGTTCCTTTTATTTGGAGTAACATTGAAACATAAGTTTGTAAAGTGCTTGGAAATATTACTTGTTTTTTGCCATAAGAATCCATTTTCTTTTGTTTGTGTTGAAATTTTATTTATTTATTTTGGACCTTTATTTCTTTATATGCTTTAAAATTTTCACCTTCCAAATCCTAGTCCTTAACTTTTTTTTTCCAATAGTTTTGTAAAATGTCAGTAGATTGGGTGGTTGGGAGGAATGAGTGTTACCGTCTCCATCTAAGTTCAAATCTCACTTTCTTCTTAGTAGCAATTATTATGCACTTTTTTTCCCTTAAGTTTTGTAAAATGTGAGTAGATTGGGTGGTTGGGAGAAATGTGTGTTACATTCCCCACCTAATTTCAAATCTCACTTGCTCTTTACTAGTAATTATTATGCACTTTTATATTCAAACCCAAACCCACTTTAATAAACCACGTGTGCTTTCACTTTTTTTCTTTTTCTTTTTTTAACTTTTACCTTTTCTTTTCCAATAGTTTTGTAAAATGCTAGTAGATTGGGTGGTTGGGAGGAATGAGTGTTACCTTCTTCAGCTAAGTTCAAATATCACTTGCTTCTTAGTAGCAATTATTATGCACTTTTATATTTTTTCCTTTAAGTTTTGTAAAATGTGAGTAGATTGGATGGTTGGGAGGAATGAGTGTTACATTCCCCACCCAAGTTCAAATCTCACTTGCTCTTTACTAGTAATTATTATGCACTTTTATATTCAAACCCAAACCCACTTTAAGAAACCATGTGTGGTTTCACTTTTATCCCCTTTTTTTCAACTTTTACCTTTTTTTTAAGGACAATGTCTTATTTTTTTGGAAAACCCAAATCTACACAAAGTGTAAATAATTTCCAAGGGCATACCATTGTAAAGGTAAAATAACATTTACTGTAACTTCTTGAACTTCCACTTTCCAAATACAAATAATCCATGAATATATATAAAGATTGATAAAATAGATATGATATTTTACAAGATAGACTTTTCCATATTTATAATTGTTTAAAGGGTGTCTAATGCAACTCTTCATAAAGAGTTACACATTTTCACTAATTAATATTATATTATTATTGTTTGTTGTTATTATTATTATGTTTCTATTTCTATATATATATATATATATATATATATATATTGTATTATTTTATACTTATGTGTTTATTGTTATTATTATTTAGGTATGTAACACACTCGATTAGAATAGCCCTAACCTCATCATCAAATTTCATTTTTACAGAACTTAGTTGACTAGTAATCCTATTAAATTATTTTAAATGGTCACCAACAGATCCACCTTCTGACATCTTCATATTAAATAATCAATTGATTAAAAATATCTTGTTGGAATCCTAGGGTTTTTCATAGAGCTTATCCAATGCGCTCATCACACCCTCCATTGTATTTTCTTTCGAAATATTGAAATCCATCGATGAATCCAGGAACAATAGTATTGTTACCAATGCCTTTATGTCAAAAACCTCCCATTCTTCATCCTTCATAGTCGCCGAATCTTTTTTTTTTCCTCCCAACCATATGTATAGATCCTTCTGGTTTTTTTTTTCAAGGCATTTTTCCATAAATTTTCTTTATGGGGGCGTTGCCCTCGAATGCAAAATTTAATGAAGCATAGGATCATCAAGCCTACAAGATTCAAATGGGTAGTTGTAGAAGAGAGAGAAGTAACTGATTAACTCATATCAATAATTCATGGAATATAAAAAAACACTCACGAGACTAATAATTGGAATAATTAATCATAATCCATTAATCAATATTAATCCACACATATTCAATAAATAATATGTAATGCAATGGTTATACATATAGGATAAATTGAATTCCTAAAGAGTAAGTTGAATCTACCAACCTGTACTGACTCATGAGATAACTTAGTGTGGGAAAATCACCACTAGCGCTCACTAATGCAACTCTAGATCACTAAAACAGTTCACACTCAGTTAACTAATGTATAACCATGAGGAAATGCAGGCCTACTTCCCTTGAGTCATGTAAATTGGTGCTAGGATGACTGAGGGTGATCTAACTGATGGGAATTAGAGCATAACCGGACATAACTGAATACCTACTGGAGTCAACTATTTGAAACTATTGGTGTCACTCAGAGTGGGTTCCTAAATTATAGAGATTGATCCCTGGAGCACCAAAACTCATGAAGACATGCATAGTAAGGGGTAGATGTCCCCTAGGTATGTCCAATTTTCACTAGTGAAGTGATAATGACCTCCTAAGCTAGGAAAATGTCAAATAGACTATGTGGTCAAAAGTATGATTAATTAATAATCCCAACACCCCCCTTTAATCCTAACTTTGGACAACCTGATACTTGGAAACTGATTCCAAAGGTCACCCATACAATATAGATGAACAAAAATAACTTCTTAACTAACAAGGAAATGGGGAAAACCTCATGGGAAACCTGCCCTCAAAATAAGCAGGAAAAAACAGGAAAATATTTCTGCAATTTTCACCTCTATGGAGCAGTGATGTAGTGTGATGGTCCTTGTGTGCACTGGTTTCATGGCACTGTGCATGTGAACCTATACAAACTAAATGATTATTTGTGGAGGAATTTTCTTCTTTGGAGGAACGTGAATCTACTCAACTGAATAAGGAACATAAACAACTGCATAATAGATTATGAGACCATGTAGAGCAACTGAGATAGTCTGACAAAAGAGAAAAAGTGCTTGAGAATTTGAACCATGTGAGGTAAAACCAAGAAACTGATATGTTGAATCTTTGAACATTGAACCATGTGAGGTAAACTCATCTCCATACGTGAGGAGCAAGTGTCCAAGCGAATGCAAGAGGTATCCATCTTTACTATGAGGAGATGAGGATGTGATCATGTGAGGAGAAGACATGAGACCAAAGAGAGAGAATGTGTGAGATCTATATTCTGATCCATATTTCAAAAAATCCATGAAATCACAATATTTCATATCATCAAACTCATTAGGAAAAACTAACATCGAATCCCTAGTAGCAATTTTCAAAGAGACTTGAGGTGCCTGATTTTTCACACCAAAATTGATTAGAACAGTCACAAGCATGATTGAAAAGTATTGAAACTTGAAATTTGAACCAAATAAGGTGATATCATATCCAATAATGAGGAGCAAAGGTTCCAAGTGTGCCACTGAGATGGAAGATGCACTATTTTCCCCTTCTTAAATGAAACTTTGAGTATTGGTGCAAGCAATTATGTAGGAATTTGTTGGAAGCACTAGATCAATGAGGGTGAATGGATCACTCCTAAAATATGATATCTATTGCAAAACATCCAAGATATCACTTTTTTTCACACCAACAACATGATTGGAGAGAGAGCAATCAATTTTCTCTTCAACTCCTTGAGCTTTCACTGACAAAATTTGCACATAATTTAGAAGAGAAGAATCATTGGACAATGATTGAGTAGGATGGAAGGAGAGTATTTATTCAGCAATGGAGGTTTGAATGTATTCTTCTGGATTAGTTGTATGAGAATATGATATATCATATATCTCATAAACTTCTGGAGCAACATGAGGAGGAGTCACTACAAGGAGTATTTCACCAATTCAAATTGAATAAGTTGAGGATTCTGTTATTTCTTCATCTTGAACAAATTCATTATAGAGAACTGAGGCCAAGACATTTGAAGGAAGCACACTTGAGGAGGTATTGTATTTTCTCCAGGTATTATCTACTTCTTTCTGCACACCAAAGGCTATATCTAGATTTCTCTAGAGCTCAAGTGGATACTTAGTAGATTCCATGAGATAACGCATATTAGGAGTCATTACCATACACATACTTCCATATGCTCTATCACAGTCATTTAGCCAATCATTTTCCTCTTCATAATATTATTTACCAGATGCAAAATACACATCAAGGAGATCATGGCTCTCGAGATATGCAACCATCTTCAATTTCCACTCAGCATAATTGACTGGTGATAGAAGAGGAATTGATCTTAAATCCATAGAAGTTGGTGTACCTGCAAAAATAATTCAATTTGAATCAAATTAATTCAAACACTCTCTTCTTGAACATGTTCACTTTCTCTGGGTGCTTCACACCAAGATAAAATTCTATGGACATAATCCATAGGGAGCAAGGCAATAATTCCAGGATTTATGTGCAACCGATTGGATTCTGGTGCATCAATGGAAGCTTCTAAGGTTTGATGTTGGCCTTGATACCAGCTCTAGAACCATGTAAAATTCAATGAATCATAGGATCATCAATCCTGTAGGATTCAAATGGAGAATTATAGAAGAGAGAGAAGCAATTAATTAACTCAACTCAATAATTCATGGAAGACAAAAAACACTCATGAGACCAATAATTGGAATAATTAATCATAATCCATTAATCAATATTAATCCATGCATATTCAATAAATAATATGTAATACAATGGTTATACATATAGGAGAATTTGAATGCCTAAAGAGGTAGTTGAATCTACCAACTTGGACTGACTCAGGAGCTAACTTAGTGTGGGAAAATCACCACTAGAGATAACTAATGTAACTCTAGATCACTAAAATAGTTCACACTCAGTTAATTGTTGTGGGTAGGTGAGAAAATGCACCCTACCTCCCTTGAATCATGGAAATTGGTGCTAGGATGAATGAGAGTGATCTAATTGATGGGAACCCGATCATAACTAGATATAACTGAATACCTACTGGAGTCAACTGTTGGACACTGCTGGTGGCACTTAGAGTGGGTTCCTAAATTATAGGGATTGATCCCTGTAGCACCAAAACTCATGCAGACATGCACAATAAGTGATATATGTCCCCTAGGTATGTCCCTTATGCACTAGTGAAGTGATAATGACCTTGTAAGCTAGGAAAATGTGAAATAGACTATGTGGTGAAAGGGAGGATTAATTAATAATCCAAAAAACAAAGCCCCACTGGGGGGGCTCCCAAAAGAATCGCCACGCCCCCTGGACCCCCATGATGACTACAGTTGGGGGGGAATCCCCTCCACACCCCCTGTCAGGTGATGGGATCCAAACACGTTTGAAATAACATCTTTGAATTATGAAGATCAGGCTCCACGACCAACATGGACAAGATACCTGTGACGAATCACTAGATCAATAGATTTTGATCAATCATGTATGATATTTGCCTAAGTAAATATGTGAATATTTATCATATTCATGAAATTTTTCTCCCATATTCTATGTAATTTATTTTAATTTCTTAGCATCTAGATATTTGTTGTCTTGAGTCAGGAAGAACTCTAGAAAATTCCACTTTATTTTAGCCTTTGTTATGGTCTAGTTTTCGATCAAATTCACCTAACATGTAATTTCTATTTCACGGAGACCACCTACAAATTTTTTTATCTATCGACTATCATAATTAATAAGATTAACTTCTCACATGGTTTCATAGACAAACCAGTGTCTTTTCTGATCTTCGTCCCTCTCATAAATTGAAATGTGCACTGAATTATGATAAGCCATATTGATTAAATTTTGATTGCCACTCTGATTACTAACCAAATGAGGATTACCAAATATAGATGTACTTACTTATCTGTGATGATTTTTATACAAATATAGTCAAATTTCGTCTACCGAGTCTTTATCATCATGTTGGATCTCCAGTGAGCTTCACGCTTCAATCGAAACTTGGTTTCTAGCAAGGAGGGTATATCCACGTGCTATGAATAGAATACGTGAAAACATCGGGTGTAAAATTAATCCAGTTACCATGAATTGGTTTCTGTATCATCGATTGATCCATGATTCACCCACTCTCATCTATACAACACCATATTCTACCTTCACCAACTCCATTTCTCACGTCACATTCGATGATCTGTCTTACACTCGAGCCATGATTCAAAAGCATTAGGAATGAATCTATGGTGATCGTAACTTTAGAAATTAAAATATATAATCCTTTTGGAGTTTTCATCATTGGTGGAGTTCGACACCTCATCCTTTCTATCAACTGGTCAACTTTCCCTCGACTTAGGTAGTCACAATATTCTCAACTTATTTCTTCATGTTCCTCTTCTTGCGAAGCATGCTTAAATTGCCCCTCAATTCTTCCCATTTTTTTTTGTCTTTTCTCCCTTTTAATTTTCTAGATATCAGCTTTATTCTTGTGGCTGACCATATATTTTCCCTCGAGTTGATATTTATTTCTCACTAGGATTCATTTCATTTTTATTCTATCAACTATCATCATCTATTCATTCCATGTGGCCAACAACCCCTCCCCATTGTTGACTCGACTACTAACAAGTGATAGGTGTGAGTTCAATAATGATACTTATTTGCTAAGGAAATTTTTTAACTCTTGTTTGTGGACGAAGTTCTCCCAATATTTTTTCCTATTTTTCCAATTTGAGTAGCCAAGGCCCAAAGGAGGTCAAGTTTCAAGTATATGGCTAAATCCCTTTTCAATTAAAAATTTGTAAAGGAAAGACAAAATCACACAAAATAAAACTACTGTGTAAGTCGTTATAGATCATAGTACTAACGTCATCCAACAAAGTTATTTCCTCTATGTATTTCTCTTCATAGAATTCGTTGGCTATATTCTCAACCCACTCATGTAAGTTTGTTTGTCTGTCGTTACAGAGCTTGTGCATTAACAATATTTCATTCTAGCAATATAGTTTGCTCATGAATACTATCGAGAAACTTCTTTATTTCATGATGAATAATCTATATGACTCATTAATGAGATTTTGTGAGAACTTATATTTTTCCTTCACAAGAGCCAACTTGTTTCTTCTGGCATAATTCTAAATGTAGTTTGTGATTCTTATATTCCACCAATCTCGTATTTCCTCCTCGCTCACCATTTATGTATGCATGATAATATTTTAACACAACTCAGTTCTATCAACAAAAGAACCAATGTTATAATCTATAGGATTACATTAGGTTACTAGTAGAACATTGTAACATATATTTGATTACATACATAAATAGAGCAATAAAGAATGAACTAACAATTACACCAATAACAAGTCTTATATTATTAATAGACCATAATGTATAAAATAGGGGATAATAATATCTACAACATAATTCTCAATAGTCTATATATATGGATCATATAATTGGTTATACAGTTGTAATTGTAAAATTGTCTGCTAATCAACTTAACCAACTCAACTAGACCGAGATGACTAGTCGATGGTCAGTTGGGAGGACCTAGTCAACTCATTGACTAGGCTCCTTCAACACTCGATATACTTTATATATCAATTCAAATGAATTTTAAAACCCACTTCTACTAGAGATATCCATATGAACTCACTTCAATTTGAATTTAGAATCACTTGAATGGGACGTCAAACAAATATTTTATCAAAAAAAACTATTAGTTTGTTTAGGTGGCCACCAATTCTCGCCATGTAAAAATGTATTTGTTTTTTTTTATTTGGATTTGATTCATATACATTGTTTATGATTATTTTTGTATTTCTTGGATGAAGGAGTACCAATCACCTTTCTTCCTCTATCATCTCACATCTTATTTTATGTAGGCTCTAAGTTTTTGTAGGTCTTGGAAGGATCCAGAAAGTCAAAATATGAACAAGTGATTTTCAAGATTAAATTTTAAATATTTTTGAACAAGGGTGTGACATCCAAGCATCCAAGACAAGAACGTGTGACATCATGAGATGTTGAACAACTTATACTCAAGGACCAAATTTCTCAAAGCTTACTACAAGTGTCTCAGACACTAATAAATACAACAATAACAAGATTATTTTTCTTTATCATTTCAAGATGGATCAATATAAACATAAATGAAGAATGATATGAAGACCAAGTGAACACCGGTGTCAAATAGAATTCAAAATCATTTTCCACATTCACAGTCCCATTTCTATATATGAATTTGTCCCAAAGACCTATTTCTCTCATTCATTACCACCAAGGTATGCCATTCATTTTCTTTATTCCTAATTTAAGAATATATCCATACCAAAGTCGATACAATTTATTATTTATTTGGTCAATATTAGTCATATATTATTCCAAATACCACTACTACCACACAGACTTCAACCTATTTTTCCTTCACAAGATTACCATACATTCCTTCTCTACCCACTCCTAACCCATAAATTAAATTATCTTAGCTCCCTTACAAAGGTGTGTTACCTTGTGATCCTATCATTTTCCTTAAATAAGAATTTATTGGTGAAAACCTATCTCAAGCACCATCATACCTTGTAGTGCTTTAAAATCAACTTGTTGGTAGAAATTCCTCGGGCATAATAATTTATTATTGTGAAAACCTTTTGGGATCAATCAGACAAAACATGTTTAAAAACCATCTTGTTGGAAGATAAGATTTGAAAAAAGTAAGAGTGGAATCAAAATTCCATCCAAGTTCCTTTGTTCTTCACATCACAAAATTTTCAAGCTTTGTTTCTCCATCAAAATATTGTGCTCCGGATCTCAATCTACTACTCATTATGTTACAAGTTCTAAGTTTCCATATCCCAACTTACAATAAGCTACAAGTACTACAAGATCCATATTCTACATCGTTCTTTCTAATTCAACTTAGTTCAAATCAACATTGTAGACGAACTCGAATATTTGTTGCAAAACTTATACTTGTTATAGATCTCATGGAATTCTAAAGTAGGTGCATGTATGTTTCTTTTATAATATTTAATCACAAATTCATTGAATGCTAGATAATGTACTTTGAAACTACCTTATACTTATTATGATCTTTTTGTTGCTTTCCTACGCCCTTCTTACTTTCCCTTTTTTAAGGATGGAAAATACCTTCAATTGAAGGGGGTGGGGAGAACATTTTGGAAAAAATGTAATCCATACATCATGCTCTCATACTACCCTTTTGACTCTCTGTGAAACAATGGTGATAAACATGATTTTCCCCACACATGATTGTTGTTCCTATAAAAACATTATTAGTTTTCCTAATATTTCCCCTTTGAGTTCAATTATTCCACTTAGAGTATGTTATACATGCCCAAGACATACTTTGACACCTATTAGATCACAACAAAATCAACTAGGTGATCAAGGGAATAAGTAAAACTCAAATTCATATATCAGTATACAATCAATAAAAATGATAGAGATGCATCCCTAATTTATGAAATCCTATGGAAAAGACAGTATTATAGACATATCATAGTTGTAGCCTAAACTTTATTTCTACATTATCCACAAACCTTGAAACTTTGACTAGAAAATGGTGGAATTGATATCATTATTGAAGAGAAATCACTAGTAAAACCTCCAGGCATTTTGGTCACATAGTTGATCATGAAATTGGGCATTATAACCAACAATTTAAGGAGCATAGTAGTAGTTTGAGGAATGGTTATAATAGTAGGGTTATTTTCACCCAAAAAATAGAAATAAATACATTCATTATCTAAAGGATACCAATATAAGGATGATAGGGTTGTTCTTTAAGCATGGTAAATGACTTCCTACCACCCTTGAAGCATGAATAATTTGAGTAGTGTTGCAAAGGTTTCAATGGTTACCAACAAAGTCCTAATGCATAGTCAATGCCCAACAGTCTCAAGGCACCATATTGGGAGGAATTTAAAGGTAAATCCTATGGTAGTTTTAATTAAGGGGGCACCATCTATAAGGAGGCCCTCATTTGTAAATATAAGTATTCCCTAGCAACTAGAAGTCCCTTGTTCATTATAATGCTTGTATTAATGGAAATTTCCTATAGATTGGCACACTTCTATCGAAAGGGCTTGGATTGATTTTTGTTTCCAGAGTAGTAACTAAAAGTTTTCACATCACTAGTACAAAATGAGAGATAGATGACCAGGAAACCAAAAAATTGGTCACCGCCATGTTTTGAAGGTATAAAATATCAAACTTAAGAGAGATGACTAAAAATTATGAAAGGAATGACCAATTGGGTCACGAGATAAAAATATATGACCATACAACAAGTAACTAAATGAAAAATGACCACATAACAATAACATTAAGAATATGAATTGGTCATTTAGTTGGTCATTGTTATTTGTGTCATTCTGACAATGGCAAACTGTAATTTTGACAATGACTTTGTATAATTTACTAAGAGACTGAATCCATCTATATTGTTAGAATTTAGTAAGTTGTAGAACCCCTCACGGATTCAATGGGTTATTCCCTCATTAATGTTTCATCAACTTGATCATTGAGCAATATCGTTTTCAAATAATATATAATGACAACAAATCCTTTGTTATTATAATAATCAAATATGGTTATGCCTCTCCAACGAGTATGCCAAAGTTGTCAATTACCCCCTCTAATGTCGTCCTAGCAATTAGACAAAATATTTGATCGTGATGTTTCAACTAGCGTCATTATACCCATCATTAACATACATCCCCATAGCCATAATTATATAAACCCATAAATTTAAAACAAAGAAATAAGAAATATAATATATATTATTATTATATATAATATAATAATATATATTATATGACATATTTTTTTATTGATTGCCACGATTGATATTACACCCTACCAATTACAAAAAACAATTTGTTTGGAAAGTGCCATTTGATCGTCTTTCGACACCCTAATTGCAACCACTTGGGGGGATAATGACTGGCCTTCATACGCTATCATGGTTCGATATGAAAGAGATGGGTTCAATTCCTCTGGTACTACACATAGATTTATTTAGGCACCACCGACTATGCTGAGTGGAGTTTTTATGGAGTGGTTGTCAATGGAGTTTATTTACCAGTGTTTCGACCATAAAATCACCATTGGTTGGCACACAAGTTTGACTTGGAGGGAGAGGAGGGGTTTATTTGGGTTGTGAGGGCACTATACGGGCTAAATGCAGTTTGAAACGGGTTGAATGGGGCATGAAATCAGTTGAACAGGGCATGAAATCAACGTCTAGGACATTAAATAGCTCACATCGATGTAAAAATTGCAGTTGGGGTTTGTACAATTCACATCTATATATTTGGACTTGTTACAATGGAGAAAAAGGAATCACTAGAAAAAAATTGGAGGCTCCTAAAGAGGCATGCAAAGTTTTCTCTAGCATCAGAGCCTTCTATAGCAGTGAAGTTGAAAAATACATCTTGTTCTGAGGTAAAAAAAATCCCTACTTCCTCTCCCCTTTCTCATACGCCTTGGAAGTTGTATTGTCTATGTGCCTTGGCATATATATTCTCTATGGATGTGGATTTTGTAATGAAATGTTAATTTGGTTGAACTGAAGCCTAAATTTCATAGTTTATATTGATATTTTTATAGTTTGTAGTTACATGAAGCCCAGTTTTCACAGTTTGTAGTGAAATTTTATTATGTACTTAATGTTATCTTCCTCTTGAATTTATAAGTTTTTGTTCATTTTTTTATTCCTACTCTGCATTCCCATCTTCAAATATATTTCACATAGTGAGCACTAAAGGTACCGAATGGAAAGGAAATGTGTGGTTGTGGTTGGAATTATTTTGATAGTGATATTATTTTCCCTCTCAAGGATCAAAACTGAACCTCCCCATCCTTCCTAGGCTAATCAACCATCATATGCAATCAATTTTTCCTCTTCGTTCTTGGTTAGCATTTATTGCTGTGAGTAGCAATAGTCCTTTAGACAGACTTTAGCCCCTCTTTTTTTACAATTTTCTGCCTCGGGATATTTCCCAAACATGGTGTCATTTACAAAGGTATAGAAGAGGAGTTCAAACCTAGGAGAGGGTTTCAGGTTTTCATTCCTTATAGAGGTGGCCTTTAGCATGCAAATTTGGGGTTGATCCCTAGATCACCTCTTCGGGACAGATTTGAATTTTTGTTCTCAAAATATCTTAACAGTAGTTAGAAATAAAAACAATATGATTTCAAGAAAATCATTAAGGACAGATTAAGGAAATCCCCTTGGCATGGGAAAGTAGTAGCCCAGAAGAAGGAACAACTTATATTGAGGTGGAAATGAGGATAAATCTATTCAGAACACTAAGGGATTCCCCACTTTCACTAGATTCGTAGAGAGGGGGAGTTCTAGGACTTCTAGTGGGTGTGCTACTTGAAGCTTGTTTCTCTCTATATCTAGGGGGAACATTCTGTTGGAGTTTGTGCAACTTCAGAATCTATTCTTATTGTTATTGTATTGTACCTCTTACGGGATATGAACTTATTGTAATCAATTATACAAACCCTAGAATAATAATGTAGACCTTGGGGAGCCTAAGCAAGGAAAATAAAAGACAAAATAAAAATTATGTTGCTCCCCCAAGTGAAGTCGGCCCCAGTTAAATTATTAGTGGGAAATATGTATAAATAGGAGGCTCCCCTCCTCATTATTCCACTTAGCAACATCATGACAACACAATGAAGTGCACAATTTTCTGGGAGAGAAAGAAGTTTGCATATACTGCAAAAGAAGACTATTTTCAAGGTACCTATCTTTGGAAATATTTTCCGTATATTCTCTTTCTTCTTCATTGTACTTTGATCTCAAAATTATCACCACTAGAAGAAGGTTGCTGAGTTTTCTTCCATTTGGGTTTCCCAGGATAAAAATACTCATGTTATTGTCGTGTTATTGTTATGTTGTTTTTCTATCTTCTAGTGATCCTATTGATAAATACAATTAATATATACTGTTATAATATTATGAAAATCTAACACATTCAGGGGGGAAACAATATGATAGTTCTCATGGACATCCATGTGGTAGTTATAGAATAGTATGCTTGAGAATACTTCCTTTTAGTAAAGTGGACCAACAAGAAGGCCAATTTACATCTATTGGATGAATAATTAATCTCCACATCAACAAATTATAAAGTGCTATGGTGAAAGAATGAGAGTAGGGAGAATTATTTTTTTCAAATGATCAACATTATCATTATCATCATATGATAGAGTTGACAAAAAAACCTAAAGAAAGACAGGGTTAGAAAATGAATCCTTAATTCCAAGGCCCAACCTTTAATTGCAATACCAAAGCATGCAAGGAAGCCAAATATTAGGTAATATCCATAGAGAAATACTTTAGACTCAATGACTTCCTATCGAAGATCCTAAAATTGCATTTACAATATAACTAGGCGAGCTTCATTATTGTGGAAACATCATACCAAAGTAAAACAATCAAGGAAAATATTATAGGGGGGAATTCTAGAAATTATAGGGGAATATTGAACCTCCTTAAGGACCCACTTTCATCTAGACCCCCAAAATGCATGTACACTTCAATTTTTTTTATATTTTCCATAAATTTGCATTGGGTTCCTTAGCTATTGCAATTTAGTTTCCCACAGTTTAGGTTTAGAGTTTCAACTATTCAACAAAGGCATGAACACACAAAATTACTTATTAAATAAATCATATAGTAATATATATATGATTATATTGTGTTCATGGTTCATAGGTGAAGAAAATCAAATGTTTCCCCACCAAATGATCAGTTTCCCTAGAGGAATGAATAGGAATCAAAGTCCAAGTGCAGGTCCTGGATGCCTTTAATAGAGTCCCCCTTATCTTGGTAACATATCCAAGCAAAATACCATGAAAATATAGTTTTACCATGAAAACAACCCACTGGTGGTGCCCAACCTCTTTGTTACTAGAACTATGTGGTTAATGCGAACAAAAACAGTTTCCCTAGTATATATGGTATAGATCTAGAACAAAATAGAAACAAACATGACATTATTTCCCTAGATATAGTAGGATTACTTGATCGAAATGAATCCTTACCTTCTTACTAAAAGTTGTCCCTGATAGATGGAAATATTTAGCTCAGTTGACATTGAAGAAATGCACAAATTAGAGCCAACAAGAAACAAGGAAACATACAAGATAATCCAACTGATCTATATCAATGACTGAAGAGAAATATAATAAACAATGAATTATACAATGTTTATGGGAAATGGGAAAATCTTACATTAAATAAAATTAAGGAAATATTGCAACCAAAAGAGCCTCTATTTTGTGCTTCTCCCCACAAGTCTTTGTCCTCAAACTTCAATCTCTTTTCCTCTCAATCCTAGAAGAATTTCAATAGCATAAAAGTGCTTTCTTGGTCCTCTCCCAAACCATGAAGTTAAGCTTACGTTTATAGAAGAAAAAGGGGATCAAATGGGTGGATTATTACTTGGAGGAAGTTGAGGGATCATCCCTAGGGATTAGGGGCTTGACTCCCACCTAGCCTAGTTGCTTGGGATAAGCCTCCACGAGGGCTTTCTTCTAGAAATCTCTCAAAAATTCTCTTTTTTACTTTTAATTGGAATCGAATCACTTTGCACACTAGAAATTAGAGTGAGAAAGAGGTGACACTCCTTGTAAAAATGCAAGGAATGTCATTGACACTTTATGTCCACTGGAAACTAGCTTTAGCTCGGTCTTACACCTTCTGTCAAGAAGCAGGGTGTGTCAATGCTACTAGAAATGGGTTTTTGGTAAATCAAAAAATATTCTAAAGTGCTTTTGGCATATATATACTCTAGGTATATATGCAAAATGACAATATTTTGGTTTAATAGATTCACCCCCAAAGTATGAAGCTAGAGGGATGTGATAGGTGAAATGCTTTGATAGATGTGGTTTGGAAGATGAAGAAAAATACTGTTGGTTGAAGACTTTTTACAGTACCATATACTCTCAACCATGTATTTTGAATGAATCAAGATATGGATGTCGACCAATACATTGCAGATCCATGTATAAATTATTGTGTCACAACTACCATTAGAGGAAATTTGAGGTCTAAAATGGGCCTCCTAAGGAAAATAATAAAATAATAGTTATTAATTTTGGAGGAAGACTGATAAAACTACTCTTAATGTTCGTATTTTTGACATATCTCCCTATTTTTTTACTCAAATTCTAAGCAGGAGAGCCCATTTGATGCGGAATTTAATTCCACATCCAACGAGTACCCACACTGCATACTTTTTACGGACCCTACTACCCCAAAAAACAAGAAATACCTGAAAAAACATGATGATGCATCCTAATCATGTTTTTTTAGGTATTTCTTGTTTTTTGGGGTACCGAGGTCCGTCAAAAGTATGCAGTGTGGCTACTCATTGGATGCGGAATTAAATTTCGCATCCAACGAGCTCTCCTGCTCAGAATTTGAGTAAAAAAATAGGGATATATGTCGAAAAATATGAACAAAAAAAGTAGTTTTCTTTTATGACAAATATGTCAACTCAACCATTATGGTTGACTCATTTTATTGAAATTCTATTGGTTCTTGAATTTCAACTCACAAAATTTCTTGTTGGCACATTTTCTAATAAGGCCCATTTTAGACCCCAAATTTCCTCTAATGCAACATACAATGTAGATCCATGACAATCAAGACTCAAATTTGAACATCGCTACTAGACATACATTGTAGATCTATGCCATCATGAATCAAACTTGAGAATAGCCACTAGACATACATTATGTATCTATGCAGTGACACAAAAGAGTCTATCACAACCTGGGGAGAGGAAAATATTCAAGTGAATGCCTGAACACTTAGGGTCTTCATCCCAATCTCGAATAATGCAATTCTATCCATGTGAAAATAGTTATTGATGTTGAACATGGTAGAAACAGCTTGGTTACTGATCATTAATGTATAACGTTAACAAGTGTGAGGGAAAACACCATTGATGTCAATTATTCCCAAGGTACCCTAGTACATTCCTCTAAATGTGAGTAAATCAGTTGAAGTTGAACAATCGTTAGAATCTTTCAATTAGAGGAAAATGATGGAAGCCTACAATCGAAAGTGAGGAAATATACCATTGAGGCATGTAGGATTCAACATACTAACTGGTTACTATGACCAATTCTTGGATGATGTGCTGATTTCGATGGGCATAGACTCGCTGAAGGAGGGCCATGATGTTTCCCCCATCATCGACATGAAACTGGAAAAAAATTTGTTTGAAGTGATATTGATTATGGAGAAACCATGGGACTAACTTAGAGATAACCGACACAAAGGGAGGTAAGGTAACTGCAAAGGTTGGTTGTGGTAAAATACTCCCCTTAAACATTTAACAAAACAAAAATTGACTTGGAATCATTGACTCAGGGAGGAAGAGACTAGACATAATGAAAAGAAAATATGATGCATTCTTTGAATGACTCAAGGGAGTAAATTGACTCGAGGACAAGTTGATAACCCAGCTATTTGAATGAAATACAGACATGTACCATGTTCAAGGGTGACAATAAGACTCCATTAATACAAATGAAAAATGTTTTCCCATTCCCTTAATTTCCCAATCATTATGGATGCGTACCTATTTGATTTTTAATGAGCTTGAAAATGGTAACAAACGCTCGATATATCTCATCGCGGTATTATTCCAACCTCATATGTTTTATGAACCTAACAAATGACGGGTTTAGTCCCAAAAATGGTCCTTCATTGTTTGATTTTTGACGAGTCCAAAGAAGGTAAACTTGGTGTCGTTTCATGTCTAGAGAGCCTGAAAGGACCAAAGAAGACTCTAATGTGGACCTTTTTTAAAATTTAGTCCCCAACTTCCAAAAAACGTATAAAGTAACACCTCAGAGAACTCTTCTAGTTATGATTAACTAGAGTGTACCTTTTTCATAAATAAGTCTAAACAAGTTTGCTTAGTGATATTTTCATGTTTAGAGAGTATGAAAAGAGCTTAAATACAACTACAAGGGGTTCCTTTTTCATATAGGTTTTATGACTCTGAAAAAGTGATAAAAGTATACTTGACACCTTTAAGCTTTTCCATCTTGAAAAGGAGCTTGAAAAAGTAAAAAAAAACTCCTATGTTGCCAAAAGTTGTTCAATTCATCCCGAAATCTCCAAAAATAGGTATTAAAACTATTTTCGATTCAAAAAATTAGTAAAATGGTAAAAAACAAAATACACTATTTAAATAATTAAAAATAAATTTATATATTTTGCCCAAAAATATAATAAAATGTCCAAAAGTAACTAATTTTTACGATTTGGTTTTTACCATAGAGCTTTGAGTAAAAAAGGTGCTTTTATAAGTGATTTTGTTGTGGATATTGTAGGAGCTTCGGTCAACCTTTTGGCATTCCGTTGGATCTAGGTAAATCCCCTTCCCTTCCTCTTTCATTTGATGGTAGAATTTCATGTTTTAGTTAGCATTTTAGTTAATTTTTGGTTTTTTTCTTGGGGGTTAGGAGCGCGTCATAGACAATGCTCCGAGTCCCTTTTGGGAAGTGCGTCAACGTACCTTTCGAAAGGGGAAAAGGTGTCATCCCCGATCTATCTAAAAGTGTTAAGTGTGTCGACACCCTATTCATATGGGGAAAGTGTGTCGGTGTCCCCAAAATTTTCAAAACCATAGAATTAAGTGAAAAATTGAAAATATTTTGATAACGAATGTTTCTAATGGTTGTTTTAACTGTCTTATGCAGGTTTATTGAAACAAAAATGGTCATTTGGAAGGAGAGGGAACATGATCTAGATGATTCTCAAGCCAATAATGATCCCATTGGATTTAAGAGAGTGTGGAATCTTAAAGTTCTTCCGGATTCTGAGTATGAGGGTGCATGTCTGCCTATTGGATCACTTGATCTAAATGTGGGATATAGAATAGTAAAAATTCCAAGTTGGAACTCACATTCTCACCCTAGATGTGGAATACATCTACCAGTATCTTAAGACGAGGGAACCTTGTGTTATTCTCCAGGCCAACAGGGGGATATATGATGATATATTATCTCATAGATGGATATTGAACCATTGGTACAAAGTCTCAATGTGGGAAAATGCCCATAAAAAATGTGACAAATCATCCCCTTAGGACCGTTCTTTTCACTATTGAGAAGGTGGTGGTTAGTTGGGATTCCCATCAAATCATGTGGTCCCAGATTCTTTATGCCTTGGAGTGTAATGGCTCCAACTATCTTCAATTGGAGTGAGGGATGCTTGGTGAGTCTATAGGATGAACTGAAAAAATTCTGACAAGGAGAACTAAAACAGTTTGAATATGGTGCCATTGTGGTCTCTTTATTCCTTGAGCGAGTTCCACTACTACATCCATAGGTACCCTTCAATGATCTTGAGTCAAAGGACCCTCACATGTTGATATGGTTCAAGGTTATGGAGTGACATGGAAAATGTGGACCAACAATCACCTACAGATCTGTATTCTTCACATGGTTGTGTGGTCAGTTCCTCATGGTTCACAATTATGCATATTTAAGTACTTACTTCAGGGGTGATCCAAATTTACTGCTTTCTGAGGATGATCAGTGGGGAAAGATAGGTAAGAAATATTCCCTCTTTTGTTTCTTTTCATTTTTTTATATTTCATTTTTTTTGTTATACTAAGACTTCATGTTCTATATTGCGGACATTGGACCATCACGACCAACTAGGTCATCGCCTATTGAGAGGCAAGGAGCAATTCGAGAGATAACGGTCTAGAATATTGAGGCAGAGGAGGAGCTTCAAGAGATTGAGAAGAACCTCCAGATACTGACTGTGGATGTCCTAGATATCTCCATAGATGACTTTCCCCAATGTTACCAATGCCACACAGCTGGATTTTTTGGTCACTTTGGAGGACTACTTCATAGGGTGGCTTGGGCCATCATGTGTTACCATGAGCACCAAGATTAGCTAGGAATAGTAGTTATGTCTTATTATAGTATTGCATTGAAATATTTTGAGTTTCATATTTTTTCATTTTGATGTACTGAAAGCTACGAGCTTTATATTTTTCCCTAGTATCTGTTTGTAAAACATTTTCATGATAAAAAATGATTTTTTACAAAAATGATGGTATGTGTATAATGGTGTGTTTGTACATGAAAAACTGCTTATTTATATGTTATTTTTACATATGTCATCTATCTCGAATGAATATTTAGTATGAGCTATATACCAATTCAAAACATAATTGGCTAATGAATCGACAACTACATTCATTTGCCTTGGAATGTGCTAGTATTGAATAAACTCAAAGGACCTTTCAAGAAGTCGAATGCTTTGAAATAACCAAGTAAGCAAGGGATTTCAAATAGTTTAGATACGGTTTAATTGAGAAACAACAAGTTCTGAATCTAGGTAAACCACAACTTGACTCACATAACTTGACAAAGAATCAGTTAATAGTCCAATCATCGCATGGTATTTGACAAGATTGTTCGTTGCAGGACCTAAGCAACTTCCACCTGAGCTTACCAAATCAATCGTAGGGGAATAAATTACCCATGCCGTTGATGCAAGATTAAAGTTATTCCAACTAAAACCATTCAAAAATCATGAATATAAGGCCATCTTCACATTAAATCATGACACTATATAAGCAGTCGTAACTAGGATGAGTCCTAAATACAAAAAGATTCAACACACTATATTAACAAAATGTTAAGCATAGTACCTTTTGAAGCAAATCCCTTTTTGGGGCTCACATAAAGGTATCCCATCATAGTCAATCAACTCATAAACCCGTTTTTCTAAAATAAAACTCACAATATAAGGACCATGCCACATGGATTCTAGTTTTGCACCTCGTAATTTATTGTATTTTGGGTCTTAAATCAAAACCAAATCACCTTCATTATAGAGGAGAGGTTGAACGAATCAATCATATTGAGCCTTAACTCATCTTTTTTGTATCTCATTTTCCAGGGTTGCATCTCGACGAGTTTCATCAAGTTTGTTCAAGTATAAAAAACATTCTTCCTATGTTGTGGTTTTGGGTAGGAGTTCTACAACAAGTTTTAGAGAAGGGATTTCACATTGGATATGTAGAGTTGCTTCCAGTCCATACACCAATTGAAATGGTGTGAAATTGGTTGACTTTTTTTACCGTGGTTCTATAAACCCATAATCCCAAGAATAATTGTAAGTTCCATCTAGACTTAGAGTTCCCTACCATTTGTTGAAGCATGTTTTTTACAATTGTATTGATAGCTTCAACTTGTCCATTGGATTGAGGATAGCAAGTTGTCAAGTTATCATGACAAAAACCTAGTTTAGCGCTTAATTCTGACATCATTTGGTTCCTAAAATGAGAGCCATGACCAGTAATGATGTCTTTAGAAACCTCAAACCTAGTGATAATGTGGTTAAATAAAAATAGGGAAACATTTTTACCATCTTCATCATATGTGGGCATACCCTCATCCCATTTAGTAAAATAGTTGACGACGGCGCTAATTTAACCATGCCCCCTTCCTAAGGCAGGATTACAATGCATGAAATCAATTCCCCATTTTGAAAAGGGACCACAAAAAATTATGGGATGTAGTGGAGCAGGATGGGTGCACTTTTTGGATTGAAAAAATTGGCAAAGCGTGCATTTCTTAATGTCTTCAAAACAATATTTGAATATATAAGGATAAAAGTACCAAGCGTGTTGTATTTTATGAGTTGTACCCATCCCGAAAACATGACCACCCTAGGCTCCAGAGTGGCAGTGATTTAACACAATTTCATCTTCATCATGAGTTAAAAAACATTAGAGGATATAATCAACGCGACAACGATATAATGTATCATTAATGATAAGATAGTACTTGGCATGGTGACGGATACGATGACATTCATCATGGGATAAAGTAGGCTGAAAATGTTGCATCTAGATAAACAAAATAATATCTCCATACCATGGGTCAGACGTACTAATAAGGAACAAATATTCATTGGGAAATGAATCAATGGGCTATTATTCCTCAGTAATACGGGGAAGATCACACATTAGCTTAGAAAAAACTAAAGCCTTTTTTGAATTGGATTTATCGAATTCTAGCTCAAAATCCTAGAGGATAACAATCCAACGAGAATAATTGCCCTTTAGTACTTGAAAGGTCAGAATGTAGTACACGGGATTAGAATTTGTGAAAGTAGTTGTTGTGCAGAGAAAAAACGTAACGATGAAACTTCTGGACTGCGATGATCATAGCCATAGCTAACTTCTCAACATGTGAATAACAAGTTTCAGAATCAAGAAGTCTCTTACTTAGAGAATAGATCACATGTGCTTGGTCATTGTTGTTGAAATACTGAGAGGGGGGTGAATCAGTATTTGTACAATAATAATAATAAAAATTTAATCAAAAGCAGGTTGCTGATCACCAATCACAGCACATCATCAGTATGTATAAAGACAACAAGATGCATAGTACACAACAGTTTTTAACGTGGAAACCCAAGCTCTGGGGTAAAACCACGGAAGCGTCTTTAATAATAGTTGTCCAGAAATAACTGAATGAAAGGAACAACTGCCTTATTATATAGACTTCAATTTTCCAGCTTCAACTGGAAGGAGGCTACGACCTCCTGATTTACAGGCTACGACCTGAAGGAAGCTACCACTCCCTAGTTTTCCGGCTTGCACTGGAAGGAGGCTACAACCTCCTTTCCTTTCCCCGTCCTGCCGCCCTGATAAGAAGAATATTGCCAAACCTGTGGACCTGTCACACACCAAACGCTGCTGCTGATAATCTCTGTTCACTGGTCACTGCCAAGTCAACCTTATCACTAACACACACACTGCCAAGTCAGCCTTATCACTGACACACTCTGTACCATACTGCACAACCTGTAAATCTGTCACATACCAATCTCTGAATCTGCTTGTGCACACCGTTCACTGCCAAATCATCCCTGTCTACTAACAAGTATTTTTACTACCATAACCTTGTACACCTCACCATACACGATAAGTGATTCTTCACTACTTTGACTGAATCATAAGACATGCATCATTAAGCATCAACGTCAAGTATGCATCATAGTGCATAGAGGAAAGTCATCACATCATGCCATACATGTTCATGATAACATTTTGAAAAGCATCATGTATCACAGCCCGGATTTTCTCATAACATTTTAGAAAAGCATCATAATCTTTTTGATATCATATACTTGTTTACTGATGTTCATACTACTTTCCCACAACTTCATTTAATCAAAACTGTTCATATTTGTCATTGGACTGTGCATAGCTTTATTAGATACATACCTTATACAAGCTTTGACGAAACTCGGACTGAGGAAGCCTTGGACGGTAATAATTAAGGTTCTATGCTGCCTGCAGACTATTCACTTCTTTAGTGAAACCTTCAGTTCAACCTCCTTCAAATTATTGCACTTGATGATGAGTAAAAGCCTTGACTTAAAACAAAAATTCAGTGGAAAAATCAGGCATGCAGAACTCTGCTAATTAACCCCAAACATGAGCTTATTCTTGTCCTGTATAAATTCGGGACTGTCACAAAATATGGCAGCAATAGTATATCTCAACCTCGGGGTTGTGGAGAAGGTGGCTAACCAAAAAAAACTTGTCTATTTTGTGCATGTCAATCTGTCCTCAACAGTTGCTTGTATGTATGTAATATGAGAGAGCAGTAGTAGCATATTAGAGAAGCCAACTAACCAAGAGATCTCCACAAACTTGATGACATTGAGCCCAGAATATCAGCAGTATTGAAGGTTCAAACTTAGATTGTAAGGAAGGTCTGTGGGCACCATACACCCCCAAAAAAATATCCCAAAACTCAGCAAAAATTCTTCCTTTTAACTGTAAATTCTGCTGTCACTTATCCCAGCGAAATTTCTTCCTAGCACTATAAGTTCATATCCAAGAGATGGCTTGATCAGTGTGTATGAAATTTCTTCTTGGCACTTTCACAGCTACAAATTTGGAACCGAGGAGAGTGCTAGGTCTTATCAAGAGCTAGCTAATTTGATTCTCCAGTTCTTGAGACTACGAATTTTAACTGTTTTCACAAAAAAAATTGCTGAATGCAGTAACTAAGCTTGGCACTACATTCAATAATGCTCACACTCTATAAATAGTGAAGCACACTATGTTCAACTCCTTCATTAATTGATGGCCTCGTTTCTTGACCATGGATGAAGTCTGTGAATAACCTTGGCGTTTACATGATAATCTGATCTAATGGTGCCCCACGGGAACTTCCAAATTCAGATTCGGTTGCCAATTTTTCTTTACCAATCTCTGTCCACAACCCAATAGAAAATATTTCAATCCAACATTGACAGCGAACCAAAATTCAAGAGGGAAAAATCTGTGTGGAAATAAACGTCACAAATACTCTGAGAAATGCAAACCATCGAACATCTATCTCTGATCAGCGAGAGTTATTAACTTTACTTCAGATAAAAAATTATAACACAACTCAACTCCTTAGTTCAGCCACATCCCCATTTTAGACAAATGAAGGTTTATTTATATGGTTCTCTCAGTCCAAATCACCTTGTTTTGAGGTTATTTTCATGTTGATAGCGTGAAGGGAAAAATTGTTACGGGGCTGTTTCCTTTTTTTTTATATTATTCAAAGTGAAGTCACTCCCCCTCTTTTGTTTTATTATGATAAATGTTTTTAAGAGAAAACAAAATTCTTTAAAAAATAAATTTTAAAATATGTTTTGACATAAGTTACCAATTTTTAATTTGTTTTAACTTTTTAGGGGTTAATTTTCATTTAAATTATTTTAATATTAATATTGTTTTATTTATTAAATATTTTAATATTAATTTTAAATATTTTATTAATGTTTTAAGGTTTTAACAAATAAAATAGGTTTTATAATTTAATCTTGTTAATATTTTGATTAAACCAACTTGGGGGCACTTGACCACTCTCCAGGAAGCTCAGGGCTTTTGCCATTGTCCCAAGGGCTCCAAGGGCTTCAGACTTGGGCTTGGACAAAGTCAAAAGGTCTCCTTTGATGCTGACATTTACCCAACCCCACAGAGGCTCCTCAAGGGGCACCAAGACACATTAACACACACCTGTTGGCATCAATGACAATTTAGTCAACAATCTCCTCCTTTGTCATTGATGACAACTCCAAAGCTCCCCCTTCGAATGATCTTCCTTTGACCACACAACTCCCCCTTAGATCATGCTTCTTTTACCTACCTTGCTCAACTTTTTCTCCCCCTTTGGCATCAATGGCAAAGGGTACTTTTGTCATGTTCCCCTTATCATATTGTAGTGTTGTTGAAGATGGATGAATTCAATTAGGAGATAGTATGACTCCCAATTTTTCTTTGAGGTACTCAAAAGTCTCTCTTGGGAGAGGCTTAGTGAAAACATCTGCAACCTGTTCTTTTGTCCCGACATATTCCAACTTGATATTATTTTCTATGACCTGTTCCCGAAGAAAGTGAAATTTGATAGGAATGTGCTTGGTCTTGGAATGCATAACTGGATTCTTGGAGATACTAATGGCACTCGTATTGTCGCATAGAATAGGAATCGGTTCATTGCATGTCACATGTATGTCTTGTAGGGTTTGCTTCATCCAAAGAATCTGAGTACAACAAGCTGCTACTGCTATATATTCTGCTTGTGCGGTTGATAAGGACATTGAATATTGCTTCTTACTTGACCAAGATACCAGACAACCACCTAAAAAGAAGGCCATTCCACTAGTGCTTTTTCTATCGTCAACACATCGTGCCCAATCTGCGTCTAAATATGCTATCAATGTCAGATCATTCCCTTTTGGATACCAAAGTCCAAAATCCATAGTTCCTTTGAGATACCTGAAGATCCTTTTAACTGCTATAATATGATTTTCTTTTGGGGCAGCTTGAAATCTTGCAACTTGTCCAATGGCTTGCATCACATCTGGTCTGGAGGCAATTACATATAGTAGAATGCCAATCATTGACCTATAGAGCCTTTGATCAACTTCCTTAGATTCATCATCTTTGCTTAGCTTACAACCGGTGATCATAGGGGTACTCACAGGTTTACAGTCTTCCATCTGGAATTTCTTCAACATCTCCTTAATGTATTTTGTTTGGGTAATAA
Source organism: Pseudotsuga menziesii (assembly GCA_001517045.1). Lineage (NCBI taxonomy): Eukaryota > Viridiplantae > Streptophyta > Pinopsida > Pinales > Pinaceae > Pseudotsuga > Pseudotsuga menziesii. The sequence continues at coordinate 27,241 of LPNX011050644.1, read as the reverse complement.
AGATGCCTTATATTCTTTGAGATATCTGGAGTCCGAAGAAGAAGGTCAATTCACCGAGTAATGACATTTCAAACTCTTTTTGCATGTCTTTAGCAAATTGTTGACTCAGTGAATCATCATCACTTCCAAATATGATATCATCAACATAAAATTCAATGATGAGTATGCTTTCATTTTCTTGTTTGATGTACAAATTGCTATTTGCACTTCCCCTCTTAAACTTTTGTTGTAGTAAGTACCTGTCCAATCTGGAGTACCAAGCTCTTGGAGCTTGTTTTAGACCGTATAGGGCCCTTTTTAGTCTGCATACATAGTCCTCATTTTCTGAAAGTTGAAATCCTTCTCATTGTTCGATATAGACTTCTTCTTCCAATTCCCCATTTAGAAAGGCTGATTTTACATCCATCTGATATACTTTGATGTCTTTGGAGCAAGCGTAGGCTAATATCATCCTGATAGCTTCCATTCTGGCCACTGGTTCATATGTTTCTTCAAAGTCTATTCCTTCGATCTGAGCATACCCCTTACACACCAATCGAGCCTTATTTTTTATTACCTATCCATCTTCATTCATTTTGTTTCTGAAAACCCATTTTGTGCCAATAAAATTTTTGTTATGTGGTCTTGGAACAAGTTCCCAAGTTTCATTCTTCTTGATTTGATCTAGTTCTTCTTCCATAGCTTTAACCCATTGTTCATCTTTACTGGCCTCTACAAAAGTTCTAGGTTTAGTTGTAGACAAAAGAGAGAAGTGTACCTGCTCATTTCTTCCGGATTGTCTTCTTCTGGTTTCTATTCCGACATCCTTATCACCAATAATCTGATTTGATGGATGATTCTTATGGTACCAATTCTTAGGTGATGGATGATATTTTTGTTCTTCTTGTTCGTCAGTTGGTTGATTCAGTTCTTCATCTTTCATGAGTTGCTCTTCATCTTCATCAGGTTGTTCTTCCATTTTAATTTTATTCATACCTATTTTCTTGGAACCTTTCTCTTCTTCATCGTCTGATTCTTCTGAGTCTTCTCTGGATGATGTTAGTCTTCCTTCAACTATCTTCACGTTAATGCTTTCAATCACTTTGTCTAATCTCAGATTGTAGAATTTGTAAGCTTTCCTCTTGGATGAATAGCCAACAAATATGCCCTCATCTACTCGAGAGTCAAATTTTCCAATCTTCTTATCATCTCTTTTGATGTAACACTTGCTTCCAAAGATTCTAAAGTGTTGTACACTTGCTTCTCTTCCAGTCCATAGCTCATAGGGATTTTTATCATTTTTGTTTCTGAGTAATCCTCTGTTTAAGATGTGTACTGCTGTATGAATTGCATGTCCCCAAAATTTGTCATTTAACTTGGATTCATTCAACATGGTTCGAGCCATCTCCATTACTGATCTATTCTTTATTTCAGCAACTCCATTTTGCTGAGGTGTTATGGCTACTGAAAATTGTCTCTTTATTCCATGCTCTTCACAGTACTTGTTGAATTCGTCAGAAGTGAATTCTCCACCGTTGTCAGATCTAAGACACTTGATTCGTGATCCTGTTTCATTCTCGACCAATTCCTTGAATGTTTTGAAACATCCAAATGCTTCTGATTTCCTGTTGAGAAGACATACCCATGTCATCCTGGTATAGTCGTCAATAAGTAGAATGAAGTATTTCTCACCATTCAATCCTTTGCTTTTGGTTGGTCCACATAGGTCAGTGTGAACAAGCTCCAAAGGTTTTGTAGAAGAATGCTCTTTCGTCTTAAAATGCACTCTTGTTTGTTTTCCATGTTGACACTGTTCACATACAGAGTTAGCAGGTTTTGTGACTTCTGGCATATTTCGAACTGCTTGGTTTTTGTATATTTTGACCAAATTGTCACACTAGTACATGTGATCAGTTTTGCCACGGCAAAAACGTGGCAATATCCACGGATAAGCGTGGATATTGCCACGTCTAAGTGTTTTTTTTCTCGTGGCAACTTTTTTGTCGCAATAGCGACGACCCCTAATTTTCCGTTGATACAGCGACAATGTTCTATAACTATTTAGATGTCTAAGCCGTCACTATAGCGACAAGAAGACGTCGCTATAGCGATGGAAAAACCCCAGGTATAGCGACGGGAATGCTATACCTGCGATGGTCAGACTTGAAAAAGTTCCACGGCACACCGTCGTTGTATCCACACCGAGCCGTCGCTGTATCCACGCTTTTCCATCGTTGTATCCACGGCTGTGAATTTTTTTAAAAATTTTCGTCGCTGTATCCACGGCTAGAATTGTTTAAAAAAAAATAGAAATGTATTAAGCCCAATTCCATGTGGAAGTATCAATCAATCAATTTTACACTCCCGTTCCTATGTGAGCTGGAAACTGTATCAGAAACCCCAAGGATCAATAGTGTCTCTCATTTTCAAATGAGTATCTGTCTAATTTCATCAAACTATATACTAAAGAGTTAAACACTGATGATCCATTATCAATCAACTTTACACTCCCAATCCCATACGAGCTGGAAAATGGATGTTTTCCAATCTGATCTACTACTCTTTTGAGACAGCCAGAGTCTCGAGGTCTTTTGGCACTGAAACTGAACGTGCTTATGTGCCTACAATGCCATGTGTATATTGTCATAAAATATTGGTAGTCAATGGACTACCAAACTATGCCCTCGTGTGGAGCATAGTTTGGTAGAGCTTATGAAATATATGTAATTCGTTTGGAATGGGCATGCCTTAAAAATCAAACGTCTTGGATACAAACAAGCTGGGAAGTCACAGCAGCAATCAAGTGTGTATTTAAGACTCGGGCCAAAAGAAACAGAACACCAAATTAGCATTGATGGCATGGTGAAAAGCAAAACAAAACCATTGGACATAACAATGATGGGAGAATTTGCTAATTTCCTAAATTCTTCGTACTCAA
>LPNX011050644.1:0-14215 GCA_001517045.1 Pseudotsuga menziesii | reverse complement strand
ATACAACATCCTGCAAAACATTTGACTGTGAATTTAAGGACCTTTCAAACATTATGATAAAATAGGCTCTTCAACTGTACATAATACTTATTCTTACACCTTGTCTTCATGAAGCAACATATTTGGAATACCCTTGTTGATTGGAAATCGCCTTCCAGTTTCAGGGCAAATCAGGGCACCTTCTTCTAGGTTGAATTCTAAAAGAGCATGATGAAACCTGTGCAAGAAATCATCATTTTCTAACATACTTGCATATGCTTGTTCTGGGAGATCATTCTCATCCATCTTCTTTGCTGCATCGTGGAGAGCCTTCCATTCATTCTTTGGGAACATATGCTTCAAGAAATCAGGGTTAAATGGAACCTCCTTTGTCACAAAATTCTCAACTACCAACTCCAACGGAAACCCTCAACCTAAGTTCCTAGAGCAACTACAACAACCTAGATCCTGGTCAATAACCCATTCCAGGGCCATATCTCGTAGCTTCCCTTCATGTGGTTCCAGGCCCATATCCACTTATAGGTATGTAGCCACTTCGAACAAGGAGGGGCCGGCTGTAAAGTAAAGGGGCATTCCACTTGAAAAGCCATCCCAAAATGAAATAAACCAGCGCAGCTGGATTAGGTGTTCATCAAAATAACTGAAGGGGCTCTATTGGAATCCGCATTGGCAGAGGATACAAGATTGGGAACGCTATGAGCTGATTTGGTCTATGAGTTGAGTTCCCCCATGGTCACTCCTCCATGAGAGACGCTGTTTTAGGTTCGAAAGATCATCCATGGCCGGTTATGGCATACAAAATTCACCAAAAAAAACAAACATAACCGCGCGCACTGAACAAAATTCACAAAAAAATCAAACATAACCACTTAAACTCTTGGCCGTCGCTGTATCAACACCTTGACCGTTTTATAAGTCAACAAAAGACGGTGCTGTCGCTATAGCGATGGTCTGGCGTGGATACAGCGACGAAAGTCAGGGCTTCTTAAAAAAAATTGTAAAAATGCATAATTTACCCTTGATTTTTCCACGAAAGTAAAACTAACGTGGAAAACTAACGTGGCAAAATTGATCACATGTACTAGTGTCAAAATGTATATGCCCCATTCTTCTGTGCCAAAGCCAGCTTTCATCTTCTTTTCCCAAGTGACATTTTTCAGACTCAATCTCATCTAACACATATATGTTGTTTGGAGTCCTAGTGGCTATGGCTACTGACTTCCTTGATCCTTGATTTCTTATTTTACATCCTTTTGAGTTGAAGATGAGTTCATGACCTTGATCACACATCTGACTGACGCGTAGCAAATTATGTTTCATGTTATCTACAAGCAAGACATTTTCAGCCAAGGAGTTTTTACTTCCGAGCTTTACTGTGCCCTTTCCCAATACTCTTGCTGAATTGTTATTTCCAAATGATACAGATCCTTTATCTTTTTCAATATTTACGAAAGCATCTTTGTCACCTGGCATATGCTTGGAGCAACCACTATCAACATACCGTTTTCCAGAGCTGTGATTCTAGGCTTGAAGAGCAATACCACATTCATAGTTGTTGTTATTGTGTTTAATCCACACCTTGTTGGGCAAGTCCTCATTTTTTACTGTTGGTATCCTTGTTCTGCAATTTCTGGCTATATGACCAAAGTTGTTACACTTGTAACATTCTATTTCTGATCTCAAGGGATCAAATCGGTTGTTGTACTGTGGTCATCTAAGGCTTGCAAGGTTATTCCTTGTCTTAAAGTTTCTTCTTTGAAAAAAATTTACAGCTTTGTGTCCAAATCTTCCACATGTAAAGCAATGCCCATAAAAGAAGTATCCATACCTGGGAATATATGGAGGAGGTGATTTTCTGTGATCTGATCTTTCTGCTAGCCCTTTTTCTAATACAGGTTGTTCTGGCTGACGTTCGATCTCTTCTTCATTCTTGGAGTCTTTGACAATGTTTGCATACCTTCTTGGCTTCTTTTCATTATCTGTCAACATTGAGCTTGAGGCTTCATTTGTATTCTGCTTGTATCCTATGCCGGTCTTATCGAAGAATGACTTTTGATTGCTGATGATTTGTTCTAGAACCTTGGAACTGTTGTCATAACCCTTTGCGATATCTTTCATCTGCAGCTTGTTCTTCTGAGATACTATCTCAACCTCATAGTTCTCCTTTTCTCTTATATTTGTCATTAGTTGTTCAGTGAGAGAGTCTTCAACTCGTTTGGATTCTTCTAGTTTGGTCTTCAAGTCAACAATAGTTTGTTCAAATCGTTGTTCCTCTTCCTTAAGCAATCTATTTTCTTTCCTGACTTTCTTCAGCTCTTTCAAGGCACTTACAAGTTCAGCCTCAAGATCTACCTCTCCTTCATCTTCAGATTCTTCCTTACTATTATGATCCTTATCCGAACTTATTGCCATAAAGAGTACCTTGTCTGGTTCATCGTCATCATCAGAATCACTGTCACTATCGGAGTCACCACTGGATGAGTTATTGTCTCTTTTTGTGTAAATAATTTTATTCTTTGCAAACTTTCTTCTGTTCTTATTCTTGTAATTATTGTACTTCTTGTAGGGTTTAAAACTATCATCTTCTTCACTATCTGATTTCTTTGCATATGGATATCTAGAAGCAAAATGACCTATTTTTCCGCATGAAAAACATTTAAGAGGTAACTTACCTTTGTATTTTCCAGTGCCTCTCTTTAATTTACGAACAAAGTTGACTATTTCTTCATCATCAGATTCATCACTTGTCGGTTTGTCTTTCATTGATTTGTTCTTCCCAGCTTGTTTGGAGGAGACCTTGAATGCTGCTTCCTTTCTTGACGTATCTTCATCTTCAATTCTCATTTCGTAAGCTACTAAAGTTCCATGCAACTGATCCACTGTCATAGTATCTAGATCTGTTCTTTCTTCTAAAGCAGAGATCTTGGGGTTGAACCTTTTGGGAAGAGTTCTTCGAATTTTCCGAACAACTATAGTCTCCTCAACCTCTTCTCCTAATCCTCTGATGGTATTCATGAGCTGATCAACCCGAAGAATATAGGCTGCTATGTCTTCATCTTCATTCATTCTTAGCTGTTCAAATTGTTCCCTGTAAGTTTGAACTTTGGCTTCTTTGACTTTGTGGTCTCCTTCATATGTGGTTTGGAGTTTGTCCCACATTTCCTTTGCAGAGGGATAGTTCATCACTTTGTTGAATCTAGATTCGTCTATAGCACTTAGAAGATGGTTTCTGGCCTTTGATTTGTTTTTGTATTGAGCTAGCTCATCTGCATCAGTTGGCACGGTCTTTGGTACTTTGTACCCATTCTCGATACTCTGCCATATTTGGATTCCTTCAGCTTCTATGAAGGCTCTCATTCTTATACTCCAGAATGCATAGTTTCTCCCATCAAACAAGGGTGTTCTAGATTTGCTTTGTTTAGAAAATTTCCCCATGATTACCTTCCAGCGGTTGGTCTGTTCTGAAGGAACCTGGCTCTGAATCCAATTGTTGAAATACTGAGAGGGGGGTGAATCAGTATTTGTACAATAATAATAATAAAAAACTTTAATCAAAAGCAGTTTGTTGATCACCAATCATAGCACATCATTAGTATGTATAAAGATAGCAAGATGCACAATACACAACAGTTTTTAACGTGGAAACCCAAGCTCTGGGGGTTAAACCACGGAAGCCTCTTTAATAATAGTTGTCCAGAAATAACTGGATGAAAGGAACAACTACCTTATTATATAGACTTCAATTTTCCAGCTTCAACTAGAAGGAGGCTACGACCTCCTGATTTACAGGCTACGACCTGAAGGAAGCTGCCACTCCCTAGTTTTCTGGCTTCCACCGGAAGGAGGCTACGACCTCCTTTCCTTGTCCCGTCCTGCCGCCCTGATAAGAATAATATTGCCAAACCTGTGGACCTGTCACACGCCAAACGCTGCTGCTGATAATCTCTGTTCACTGGTCACTGCCAAGTCAGCCTTATCACTGACACACACACTGCCAAGTTAGCCTTATCACTGACACACTCTGTACCATACTGCACAACCTGTAAATCTGTCACACACCAATCTCTGAATCTGCTTGTGCACACCGTTCACTGCCAAATCATCCCTGTATACTAACAAGTCTTTTCACTGCCATAACCTTGTACACCTCACCATACACGATAAATGATTCTTCACTACTTTGACTGAATCATAAGACATGCATCATTAAGCATCAACGTCAAGTATGCATCATAGTGCATAGAGGAAAGTCATCACATCATGCCATACATGTTCATCATAACATTTTGAAAAGCATCATGTATCACAGCCTGGATTTTCTCATAACGTTTTAGAAAAGCATCATAATCTTTTTGATATCATATACTTGTTTAATGTTGTTCATACTACTTGCCCACAACTTCATTTAATCAAAACTGTTCATAGTTGTCATTGGACTGTGCATACCTTTATTAGATACATACCTTATACAAGCTTTGACGAAACTGGGACTGAGGAAGCCTTGGACGGTAATAATTAATGTTCTATGCTACCTGCAGACTCTTCACTTATTTACTGAAACCTTCAGTTCAACCTCCTTCAAATTATTGCACTTTATGATGAGTAAAATCCTTGACTTAAAACAAAAATTCAGTGGAAAAATTAGGCATACAGAACTCTGCTAATTAACCCCAAACATGAGCTTGTTCTTGTCCTGTATAAATTCGGGACTGTCACAAAAGATGGCAGCAATAGTAGATCTCAACCTCGAGGTTGTGGAGAAGGTGGCTAACCAAAAAAAACTTGTCTATTTTGTGCATGTCAATCTGTCCTCAACAGTTGCTTGTATGTATGTAATATGAGAGAGCAGCAGTAGCATATTAGAGAAGCCAACTAACCAAGAGATCTCCACAAACTTGATGACATTGAGCCCAGACTATCAACAGTATTGAAGGTTCAAACTCAGATTGTAAGGAAGGTCTGTGGGCATCGTACACCCCCAAAAAAATATCCCAAAACTCAGCAAAAATTCTTCCTTTTAACTGTAAATTCTGCTGTCACTTATCCCAGCAAAATTTCTTCCTGGCACTGTAAGTTCATATCCAAGAGATGGTTTGATCAGTGTGTACAAAATTTCTTCCTGGCACTTTCACAGCTACAAATTTGGAACCGAGGAGAGTGCTAGGTCTTATCAAGAGCTAGCTGATTCGATTCTCCAGTTCTTGAGACAACGAATTTTAACTGTTTTCACAAAAAAATTGTTGAATGCAATAACTAAGCTTGGCAGTAAATTTGGCACTACATTCAATAATGCTCACACTCTGTAAATAGTGAAGAACACTATGTTCAACTCCTTCATTAATTGATGGCCTCGTTTCTTGACCGTGGATGAATTCTGTGAATAACCTTGGCGTTTACATGATAATCTGATCTAATGGTGCCCCACGAGAACTTCCAAATTCAGATTCGGCTGCCAATTTTTCTTTACCAATCTCTATCCACAACCCAATAGAAAATATTCCGATCCAACACTGACAGCGAGCTGAAATTCAAGAGGGAAAAATATGTGTGGAAATAAACGTCACAAATACTCTGAGAAATGCAAACCATCGAACATCTATCTCTAATCAGCGAGAGTTATTAACTTTACTTCAGATAAAAAATTATAACACAGCTCAACTCCTTAGTTCAGCCACATCCCCATTTTAGACAAATGAAGGTTTATTTATATGGTTCTCTCAGTCCAAATCGCCTTGTTTTGAGGTTATTTTCATGTTGATAGCGTGAAGGGAAAAATTGTTATGGGGCTGTTTCCTTTTTTTTTTTTAAATTCAAAGTGAGGTCACTCCCCCTCTTTTGTTTTATTATGATAAATGTTTTTAAGAGAAAACAAAATTCTTTAAAAAATAAATTTTAAAATATGTTTTGACATAAGTTACCAATTTTTAATTTATTTTAACGTTTTAGGGGTTAATTTTCATTTAAATTATTTTAATATTAATATTGTTTTATTTATTAAATATTTTAATATTTTATTTTAATATTAATTTTAAATCTTTTATTAATGTTTTAAGGTTTTAACAAATAAAATAGGTTTTATCATTTAATCTTGTTAATATTTTGATTAAACCAACTTGGGGGCACTTGACCACTCTCCAAGAAGCTCAGGGCTTTTGCCATTGTCCCAAGGGCTCCAAGGGCTTCAGACTTGGGCTTGGAAAAAGTCAAAAGGTCTTCTTTGATGATGACACTTACTTAACCCACAGAGGCTCCTCAAGGGGTGCCAAGACACATTAACACACACCTGTTGGCATCAATGACAATTTAGTCAACAGTTTATTCGTACTAATACCATACCGATGGTGGTAATGGACATAGCCACATACAAAGAATAATCCTTAGTATAATCACGAGGATGAAACACATGCGCATGCATAATGGAATGTTTGAGATTATCAAAGACATATTGCGCAAGGTCATCCCAAAAAAAAGGAATGTCTTTCTTAAGAAATCATACATAAAACCACATTTTTTATCAGCATAATTGCATATAAAATGTTGCAATAAGTTTTCCTTCCCTTGCAAAATTTGAAGTTTGATAATGTTGGTTGGTGGTGGTAGGGCCAAATTGGACTATATTTTGAAAGGATCAATGTGGATACCATCCTTGGAAACAATGAACCCAAACAGTCATCCAGACTCAACACAAAAAACACATTTGTGTGGATTGAGACAGATGTTATAGTGGTGACATCTAAGAAAAAATGTTCTTAGATAGTCAACATGGTGTTCCTGATGCTACGAATGGGAAGGTGAAGCATCGAGATAATGTTCCACTATATGTTTGATATCATGGAAATCATAATACATGGCACGTTGAAATGTAGTGCCAACGTTTTTTAGAACAAAAGGTATTTTATGATAAGGAAAGGTCCCCCAAGGGCATATGAAATTTGTTTTATGTTGATCAGAAGGGAGTATCTCGATCTGACTATAGCGAGAAAAACCATCCATGAATGAAAACATGACACTTCTTTCGATAGTTTGATCAATATATGGAGTGGGACAGTTGTTCTTTGGACAAGCTCGATTGAGATCCCTAAAATGGATACAAACCCTAATTGTACCCTATTTTTTAGTAACAAGAACAATATTGGAAACCCATTCTATTAGCGATATAGGATAAATGAACCCAACTCTAAGAAGTTTTTCAACTTCTTATTTAATGGCCATATCTTTCTGTGGATGTATTTGGCATATTTTTTGTCGGACTGGCTTGGCGCTAGGGTATGTTTTAATCTAATGAACAATGATTGAAGGATCAATATCTGGCATTTCCTCGTAGATCCATGCGAAAACATCACAAAATTCTCTAAAAAGGGATGTATAACTTTGAACTTCATGAGGACAAGAGTTATGGCCCAAGTGGATATGTTCAATAACATTAGGTTTCACTAATATATCAACCAAGGTATTCTTAGTAATGTTGCTCAAATAACCTTCAGGCTCAACATTTTGGATGAGTATGGATGATTGAGGAGAAACAACAATATCGGATGAAACCAATGACTTAAATCCATCTTCTACCAATTGGTAATGGGGAAGGAAATGAGATCTATGGTGAGCATATTTACAAGGCAATTCATTTAAGGACATAACCTCCATGATAGATCCGTTTGATGGAAGGGGTTGTAAAAGATAATCCAAAGATGGATGGGGAGAATCTAACCAATAGGGAAGATGGTAGGGATATAATGCAACCAAAATATGATCAATAACAATGCAATCATCAGACGTGGATTGAATGGTTTGATAAATCTCTTCAGGTAGACTTAAAATATCAAATCATCAATTGATTTTCCTTTTGAAAGATTGCCATGAATTTTTGAGATCATATTAACCGACGCAACCTGTGAAGGAGGAGGAGGGATTTTTAATGGAATGACTCCCATAAGTGAAGAGACTTTGAAAATTCCTACCCCAATGTTTTGATATTGCGGGACTGATGATGTTATAAGAGGAACATTATTCCCAAAGTTGGAATTAGTATCTAGAGAGAAAAAATTTAGTTGATCGATGGTGACAATCATTCCTTGGTATGGAAACTAGACCACACGTAAAAAAGATGATGCAACAACGTGCATCACATAGAACTAATTTCTTCCTAGGACAAGATTAAAATCCAAGGGTGCATTGACAACTTCGATGTGAATGGACATAGGTTTTCCCCTCAATTATATTAACAAGGATGACAATAATCCATAAGGTTGGAAACCACGACCATCAAAATCCTTCAATGTAGTAAGTGAATGGTTGATTTCAGGAGAACTAATGGTTTGCCAATAAGATAGAAACATCACTGAAGTCGGGGAACCTTCGTCCAAAACAATACGATGGACCCTTTTCCCATTAAATTTTGTATATAATTGGAAAACAAGTTGGTGAGAAAGCCTCGACTTAAAATCTTCCATCTTAAAAGTGATGACATTTTTATTTTTTGGATCCATAGCTCCAAGAACTGACAACAGATTTTTCCTTTACGTTGGACACATTTGGAGTACTTCGAGAGTGGAAATAATGCAAGATGCTTGAGCCAAATCTTCAACAACATTATAATATTTGGAAACATGTGCACTAGGATTAAATACCGATTTTCCAATAGTACTCTTAGGTGGTCGTAAAACAGTGTTAGAAACATGTTTTTTGATTTGAATACCAACAGTAGGAGGATGAGCGGAAGGGGAATTTTTATCGATCGAAATCTCATTACTCTTTTTCTCTGGAGGTGTGTTATAGCTCTATGATCTGGTTGTGATGTGAATCATTTCACTAGACATCATACTAGCTTCTTGAATGGAAGAAGAAGAAGGTCCATGCAAGGATTGATGATCAATCAATTGTTGTTGAGTAGGTAAAAGATCAGTTATTACTGTTGGACTGGAAGTATTATTTAAAAATTTATTAACATCCTCACAACGATGACATTCCTTTGTAAAGTGATCACCTACACATATGAGGTAAGGGAACTTAGCCTTTATCTTCGGTTTGGATTCAATATATGTTGGTTTTGTTTTGGTATCCTTTTGCTGACTCACAGGTTTTTTGGATTTTCCTTCACCCTTTTTCTTAGTTCTCAAATATTAACACATTATACATCCTGATGAGAACTCTATACTCACAACAAGAACTCTAGCCCTAAAAATCCATTTTTTTTGTGTGTCAAAAACACAATAATCAACCTTCAATTTGAAAAGTGTTGATACTAGTAGCACTCTTCTATGTTTCAAGGTTAAAAATACACCCATTGCTTTAAAAACCCATATTGTTGCTAACAATAGTCGTAAAATTAACCATTGAATAGAAATATAATGTTACTGGTAGCACATTGGTCTTTTTGAAAGGATAAAATTATAATTTGTTTGAAAGCATGGACTTAACAATCAATATCATTGGTAGAAAAATGTTAAAATCAACCTCTAAATAAAAAATTATTGCTAACATTACAATACTTTTTAAATCATGTTCTTGAAATATAGCGGCTTCCCTCTTAGTGGCCATGACTTCTCCTTCTTCCAGTTTTTAAATTTTTTTAATAGAAACTAAAAAATGAAAAAAACAATAGAAACAAATAATATATATATGAATCAAGAGAACCATAATGTATTTCTGAAGGAATTAGAGAGACTTTGTAAGAGGGAAGAAACCCTGTCCCAAGGCCTTAATAATCAGCAACTAACTAATTTAATTCAAGGGGCACTCACAAAATGCAAAAGATCAAAGAATAAGAAACGAGAAACAAACTGCTTTCCTGTTAATGCTTGGTTCGATGAGGAGTGAAAAAGAGCAAGGAAAAGGTGGAGAGAGTCAAATTGGAAAGAAAGAGACCTAAAAAGATACAAGCAAATTATAATAAAGAAAAAAATTGATTTCATGGTCTCAAGGAGGGAAAAGATAATCTTCCTTGGGAAAAACAACCCCAAACTATTATAGTGGACCAATGGATTGAGTATGCAAGGCAACTCTATGAGTGGAATCCTAAGGTTGAACCCTCTCCCCCCTTAGTCAACAATGCCACCATTACTAAGATTTTCACCGTGCAAGAGATTGAGGTGGGTATTAAGAAGTTGGGTGTTGGAAAAGCCAAATATTTAGTAGATATTCAAGCTGAATATCTAAAGTGGGGTTCAAAAACTCTTGCACCTCACATCACAGGAATCTTCAACAACATCATTCAGCAGGGATTCCCTACAGATTGGAAAACTAGCCTCGCAATTCCTCTTTTCAAGAGCGGGGATGTCAACGATCCCTCCAATTACAGGACCATAATGATAAACCCATTGTTTCCAAAGCTATTTGGAAGCATGCTAGAAAATAGAATTATCAATTGGGTGGAAGAAAGGGATAAGCATCCTAAAGGACAAGCAGGTTTTAGACCAAAACATTCCACGATGGACCACGGTATTACTTTAAGGAACATCATTGAAAATGTGTGGGAGAAAAAAGGGGAAGATTCATCAGATTAGTGGTGAAGCTTCATCAGATTGGCGATGAAGATTCATTGGATTGGCGACGTAATTGCCATTTTTGTTTGCAATGATAACTAGGACTTTTGCAATGGTAACTAGGTTAATATCGTCGGTTATTCGATGACTGTTGAATTTGAAAATATATAAATTACAGAAACATTCTGACATGTTTTCTATAGAAGCGATGGACGGTTTACAAAAATTAGTTTATTCCTCGATGGATGGTTTGAGGAATTGTTTTATTCTTCGATGGATGGTTTGCTGAATTATTTTATTTCTCAACGGACTATTTGAGGACATCATTTTATCGACAGACGGTTTGCAGAAATTATTTTATTCTTCGACAAACCACCATTTGTGTAAATAGTTATGTGTGGACCTTGATTTTTTTAGTTTTTCGATAATCTTCATTCAATATTTTTGCAACAAAATTTCAAATAGCAATATTACTAATCCAAATGAAAAAAATCGACAGTTGCTTGCTAGACTCTAGGATGCAGCGAAAATAAGGGTGGATGGGAAATGTTATTGTCCATGTAGTCAATGCAGGGGATTTAAGAGGAGAATAATATTGATCACAACAACCACAAAACATTGTGGGTAACATGGACATGCTGAGGGGGGAATGAATATCATCCATTTGTAACTTTAACATTATAATAATTTTTTTTATATTTTTTGTTTAGTTAAATGTATGCATTATTTTAATATTTCCTATATTAACTTATATATATTGATGTCTTCATGTAATTATAAAGGAAAGACATCCTATGACATATCGTCCAGAGGAATTTATTTCAGAATAAGTACCGGAGGGGTGAGGAACATGGAGCTATGATTAATGAAGAACAAGTTAATAATCCTATTGAAGAAGATGATCATACTGATAATGTAGTTGAAGATGATGGTACAAATACATTGATCCATGATTCATTTAATGTTATAATGGATGATCATGATGATGATGATCATGAAAATATTGATGACTTTAATGATGTTCACGATATACCTCTTCTTGAGAAGGCATACGAACCCCTTTATGAAGGCTCCAAAACAAATCTTCTCTTTGCTATATTGTTGATAATGAACTTGAAGGTTATGAATGGTCTTTCAAACATATCAATCACATGGATGTCAAGGTATGTAAAATAATCCATCACATATATATGATCATGATAAATGTTATATTTGTTCCTATAATAATTGTATTGTTAATTCATAATTCAAATTAATACAGATAAAATGTGTTTCATTAATATTATTTATATATTATATTAACTCTATTTTTATTTTTATTTGATGTAGCTTGATAGATGAATTTTTGTTACCACCATCAAATAATTTACCTTGCACATATCAAGATTTATCTTCCATCATGAAAGAGATTGGAATGCATTTATGAAGCAATTGATGCATGCCCAAATGACCATGTTATATATTATAATCGACACGAATTTGCAACCAAATGTCCAGAATGTCACATAAGTAGATATTGAACAGATCAAGTAACAAAAAAGGTGCCTCCCAATATTATTCGTTATATTCCCATCATTCCACGTTTGCAATGACTGTTCAGGTGCAAAAAAATAGCTCAATTTATGGATTACCATGCAATGAACAAAAGTCAATATGATGTTATTCGAATGCCTACAAATGGTTCTACATTTTGAGATATTGAGAAAAAGTAGCCTCACTTTAAATAAGAACCCCATAATATTAGGATTTATTTGGAGCATATGGTGTTAATCCATTTGCACAGATGAGATCCATTTACATGGTGTGGCCTACTTTTGTTATCAACAATAACATTCCTCCATGGTTGTCAATAAAGAGGGAGCACATAATGTTGTCGATGATTATTCTGGGTATATTGTGTCTACAACTATTTTATTTTTAATGTAGTTGTGGCATCTCATTTTTCGTATTTGTTTTCTAATATCATATATATATATATTACTCTTGTGCATGGTTTATATATCTTAATGGTTCTCATAATTATATATTTTATATGTACTTCAAATCAATCAGGTAAGTGTTAGAATAATCAACCCACAGTTTACCCACTTAGACATTAATTCCATTATTTTTGTCTTATTTTCCTAGTTCATGTGTCCCACCTTGTGCAAGTTGTTATTTTCCTAGTTCATGGAGCACATGGGAGAGATAAAGGAATCAATTTTTCTTTATTCCTGGCCTCCTATGCGCCCTTCTACTTTATTGCCTGCTTTTTCAGTGTTTTAAGGCAAAAGGAAAAGCTAGACTAGGTGAGGTTGACTTGTTTTTTGTCCTACACATCCTCCTCTCTTTTATCCATGAAAAAGCATGTATGATCTTCCATTCCACCACTCTTTAGCTTGCCTATGCCTTTTTTCCAATTCGTGAGCTCCATGACAGATTTGGGATCAGCTTTTTACACCTATGGGGGATTTGCTTATTTTTGGTAAGCCTGCTTTATGCTAGATTTGGATGCATCCTCATGAATTTGATTTCTTGATGTATTATATTTATTCAGGAACCTATGTTATTACAGGTTTGGCTATTGTACACTCATTTAATACAATTTAGTGTTACAGCTCCATATTCAGTCTCTTTTGTGAGTGATTTTGCATGATCAATTGATAATTGTTGTGAGTAAAATTAATCTATTGCTGGCCTTAATTTACATGCTATTAGAGCCATTTTAGGTTGTTTCTCTCCTTCAAAAATTGTTTTGCAGGTTCGACATCAAAGACTGGGAGCCTTCTACTGACAGCCGGGACAGATTTTCTAGAGCTATGGATCAATCACATAAAACTATCTTGACTCCCTTCAATTTATTTGAATGGAAAGCAGAGATGGAGATAATGTTGAGAGCGAAAGGCCTCTATAGGGTGACTATGGCAACAGAAGCAGATCCCAATGCAGCTGCAGAGAAGATAAAATGGCACAACAGGAGGGATGAGGCTTATGGCCTCCTGTGCCTGAGTATTTCCAGAAACCTCCTTTTCCATCTTGATGGATTGACATCACCGAATGAAGTATGGGAGAATCTTGCTGATATTTTTGGAAAGACGGATGAGATGAGGGGACATCAAATCGAGAATGAGCTGATTTCTCTGAGTCCAACAAGCTTTGAATCCCTGTAGCTATATTTCTCCAAGTTCAAAGCACTAGTTTTGCAGCTGAAACAGTGTGGTATTGAAAAGAAATATGATCAGCTCGTATTGGCCATCCTCTCGAAGCTGGGCCCTGATTATTCAGTGTTTGTTTCGACCTTCTATGCCACAAAACTGATAGCTCGAACCTGGAAGATGCCTAGCCTTGCAGGTTTCATGGAATCTCTCACATAAGAACAGGACAAGCTGGTGATGATGGGCACCATCAAACCATCCAAAGATCAAGCTTTGATTGTTGGAGATTCAAGGGTGGATTCAAAAAGAAAAAAGAAAGCTAAAAATCCACCTAAGAAAAAGAGAGACAAGAAACATTCTCTGGAGGATCAACAAGGTCCCAAGAAGAATAACCAGAAGAAGAAGAACAAAGGTGAAATGAACAACTATGCATACTACAATAAGGGCAATCACTCTGAAAGATCTTGTATGAAAAAGCAGATAGACATGCTGACAAATATCCTGGAGAAGAATGGAATCTCCCTTCCAGAAAGCTCAAAGAAGAGAGAAGGAGGATCAAGTTCCGATGACAGAGAGAGAGTTCATGCTCTAGTTGCTGGC